>OX419757.1:35719281-36051664 GCA_948567375.1 Lunularia cruciata
AAGGTTCTCCAAGTCTATTTTGATTTTTGCCTTATTAGTAGAAGTACTCTTTTGGTGATACTTATGTCTTATCTATTTTGACCATCATGTATAACATCATTCTAGATGTTACCAAACCGAATTTCACATCTAGATCATATGGCTAGCTCTTGGTATTATGGACCTCCCTCCTTTTAAGACTCGACATCCTCGTTGTGCAATTGTTGCTCAAATGCTTGCACCAACACCAGTGCATGTGCCAAATTGGCAACGAGCTCCCAAGTTGCTTCATAGAGGGGATAACCTTTCCATTGTACTAGATAGTCCACCCGCGGATGGCAAGTACCACGCATGCATTTTTGGAGAATCCGCTCCACCTCATATTCCTCTATGCCATCAATGAGTGTCGGACAAGGTCAAATGTTTGTGTGGAATGACCTTGGCCTGATTGGGGAGCATATAAGCATAGTAGTGAGACATGGAACACTGGATAGATCTTCATGTGTGGTGGTAGCTCAAGGTGATAGGCCACAACGCCAATGCGACAAAGAATCAAGAAAGGCCCAATACAATGAGGTCTGAGCTTATGAGGTCTAACTAATGTGAGGTTGGTTGTCGATAGCTACACTTGATCCCCGACATTGAACTCCCTGTGCTTACGGTGTGCATTAGCATACTGCTTCTGTTGATTTTGTGCAATCTGTAATCTGTGCTTGGCGCTCTCCACACCTTGTTGGATTCTAGAAACAAATGTGTTGACTGCATCGACCTTGGTAGCCACTGGATGGATCTTCATCAAGCTAGAAGGTGTGAAGGGATGCTCACCATACATGAGGAAGAACGGAGTGACTTGGGTGGAGGCATTCATTGAATTGTTGTAAGCAAATTCCACCAACGGGAGTAGGGTGTCCCACCTCTCTTGCTCTTCTAAGGTGAAGCCGCGTAACATGTCTTCAATCGTGCAATTAGCCCGCTCTCTTTAGCCATCTGTTTGTGGGTGGTAAGCTGTGGACATGGCCAACTTGGTTTTGAAGAAACCAAAGAGTGTTTGCCAAAACAAACTGGTGAATTGGGTACCTCTATCAGTGATGAGTACTCTAGACAAGCCATGGTGAGCAAAGACTGCATCTAAGTATAATTGAGCTAGTTGTGGAGCAGTCACTTCCTTGGTGGTAGGGCGTACATGAATCATTTTGCTAAGCCGATGCACAAAGACCACAATGGAGTCAAACCCTCAGGTGGTCTTGGGTAATTCACATACGAGATCCATACTCACTTGTTCCCAACGTTGGGTAGGAGTGGGGAGAGGTTGAAGGAGCCCTACAGGAGCTTGATTAGAAGCTTTGTTCTATTGACAAAGTAGGCAGCTATGCAGGTAGTCCATCACGTCGTTGCTCATCTTGGGCCAATAGTTATGGCGCTTGATTGCATCCAAGGTCTTGTCCACTCCGACATGAGCTGCAATGGCCAAATCATGGCATTTTGCTAGAATGGTGGTGCGTAATTCTGGGACATTTGGGATCCATAATCTGCCATCCCAAAAGGTGAGTCCTTGGGTGCAGGTGACATCTTTGGATGATTGCGCTTCTACAATCTATGGATCAGTTTTTGTAGCAGCCAGAATCTCAAGCCAAAATTAATGGTTAATCTTAACCTCTTCCACCAAGTTGTTTGTCATTGGCATGCAAGTGAATGCATCTGCAAGTTGCTTCTTACCTTCCACGTAGGTGATTGTCATGTTGAAGTGTTCATCACTCTGCCCACCAAATTTGGCGACAAGATAGATCCTTCTGCATCTTGAGGTAGACTAGAGGTTTGTGGTATGTCTCTACTACAAATGCCTTCTCGCCCAGATAGTGCTTCCAATGCTTGGTTGTGAGAACGATGGCCAGCTCTTCTCATTCTGTGGTGTGGTAGTTGCGCTCTGCCGGTAACAACTTTTGAGAGAAATATGTAATTGGATGCCATTTGTCATGCCACTCTTGTTGTAAGACTGCTCCTATTGCTACGCCTGATACATCTATAGCCAACTTGATTGGACGTTTTGGGTCATACCACTTCAAGATTGGTGCATGTAGTAGGGCAGCCTTCAATTCTTGAAAGGCCAACTCTTGTGCACTTCCCCATGTCCACTTCTTCCCCTTGCCAAGTAGTGCCATTAAAGGCTATGCAACCTTGAAGAAGTCCTTGACAAATCTATGAAATTGTCCTCCCGGCGCATCCATCCTATTCGCTCTTTAAAGTCCTTCCTAAGTCTAGTAATTACTCTATATTCTCCACCTCAAATTACTCAGTTTTAGTAGTTTGTGCTATTCCAAGAGGGGTGATCCACTCTCTTGGACTAAAACACTCGCTCTGATACCATTGTAATACACCAAGGACAAGAAAAGAGAGAAAACACAGATTGCACACTCAAACATTCGATGCTCCAAAGGAGCACCTTCTCTTTATTATATAGACCAAGAAGATCTCCTCCAAGGAAGCTCCACCATAGGATTAGGGACACAGATAGGTGACATGTCAGCAAGCTCCACCCTTAGATTACTTACTTCGATGGGTGGCATGTTTGGTCTAGGTCCTATCTGGTTGGTCAAACAAGCTTTGACCGGAGGGAATCTTTAAGGGAATCTTCCTGTATGAATCTCATAATCACGTAAGGTACCATTGGAAAGCTCTCAACGAGACAAAGCAAGGGGGAGGGAAGGCTAACCTTTTTTCTATTGGGGGGGATTTGTACATTTTCGAGGCCTAATTCATCCGTTTAGGCCTCCAAAATTGCCTTCAAAGATTTCAAGCATATTTTGGTTCCTACTCTATTAGTAGAAGTCCCCTTTTGGTGATACCTCTTTCTGATCTGTTTAGTCCATCATGTGTAAAATCCTTCCAAATGTTACCAAACCAATTCTCACCTTTAAATCATATGTCTAGCTATTGGTTCTAAGGTTCTCAAGTCTATTTTGGTTTTTGCCCTATTAGTAGAAGTACTCTTTTGGTGATACTTCTGTCTTATCTATTTTGACCATCATGTATAATATCATTCTAGATGTTACCAAACCAAATTTCACATCTAGATCATATGGCTAGCTCTTGGTATTATATCTACTTGGGGTAGTGTTCTACATGCTCACTTAGATGTACTCCATCCAAGTGAGCATCCAAATGGCGTGGTCTACTTGGTTTACACCCTTGGTCTATTTAAGATGCAACTACAGGACATGTGGAGCTTGTACCTTGAGCAAAGAGAGTTTTTCGCTCTAAGGTTGGGGACTATAGTAGTTGAGAGCATGACACTATTTCTCTCAAGGCCCAATGTAATAGCAAATTTATTTGTCTTCTATTTCTACATCAGTTACAAAGAATACTTGGAGGCCAACATTGGACCCAAGCTTACAAGAGGAGAAAGACAAAGCGTTTGGGGGATTTTAAAAACCTACATGAGTTATTTTATCTTCAATATGAAGGATTTAGGTGCTATAAAATGATCTAATATTTGGAGTAAGCTGACTAGTGATACACCAGTTTTTTAATATCCTTATAGATACAATGACATGGAGCTAGCCTTAATTCAAACCCATAAAAGAGATCTTTTTTAAGCTAGATTGATCAAGATTTTGCATGGAGAGAATGATCTAGCTACAATGATGCCAACCAAGAAGCATATGCATGGAAAATACATAGAAAGGATGATGTGTGGGGATTATTGTCCTATCAACTAATAGACTAGGGCTGATTGGTATGTTATGCTTACATCAGAGGAGATCTTTGATGTGATTGGGTATGAAAAGGTCTTCAATACTTTAGATCTCCAAGAATAATATTATTCATTGCCAATCAAGGAGGAAGACAAGTCTAAGAGAGCATTTTGGGTTATTGATCTTCACAGTAAGGATGTATTGTATCAATGGTAGTTCTTACCATTAAAGAACACCCTTGCCAAGTTTCAAAGAGTCATGGATAGTATCCTAGAGTGATTGGATTTTTCTCAATGCTATATTGATGACATTTTTGTCTATAGGACTATGGAGGAGCATGAGAGACATTTGTTGGAAGTGTTTGAGAGATTATGATCTCATCTCAAATTATATCTTGGGAAGTGCAAATTCTTTCATGAACAAGTTGAGTATTTGGGTCACACTATCTTCCCTAGTGAACTTTGTGTTTGATAGACTAAGGTGGAAGTTGTTGCATCCTTTGCCTACAAATATAAGCAAAGTGCAAGCATTCCTTGGGTTAGTGAATTTCTACCTCTAATAGAGGATTTAATGCCATTACCAAGGTCTTGATGAAGTTGACCAAGCTTATACAAGAAAAGTGTTGGGAAGATGAGAAAGAGAAAGCTTTCATAGAGTTCAAGGAGAGGTTAATATCTGCCCTTATTCTTAGGAGATTGGTTAAAGGACAACCATTCTATGTTCATATTGAATGGAGTATGTTGGGGCTTGGAGCAATGCTCACCCAAAAAGATGATGAAGGGAAGGAGTTTGTGGTAGTCTATGTTAGTTTCTCTAAAAATTTAATAGAAGAAAAGTATATTTTACATGAGAAGTGTGTTTGGTAGTAGGGTGAATAATAACACCTTTTCAAATGTTATTTGGTAACCTTTCATTCTCATCATTGATACTCAACCACTAAAGTGGTTGCTAGAGTCTAACAAGCTATAAAGAAGTTTGCATGATGTGCTATGCTTTTATAGGAGGATGATCTCATAATTATATGTAGATCTAGAGTGGTGAACTATGATCCAAATAGATTGAGTAGAAACCCATGTACCAACCAATAGTATCAAACAAGAGCATGTTGGTATGGTAAGATAGATGAGGAGATGATGCCATGTTGGGATGGATTTTCCTTTCTATGTGTATTTTTTGAAGCTTTGATGGTAACTCTCTTAGTGTAGATAGAATGGGTTGTTGAAGTCTTAGATCTAGAGGGTGAAGATATTCATTCACGTCAACAAGACATCATGATGATGTCTTAGTGATGAAATATCTTTGCATTGGTATCATGGGTGGCATAATTGGTGGCAAGGAAAAAATTGTGTCCTTTAGCAAGCCCAGAAATTTAGATTGGAGGACATGAATCTTCTCTGGATGTAGGAGGATGGTAAGGATAGAATACTCCTTCCATCTCAAAGACCACAATTAGTATGACATCTTCATGAGGAGCTAGGACATTTTGGAATAAAGTGGACATATAGCTTACTCCAGAATCATTGTTGGTTGTGCAATATGCAAACCAATGTACAACAATTTGTTGCTAGGTGTGTGGTTTGTGATTGAGTTAGAGCATCATTTAATACTCCTATGCCATAATTAGACCCATTCCTTCTCATAGGGTTGGTTACATTGGAGTTTGGACTTTTTTGGACCTTTACTATTCATTGTGAGACATCATTGGTATGTTTTGGTTATGGTGGAGTATTCCTCCATATGGATTGCGTTGGTGGTATTTCTTGATGAGTCCAATAAAGGGATAACTTACTTGTTCTTGGATTGGGTTCTTAGTGATTTTGGTGCACCAATTGAGGTCTTGATTGATCAAGGTATAGAGTTCTTGAGAAAGTTTCAAGTCTTGTGTAATAAGGTCTTGATTGATCATTGCAATACCTTTCATGTCCACCATAAGGAAAATGACTTAGAGGAGAGAGTAGTCCAAATGAGGAAGAGAGGATTACATAAGTACAATTTGTAGAGATTCCATTTAGGAGATACGGATCTCCAATAATATTGGTTGGCCATGGAGTATTGGTTCAATTGGTAGGTCTCCTTAATATCCTTTTCTCCTTAATTTCTACTTTATGGACAAGATATATATTTACTTGTAGACATCGTTTGCAATGTTATTGTAATGTTTGACTTGGATGATCCAAACATATGAGTGAACGCATGTTCTCAATGGGCATAGATTGTTTGGAGAGTGATGTTGATAGCCTTTGAGAACTTAATGGTTGTTCAACATAGGGATACTTTATGCTAGGATAAGATTTCAAGGGGAGGCTATAGACCCTTGATCCATCAATTTCATCCAAGTGATTATGTATATCTATAGCAAACTCCACCGATCATATTTGATGTGACTACAAGCCATATTATCTTGAAAGTGTGTGAGGTTTTGCCTTTCAAAATCCTCATGTAGAAAGGACATGATGGTGTTGATGATGAAGATGATGTTTAGAAAGATCATGTGCACAATTGAACACCATGTCATCTTCCAAACATTGATTGCACTATGGATCCAAGCTGGTAACTACCAGCTTGTACATGTAAGCTTGTGGTATATATTATGTGGCTCTTCTTGTAGAGTTGCTACTATGTTGGTGTGTAATAGTTGCTTGAAAGCATGGAATATGGCATATTTGACTCCTCCTCTCATGGTGGTTCCTCAAGGATAGTGGCTATGTCCTGGATGTACTTGACCTATAGCTAGTTCACTCTTTATGTAATATAGATTGCAAACAAGTGGCTAATGATTGGGCTTGATAGCACCTGGCCTTTTGATCTTTGTAAACTAAAGGGCATATCACATAATTGGAGTAGATGGATATCTAGAGTAAGGAGGCAATTATGACACTTTAGAGTTTATGTATGACTTCCATATGAGTGGTACTTCTATAGTGTATGCTTTTGACAACAATGTATATTTTTGTTGTGGTGTATATATGTACAATAATTGCCATGAAATTTGCAATGTCAAAGCTAGTTTGCTTCGGTGTTGGAGTGTTAGTCTTGATAGGTAAAGTCATACCCATAGTTGCTCAAAGACTACTTAGTGGCAGCCAAAGTTTATGTTAGGGCTATTGATCATACCATTAGGACTATCAAGTTCATAGTTTGTACCATCAATGGTACTATTAGGGTTGGAGTTTAGGTCAAGCCAGAGGAGTATACTTTTGAAGTGCAAAAGAGAGCTTACTTCTTTGATATTGAGCCTTTGAGCTCCTTGTTATGATGGACAAAAGTTGGTGAGTGTATATGGAGTTTCTTAGTTAGAGTGGGTATGGTTTGATTATATAATCAAAGCTTGCTAATGGCATTTTCTTGAGTTGAGTGCTGAGTTTTTGATCCAAATTATGTGTGAGCTAGACTAATTATTGTTGCACTTTACACTTTATGTATGACTTTTCTATGAGTTGTGCTTTTATAGTGTATGATGTTGACAATAATGTATGTTGTGCAATGATGAATCTATGTGTAGCAATTAAGGCCACAATAGTCAACACAAAATCAAAATCCTCCATCCTTTTTTGGGAAAAATAGTATTGGTGCTCCCCAAGAAGATGTACTATGTCAAATGAAATCCTTTTCCAATAACCTAGTCATTGTTATTTAAAGCTCTTCTAACTCCTTTGGTGAGGGCCAATAGGTTAGTCTATTCATTGGAGTACTACTTAGAAATAACTTGATCTTGATTAGATGGTAGATAGATAGATCTTTTGGAAATGCATTTGCAAACTCTTAAGCTATTTGATCAATCATTGTTTGATGAAGCTTTAGATCCTCATCAGGTGCAATTAGCATAATTAGATCAATCTTTACTTATCCCTATCAGATTAGATCATTGATCCAATCCCCATTTTGGGATTGATTCTAGATTAGCATGTCATATTAGATCATTCTTACCTTGGTATTGTACTTGAATTTGTCATTGGATCCAATCAAATTGAATCTTATGACGTTCAAGTCAAGGAAGACCTAGAATGATATCACAAGATAGATGAGTTACTATGAATCTCTTATACTCCAAATATTCCTCCCCAATCTTTGAATACAATAATATGTGAAGTGTGAAATGCAAGATTCTTTTTCCCATCTACCATCATCAATGTACTACCCAATATTGATTTGATAGGAATACATAATTCTTTTGCTAATTGCATAGATATGCAATTCTTCAAAATTTCATAATCAACCAAAATCCTTCAACCACAATCAGATATCATACCTTTCAAGTGAATCAAACTTGCATAGTTTGAGCCTTTAATCCCATTGGACATAGTCCGGTTTCAATACTTGGTTTGATATGTGTGATTAGGACTCTTTGTTTTCTTTATCATCATGCTCAAAATATTCCATTTTGGCAATTGGTGAGATCATCCATTCCTAGTTAGACATTGGCAATACAATGTCCAATTTGGCAAAAATAGAAGAAACCATTATTTTGTCATAATCTTTGTCTATATGTAGTGGCAAATTTGTTGGATAGCATCAATTTCCATCAATGCTAACTTTTCCATTAGTGCTAGGTCCTCCATCATGTGTGGTGTGTTGTTAGGTTTTGTGAAGGTCTAAGTCAAGACCAAGTTGTAACAACCAAAGAATCAAAGTGTTCAGCCAATTGCATGGCTTCCTTAAATTTTTAGGCTTGCACATGGTTACTTCTAATTTGGTACATCATTTCAGACCCCTCACAATTTGATATAAAGTTTCATCTTCTAGTATCTCTAGGATTTTCATATGGTGTTTTGAAACTATGTGATGGAGCTCCTCACAACACCAACTTGTGTCAATTTTCCAAATCTATCTTGTGTAGTTTGTGTAGCATTCACCACTTGAAATCTCCCTATCAATTATTCCCATTTTCAGATTGGAGCAAAAAATTGCCATTGAGCTTGCTTTACCCTAAATTGCCACCATAGCTTGGCCACTCTATCTAATAAAATCCAAAAGAACTTGTCTTCATTCATCCAAAAGAGTTATGGCTTCAAAATAACATTTGCAATGAAATGCAAAATTCTTTATGGCACCCAATAGATTCTTGCCATCAAATACCTTTGACTTCAAAAATTAGACACACTCTTCTCCTTCTCAAAACACTACTCTCTCTACCTACTCTTATCTTTGATTTTCACACTCTCTCTTCCAATAGTCAAGTAAGATGCTTGATCTATTGTTGCATAACAATGATAACTAAGGGCATCAATGCCATGATTACTACTCTAATAATTACTTGTTATAATTTAGCATCTAGATGCAACATGTCCACCACAATTGTAACTTATAGGATCTCCCTATAAGTTACAATTGGAAGGATCAATGGTTCATCGGACAAGGTGATCATATTTAGAAAATTTAACTCAAAGTGTGAAATGATGCTTTCATAGTACATAGACACAAAAATATCAATAGTTTGATAAAAATGGATAAGGTGATCCATAGATTCAATCCATCCTATTCCTACTCTGATAGCAATGTAAATGACCGAGGAGAGAACAAGGGAAATGGAATATCAAAATAGAATGTCACATTGGAACACTCAAGTGAATGAAACTACAAATACTAAGCATAAGCATGGGCTTTGGTATTTATAGGTAACTTGGGTACAAGGCTCTCAAGAAGCTTCCAAGGAATGTTCTTTCTAAAAGCCACCTTACTTGGAGTGCAAGTTAAACTAGTTCTTTACTTCTTGTGCATGCTAAGCTAACCATTTACTTGGCATACAAACTAAGCTAACCATCAACTTTGCATACAAGTTACTTAATTCTTGGAAG
Organism: Lunularia cruciata; assembly: GCA_948567375.1. NCBI lineage: Eukaryota > Viridiplantae > Streptophyta > Marchantiopsida > Lunulariales > Lunulariaceae > Lunularia > Lunularia cruciata. The sequence goes on from OX419757.1 coordinate 35,728,748, forward strand.
GTTCCTAGAAGCTTCATGGATGCTTCTAGAACATTCTCAGAATTTCCTAAATATATGATAGTTCTACCTATTTTAGCTATATGTAGCTCTGCATTAACTTTGGCTAACTCTATATTATTACAGCCAAAGGAAAAGAAGTCCAATGAGAGTTATGGTCCTCCTTCTCCCATGCTACAATGGTTGCTACTACTCCCACCTGAATACTTGCCGTGCTAGGACTTCTGCTTGTAGAGAGCTTGCAACCACCACATCAAACAATGAGTGCTACTCCTTTGTGAATGTGACAATATCTACTCACTTTGAGCAAGGTGGTCTTGGTTGATCTAACCACCTCTCAACCTAAACATGAGACTATGGGCTCTAAGGAGATATGCCACCATATCTTGGATGGCATCATAAACCCTAGTGAGTTCTCCTCCAATCACACATCATAGGATGTGTATGTCTTGAGAGTCAAAAGTAGACCCATAAGTTAGTCAAGTGAGTGATAGTTGCTCTTGAGTTCCAAACCTTGCATTCACAAGTATGGACTCATAAAAATAAGGCCTCCAAGGTATGTTTGAAAGCCACTACAACCTGGACCACATCTTTTAAGGGTCCTAAGATATGGGTGTCATTTGAGAGGGAGGGAAAGAGACATGAAGGAAAAGCTATTGCAATTTCTCTTAAGGTCATGTAGAGCTAAGGCAAAGAGGGACCTCCCAAGTGGATCTCCTTGGCAGGTACACTCAACCAAAACTAAAGTCCCTTATAGTAGTATGATGATTGGACAATAGACAAGTCTTTATACCATGGAATAAGCAATCAAAATAAATCAAAGGAAGGATATGATCTCCTACAAAGCAAAGTCTACAAAATGTAGTTGAGCGGGATATGGTATTGAAAGCATTGGAGATATCCACTTGGACACCCACCCAATTGGGATGGAGGTCCAATGATGCTTAATGCATACACTAACCATCTAATATCTCCTTGGGATGGCCATTGCAAAACTAATTTGGAGATAGAGTGGAAGCAAAAGAGAGTCATAGTTGAAGGTAGATAGTATGAGAGGCTAAATGAAGAAAAACATCCCCAATAGTAAGGGGTTAAACATTTGACATCTCCTTTGAGAGATAAAGGATACAAGAGGTACCAAAAAGACAAGCTACCACACCAAGCATAAAACCATAAACAATAGGCTAACAAAACAGCAAAGAGCAGGAGGAAACTTGAATCTTGAGTGTTTGGGGAACGAGAATCCCAAAGACGCTTAAAGACCATACCCAAAGGCCTACTTGTTGAGAAACATGGAGAGTGAAGTAAAGTATGAGCACAAACCACCTTCCTTGGTTGAAACTCCTCATTTTGCAGGTATGTCATGGAAGGTAGTCATGAAAGAAGGGAGCTCTTCCTCTGCATGAGGATGGAAAGAAAATTCATTGAACAAGACCAAACTAAAGCTTGAGTTGCTCATCTATACTCCACTATCTGGCCTAATGTCAAGGCTCTACAAAGGCAATGGTGCTTAGGAAGAGGTGTGTAGGAATGAGTGAGCTCCACTACCCTCCTAGATTGGTCAACACTAAAGGATGAGTATACCACATGCATGTGGTATACTCATCCTTTAGTGTTGACCAATCTCCTACAAAGAACCTATGAATCTATGAGGTAGTCGCTCAATGAGCAGATGTGCCTCCATACATTAGGAGAAGTAAAGTCCATTGGAGAAAGGGCTAATAAGGTACATTTAGAGAAATCCCTCTTCTAGTCATCTACTAAGATAGCTCATAATAGGATGGAGAGAATGGACTCCACAAGCTACCAAAGAGCCATAAGTATCCTAGTGTATATATGAGATCTAGGTAAACCTTATAAGAAAGCTTAAATAGGATCAAGTGTGTGTAACCAAGAGTATGATCTTGAAGGCACCTAAAAGGAGAGGCTTAGTGTGATAAGAGAGTCCAAAGGAGGAGGCAATATAGTTGCCTTAGCTCTCATCCATAGCACCTAGCCCGCCCTTAATGTTGTGCTAAGCCAATGACCACCCAGGGGCAATTTGGATATGATTGTGTGGGTCATTGATGAGGAGGTATGTCATGGTGTAGTATGAGGGCCATAGGAGGTATGTGGGTCTTAAGTGGTGGGAGAAGGTATGGGACTACGGCATAGTGGAGGGTGAAGTGTTGTAAGAGGAATCTCCCCAAATGGTGAGGAGATAGGAGACTCACTCTAAAGGGAAGGAAGGAGAATCACACTTTGAAGTGATGGTGGGTTTAACAATATGGAGTTAAGTGACAAATTTAGTCAAGGCTAACAAAGTAGTGAATAGGCCAAATTAGCCTAGAATATTCTAGAAGTATCTAGGAGGCTTCTTGGGAAGCTTCCCACTACCTTAGCTTGCACCCCAAGTAGGTAATTTCTAGAAGGAAGCTTCTAGAAGCTTCCAACCAACTTAGTTTGCACACCAAGTAGGCAGCTTCAAGAAGGAAGCCTCTTGAGAAGCTTCTTGGTTAACTTGGCTTGCACTCTAAGAAAGCGGCTCAAGAAAACTTCTTGAGAAGCTTCTGAAGGGCCTTGTATGCTCCCTATAAATACGAGAGCCAAAGCTCATGCTAAGCATTTGGAGTTTCACTCACTCAAGTGTCCCAATGCAAGCTTCCATTCTCCTATTTCTCTCCTTGATCTTGGTCTTTTACATTGGTATCAGAGCAAGAATGGGATGGATGGAATGTATAGACCACCAAATCCACTTCCACCAAACCATTGGGATTTTTGTGTCTAAGTACAACCCAAGCATTGTTTCACACAATTCATCACCTCATGCTTTGGACAAGAATTTTTGCATATGATCACCATATCTAAGGAACCCGTGGTGCTTCTAGTTGTAACTTATCTAGAATGGTGGACGTGTTGCTTTTATGTGTTACTGAATTAGATAGATTAGTTATGGCATGATAGAGTAGCAACCATGGTGGCAATGCCAGAGGTTATCATTGCTATGCAACAAAAAATCAAGCACCTTACTCGATTGGTGGATGAATGAGATCATCAACAACAAGAGCACGTAGAGAAGGTACCAATTTGAGAAGGAGAAGATCAAATTCGATTGCCTAAAACCAAGGTATTTGAAGGCAAGAATCTCTTGGATGTAGTTGAGAATTTTTTGTTTGATTGTGAACATTATTTTGAAGCTACCAATCTTCAAGATAAGTGGAAATAGATTCTCTTGGTTGCTAGCCAATTGGATGGAGTAGCAAAGCTATGGTGGCAATTCTAAGTGGAGCAAGCCAATGGCAAATTGTTGCACCAATCTTGACGTAGGCAGAATTCAAGAGTGCAATAATTAGTAGATTCCAAGCTATAAATGCCACATGAGTTGCACCGGATAGGTTGGCAGAGTTGAAACATATTGGCTCTGATAGAATTTACATCATGCAATTTCAAAACACAATCATGCAAATTCTAGATATACTAGAAGGTGAAGCTCTGGATCAATTTGTGAGGGGCTTGAAGTTAAGAACCAAATTAGAGGTAACCATGCAAGAGCCACAACACTTGGAGGAAGCCATGCGGTTGGCCAAAGTTTTGATTCCTTGGTTGCAACAACTTGGTCTTGACCTTGACCTCCACCTCCACCTCCACCTCCCCAGAACTTATTGATACAATACACATGAGTGGAAGAGCTGGCACCAATGGAGATTGATGCAATTCAATGGAGATCACTTGGCATTGTAGGTAGAGAAAGGGTGCAACAAAATGGTGGTTGTTTTTATTGTCCCCAATTGGGATATCGTATCATTGAATGTCCACTAAAGAATGGGGACCTCGACAAGTCACCCAAATGGAGTTTGTGGAGTAGAATGATCAGGGAAACAAGGAATCCCAATAGGAGATTTCAAAATGCCTATTGGGAGCTTGATTAGTTCTAATAGATTGAAGGCTTGACCTTTGCAAGTTTACTGCACTTGCAAGGTACAATATCTAATTATGGTTGTAGGATTCTGGTTGATTCTAGAAGTTTAGAGCATTGCATGTCTATGCAATTAGCAAAGGAATTGGGTATTCCTATCAAGCTAGTAATTGGACATAGATTGATGATGGTAGATGGTAGAAATGGTTTTGCATACCGTACCTCACATCTTTTTACCTTCAAGATAGAAAGGAGTATTTGGAATGTATGAGGTTTGTAGTGGCACCTTTACACTATGATGTCATTCTAGGACTACCTTGGCTTGAACATCATAAGGTTCAATTTGATTGGACCCGACAACAAATTCAAGTATGACACCAAGGTAAGAATTTCCAATTAGGTTGTCTGGCACCTTTGAGTAAGACACCTAAGGATAGTTAGTCCCAAGATGGGAAGTTTGTAACAAAAGCAACTATAGAGCAAGATTTGGAAGAAGAGAAGCACCAAGATGGGAAGTTTGTAAAGAAAGCAACCATAGAGCAAGCTTTGGAGGAAGATAAGTCTATTTTTGCAATGTGGATCAAGTTGATTGTACAAGGAGAATCTAAGGAGAGTTAGGAGCCTCATCTAGTAATGGTTGACCACATAGTTAAGGAGTTTGCAGACGTGTTTTTGGATGATTTGCCGAAAGGATGATGATTAGTATAGATGATTTGTATATTTATTTTAACTTTTTCCTTATTTTATATGAAAGCTCACATATTCCAATCAGTTGATTATTTTCTTGAATGTCCAAATGAAATAGAACATTTCCCTTATTTGATGAAAGATTTTATAATCAGAATACTTAAGCTCTATCTACTCTTGCAAGATTGCAAGCAAATTATAAATTTATTTATTTATTTATTATGATTTGAAAAAATTATACTTATCAAAATATTTAATATTTAATTAAAATTATATATATACATTTTTTACTATTGTACTGATTTGTTGTTGGTGTAATAGATAACTCGTTCATATAATACATAACAAAGCAGGAGTATAAATAGTGAGGCACCAATTTTTTCTCTCTTCAACATTCATTTATTAATCATAGATTAGGGGTATAACCTTTTCAATATTTGCAAGTTTCAAGATGAATTACTCATGTTGTTCCATACACACCAAAAGGAAATATCCTTTTTGGAAATTGTTTTCTACCAGGTTTTGAATTTCATATATTCTTTGTTAAAATCAAGTAGCTAATTATAATGATACAAAACATTCATAACACGTAATTTAGACTCTATGAAATTTTTCAATTAAATTTTTTAATAGCTTATTATTTTCTTTTTCATTTCAAAACTTGAGTTTTTGTAATCAACATTGACCCGTAAAATCTAGTTATTATCACTTTCCCATTAATATCATTATTTTCACATCTTTTTATGAAATTTTAATATCCTTCTATACTCAATTTTTATTTTTATTTATTTAATTTAAAATCCATAAATTAGGGTTTTAAATATTTATACTAATTTTGATGTCCATAAATAGAGAAAGAATATCATCAATCCAAGGTAGAAGGTGTTCAAACAAAGAATTTTGTGGAAGATATGATATATGACAATATGATGATAAATCATATGAATATTTAACTCCCAAGTTTCAGGATATCAAGTCAGATATAAATAGGGAAAGAAACATCGTCGATATAATCTAGAAAAATTTCAACCAAGAAAGTTTATGTAAGATATAAGATGTGATAAAATAATGATTAAAGAATGTGAATACATAGAATATTTAGTTTGACGATATCAAGTCAAGTTTATAAAATAAAGTTTTGAAACATGATGAGATAAAAAGCTTTGATTTATTATTCATTTATTGTATTGACTTTTTGGGAAGTTAAAATCACTCAAAACACATCTACAATGTAATAAGCAATGATTATAACTTCTGAAAATAAAGATATAATTTATTTCTTTGATATTATAAGTAAGAACTAACTGTTCTCTCCCCCATTTATCTATTTAATGGCATCATGCAAGGGGATAAATGGAGCAAGCTAAATTAACTTCTATTCAAGTCATGTAAGTTTAATGATAGTTTTCAAAAGTAGTCAAACAAGTAATGATATTTCAAAAGATTAATGTCATTATCCAAAATTAATTCATGAAATAATTCAAATTCTTCTCATAATATAGAAAAATTTTATATATAGTTTTCTTTGAAATGAATATCAAAATCATATATATATATTATAAGCATTCTTCATATCAACCAAATATATTGAGATATTATAATGAGTGGTAATGGAGAACAAACCAAGTATGTTTGAGATGATTATAATGAAACAGTTATAGCTTTAGTTGAAAATCCTAAAGAGATAGATAATATCTAACATTACAAAGTTAAACATAGAAAAAGAAAATCAGAAAAGCTGAAATTAAATATCATTAAAGTTTTATACATAGCAATTGTTATGTTTATATGATTCCTTTATTAAGGGTCTTACGACGTCTAGTATGAAGAAAAATTATACTATGTAAGAGAAACATTGGGAATTTAGAAGATATCTTAAGTTTGATCTTTACACTCTTATTTTTTAAGAAAAGACTAAGAAGGCTAAACTAATAATAAAAAGTTATTTATTGAGAAATATATTATGAATATAAAAATGAGTGCTTAAGTATAAAGCAGCTAGAGTATATTGTATATTTTTTAATAGAAAGCACCATCATAATTTTCTAATCATTTTTTCACAATCTCTTTTAGATTTTTGCACTAAGAATATTCTTTATATGTAATTTAGAAAAAATTAATAACATTTATTTTATAAAAATTTTATATTAATGACCATATATGATAAAATTAGTAGAAGTATTTGAGTTATTTGAGTATCAAACGTTGTAGATAGATTAAAGTGCATATGCAGGATTTATATGCATCAATAATTGATATATGTGTAGGAGTTATTGATTATGACAACAAGTGTGAGAAACACACATGATTGATTGTTGTATATGTATACAAATCTGAAGAAACATTTCGATAAGGTTGTTTGAAGGAATAATATAAATAAATTCAAGTAGATGGAACATGAAGTGAGAAGTAGATAAGTAAGTACATATGAGAAATAACACGTGTTCTGATCAATTAGTCCAATAATAAAAACAAGGTGAAACTCATGAAGAGCATTTGTTTTATTTCAGAAGGAAGGTGAAAATTCATCACATGAAGTGTGCTCTAAACCAAGTATTATTAACCTAAATTTGGACCTTGAAAGTTGTGGATTTTTTAGTTTATTTCTCAAAGATTGGATGGAAAGAGTACTAGTTCTTGTGCAAGACGTTATGAGAAGTAAGGATCCCGCTAGTAAAGATTTTTGTGGATATCTATATAAGTGTAAGCCATGTTCCTAGATATCGAGTGACGGAAGAAGGTCTATGGAATTCTTAGGGCACCAAAGATGATAATTATTTAGCTAGCTAAATCTAATCATTGATAAGTCATATATGAGAAAATTACACTAGATCACAAGAGAAGTAGAATCTTACCATCACAAGAGAATTAGATTGTGCAGTCACAAAGCAAAGAATTTTTTTGAAGTTCTTTCAACTATTTATGATGGTCTTTGAAGGGAAGAAACCTTGTTGCTTGTAAGGATTTAAGTTGCAATGATTGTCAAACAACCCTTTACATAATTTGTGTGAGAACTATGGAAACTTAGGTTTATATATGTAGAGAAAGATTTCCAAGACAAAGTGCATAAAGAAATCGCTCTAAGCGACGTACTTAATCATGTTTGGATTCTAAACATAGGACTTTTAGTTTTCAAACTTGAATCAAAGCTAACATGGGATGGACTATCTGTGGGTTTTTGTTGTCTTTTAGATTGCTTCAAGAAGAACTTACTCAAGCCTTTCTTTGTCTAGATTCTGGGGGAGTACCTTTGCAGATAGGTGATTGTACCTAAATAAGTTGGAGTTTGATTCATTAGCTTGATTCATATTTCATTATAAAAATAAATTATTGAAGCCTTGATTCTTGACTCAAGATTTTTTGTTGGTAATATTTCAATTCCATTATATTTTATGATGGAGAACATTGTGCACTTGATACATTTGTAAGCTCATTGACATACATTGTAAATGTATGATCAGTCAAGTAAACTTCTTTGTTGTTTTGGAACTTCTACATGGAGTATGCTTGCTTAATTTACTAAAGTGACAAACCTCTTTTTCTTTAGCAAGAATAAAAGAATAATTAGAAACTAGGTAACTTGCACTTGGTTGCTATCCATGAGTGTGGTTAGCAAGAAAAAAAGGTGTAATCTGTAACTAAGTAACTTACCCATGGTTGTTATCCATGATTGTAGCTAGCTAGCGGTTCAAACTTGGGATTCAAACTTAGAGTAAGAAGTTGTGAATTTCTTCCTAAATTAAAATATATTTTAAAAAGAGTACATATTTCATGTACTGTAGAATTTTGAGAGTAAATTTTATAAAGGAATTGGTAGTTAAGTATAGCTTTATGTAGATTCCGAAAGGCATTGTTAAAGCTAAACGGAAACTATGTCATCATACAAGAAAACACTTGAAGAGAACATATCATCCAAGAAAGGTATGTACGGAAGTAATTTATATTTGTTGCTATCTGTAACTTGGTTATTTAGTCTTTGCACTCCAGATTTCTGGTTTGGTGATCCAGACTGGTATAGTCTGAGATTGGGTATTCATACTTAAAAACACTTAAAGACAATAGATCACTCAAAAATATATATATTTGAGGATAAAGTATATGTTGATAAATTAATGACCAATAACCTGGTCAATAGTTTTATAATTCATACTTTGCATTCTGCATTTATGAATGGGTGATACTACGATAACACTCTCTCTGATACACCTGTGTTATGAAGGCTTGGATTCATTCAAGTGTCAAAAAGTGAAAAAAAAAACCATGGCCCTCCATGAGTGAATAACTCTAAGATTGGTTTTCCCTAGATATTTAAAGACCCATCAAGATGGCTCTTTAAAGGAAGATGGCCTGCATCAAGATGCAGGCAATCTTCATTCACTCCTCAGGATATGAATTCACTCTTAGCACGAACTTTGCACGTGGCACCGTCCTCCTTCGATCTATACTTTTCGGTCTTCTTTTAGTTCTGGATGCATTGACCTTTTTCTCCTTCCCGTTCCGATCTTTCCTTAGATTAGATTAGAATAGATTAGATTTCTTTTATCTCTTCAAAACACTAGTTCCGGAATTGGAAAAAAAGGAGAAAAACACTAGTTTTGGAAATGGGGAGAATCACAGTAGGTTTCAGTAATACACAAGAATGAAATAAAATTTTATATAAAGTTATTTCACACCCCAAAAAGTATTGCAGGAATCCACTTTTTATATGAAGTAGGAACGAATGATCCCAAATTAGTCCTCAAGCTCATGTTACTATCTTTCGGAGATAGGAAGAATTGAAATTGTAGCTAAACCTTGATTAAATAAGCTAGTTGGAATTCGAAAGAGTAGACACTCTCGTTACGGAAGCAGCATCTGCTTCGCCAATAAAACGATGTTACTTTCACTCCCTTTGTAGGTACCAGAAATCTGTCCTTTGTGAGTTTCTTGTAACAACTGTACTTTATCCATTTTGTCTTATTCGCCTATAGATTGGACCAGGTCCACGATAGGTGTGCGGTGGTGACATGAAGCATTTCTTGTGCAGAGATATGTTTTACAAAACTGAATATTTCTCCAACTTTCATGTTTTATAGTCTTATATATCTAAATAGTAGATGTAAGACTAAACAGTTGTCTCCTTCGCCGATAGTTCAGATTTCGTTCGATAACAAACAAGCTTGTATTCATTTATTGGAGAATCAACTATGACTTATGCTTCTGAATATTCTATTCCTATATTCGTATATATGTAATGGAGATAAACCAAGGACATTTAAACAAGATTCCTACCGCAAGTTAGGAAAGAATTCTGACAAATCATGTGAACTGCAAGAAAAGTTCTGGCCATAGTTTCGCCCATGTGTGTAGCTTATGGGTGTCTTTGACAGTAACCTCCCCTGGTCATGAGCTAGCATAGCCCACCTTCTCGGGCATGAAGTAGGTTTTGGTCATCATCTTTTGCTTTCCATGGATTTAGACACTTGTGTCAAGCTGGATTTCACGGCAGTCTGGATTAAAACACGTCAATTTTCTCGGTGCACTCTATCCAGCCTATAATGTTCTCGATCAAACCTACGAGATTTGAAGCCAATGGTGCCCTTCGGTGCCATAAAGCTGTATAAATCATTATGGTATTTGGTTTCATAAACCAATGAATAAAATAATGTCTTGGGATGCTTTACTAGAATCTTCTACTTTTCATGCTAATCTGAGTGGTTGGTTTCATGAAATTTGGTCTTTAGGTCGCTCAAGCAGCGCAAGGCAAGGGTCGCAGCAAGCTTTTTGTGCAAAAGTCTATCTCCCTATAGAACTCCAGAGTAGAACATCCATACACACTTTCCTCCACTAAATGACAGACGCTTTTCAAGCATAGTTACCCCTCACGCGCTTCCTTGGCTAGTCTTACGTAGTAGAAGTAAGGGTAAGGTGACCTGGGGAACGGGCAGTCACAGGTTACTTATAACCAGAGGTTTCTCTTGATTCTAGGTGATTGTAAAGTGTTAAGAGTAGAAGGAGTATGAGCAAGTAAATCTTATTAATTTCCATGGCCAATTCTATAGAGCTATAATTCTTGAGGTAGGAAATATTGTTGGAGACGCACTTTTCGAAAAAATCTCATAGCCATCGCAAGATACCCATTTTGCCCTACAGAAGGATGGAGTACCCAAGTGCTCTAAAACAAGCTCTATTATCTAGCTACTTTCAAAGAATGTTATATAGCTAGACTAAGACAAGTGGGGAAAAGGCGACCAAGTAGAGAACACGAAGGATGGAAGACCCCATCAAGCCATACAAGGGAGAAACAAAAAAGGTAAAATGGGGCTAGGCCACAATAGAGTCTATATGAGAAATCTGCACTACTGCACCTAAGATATCCGAGCTATGCAAGTCGTATGGTCTACAAACAACTAAAGCATCCAAAGAAGCATCACCTAGTGGAATTGCTCTCTTATGGATTGCACCAGCCACTGCGCTCTGTAGAGCAATGGACACACGCTGCCTAAAATATGCTGCAAAGTTTGAGAGTGAGAGTGGTACCCCTGGCACCTAACATGATAAGCTCTAGCGCACTCCCTGACAAATGTGTTTGACTAAGACAAGTTAGGTTTGCACTTCTTCAATATCAATTGAGGATGTCATGCGATTTGGCTCTTAACTAAGTTACATCATCTTAACTTTGCCGTTTTTCCTTACCTTTGCCAATTTTCTCTATGTGCTTAAAAGGAAACCTTATAGTTCTCTTCATGTGTTTAAAAGGAAACCTTATATAATAGAGGGTTTCAAATTTAGAAAATAAGGAATCTTTACAAAGTGACCCTAACGGTTCTCTCCATGTGTTTAAAAGGAACTCTTATACAATGGAGGGTTCCAAATTTAGAAATAAGGAATCTTTATGGAATTGGATCACTTATGTAAAGATTTTTAGAAGACCCCGTAAAGATTTTGCAGCAATCTCGCATAGAAAAGGAAATTGAGATTGTACATCTCCCATAAATAGTTATTACGTGATTATAAAGGTCTATTCAGATCATATGTACGTAATTAGTTGTGAGTTAAGAGGAAAAAATAAAAAATAAAATTTTTAATGATAATAATAATAATGAAGCCTTTGCAGATTGTACCACATGCTAATTGTCTTTAGGAGATTATGACACATGAAATTTAACATTTGAATCTGCACATTTCAAAAAGAAGGAAGACTTTTGCCTAAACCAATTCACTCCCAAAAAAAAACTCACTCCCTTCTTTTTCTTTCACATGAAAGAATTGTTCGTGCTGCTATCAAGAGAATGGGAATTTAGCAAATGAATGGTCTGCATTGAAATCAAGAGTGGTTTTTAGCACATATTCTTGTTGGTGAATTGATTTATTTTGGTAGAGTTTCAAGGTTCCACACACAAATGTGTAATTTTACCCACCAAAGTTTTTTGTTAAATTTATAAGAATGTGCATTGTCACCCAACCATAGCATACTCCTTTCATATTCTCTCTTTGGTAGAAATTTTGTTAACTCACATGTCTCCTACTATCATTCTTTCTGTTCCCCTTGGGTGTCTCAATTCAGCTCCAAGTGGGTCGGCTCAAAGTGATGGATTCTCTTGAGTATGGTATTTTCAATCTCTTCTCAATGATTGCATTGCCTTCTTTGTCTCTTTCAAAACCTTTGCCAATGAGTTTGGGATTGAGGTCAAGAAGTAGAGGTAAACCTAAATCTAACAATAACAAAGATATATTCAAGATGGTTGCTCATCATTATGCATAAATTTTGGATTATCTTGATGATCCCAAACACTTCAATCAGATTCATGGGCGCTCTTGCAAGCAACAAGTACAAAGGAGCATTGCTTTTAGTATGATTGCCATATTTCTTGTGAATTTTGGGAGGGAATTTCCTTGTACCATTATTGGAGATAGATTGAGCAAGAAATGGGGTAGATATATGAAGTCTTACAAAATCACTAGAGTTTGGAAGGATAAATGCACTAGAGAAAGACTTGAAATGTGGATTTAAACCTATAGATGAGATGTCAAATTCCATGTGTCCTTATTTCCATAGGATGGATGTTATGTTTGGATGTGAGTTAACATATCTACTTGTGTTGTTGTAAGTTTGGGGTTGGAAAAGAAGCGAATATGAGTATCAATGGGGCAAAGTGAGTGCATTGGAATAAGATCTCACGTGAAAATCTAGGAAGAAGAAAAGAAAGAGTTGATAGATGACATCCTTGTGTCAAGTATTAGCAAAATATGTCCTAGTGCCTTTGAATTTGGAGAGAATACTAAGCAAGCATTAGAAGAAGAGAATCTATTTCTTGATGATTCTCAACTTGGCGTGAAAGATGTTGCTATGAATGAGTTCATTCAAAGCAAGGAAAGTACATGAGAAGAAGAACTGAAAGATTCATACCTTGAGAAAGAAGGAGTAAAAAGGCCATGCATTTTCCAAGAAGGAATGAAAGATTGGGATGAAGGATGAGAAGGCAAATCTAATTTGTTGAAACATCAAGAAGCAAAAGGTTTGGATAGAGAATCAAGAAACAGGAAGAAGGTTATTGAAGCCTATATAAAATTGGCATCCACAATAGTAGCTTTTTTTGCAAGATCTTGTTCACTAAGCTAAATTAAAGAGCAAGGCTTTGGAAGCACAAGAGATATGTAATTTAGCAAAGATAGAACCTTATAAATTAGCAAAGATAAAGAAACCAAGAGCAAAGGTAGAAGTAAAGAAAATGATGATGTTTGAGAAACTAAGACATAAATTAGAGAAACTTTGATTCAAGGAGAAGGAGGTTGTAATATAAGCAACTAGACATATTATCTAGAGGTCAAAATTGGCTTAGTAACACCTAGAAGGATGTTATGTACAATGGGCTAGGTAGATTAGAGAGAGGTGTCACCAAAAGAGTACTTTTACTAATAGTGCAGAAGCCAAAAATAGCCTGAAAACTTAAGAGCTAATTTTAGAGGCCTAAATGGATGAATTAGTCCTTGAAAACAGACAAATTACCTCCCCTCAATGGTGTAAAGGCTTGCCTTATCCCACTTATGATTTGTCTTGTCAAGAGCTTTCCAACGGTACCTCACCCATGCAATTTTGAGCTCCCTATAAGAAGATTCCCTAAAGATTCTCTTACCGTTTGACCAACTAGATAGGACAAGGACTGACATGTCACCCATCCAAACAACTAATCCAAGGATTGAGCTTGCTGACAGGTCACCAATCCATGTATCTAATCCAAGGGTGGAGCTTCCTTTGAGAGGATCCTCTTTGCTATATAATAAAGAGAAGGTGCTCCTTTGGGGCATCATAGGATTGAGTGTGAAACCTGTGTTTTCTCTCTTGTATCTCTCTTGGAGAGTTCTCTTGTCCTCAAAGTATTACAATGGTATCAGAGCGGGTGTTTTAATCCAAGAGAGTGGATCACCCCTCTTGGAAGAGCATGAGCTACTAAAATTGAGTAATTTGAGGTGGAGAACATAGTACAATTGTTAGACTTGGGAAGTGCTTTAGAGAGCGGATGGGATGAACACACCGGGAGGAAATTTTTTTGCACCAATTCCCAGTAGGAGATTTCAAGCCACCTATTAGGAACTTGATTAGTTCCAATGGGATCAAAAGCTCAACCTATACAAGCTTGCTTCACTTGCAAGATATAATATCTTATTATGGTTGTAAAATCTTGGTTGATTTTGGAAGTTCAGAAAATTACTTGTCCATGCAATTAACAAAAGAATTATGTTTTACTATCAAGCTAGTAATTGGAAGTAGATTGATGATGGTGGATGGTAGAAAGGGTTTTGCGTTCCGTACCTTGCATCCTATTATCTTCAAGATTGGGAAAGAGTATTTGGAGTGTATGGGGTTTGTAGTGGCACCTCTACACTATGATGTCATTCTAGGTCTATCTTGGCTTGAATGTCATAAGGTTCAATTTGATTGGAACCAATGAAAAATTCAAGTACAACACCACGGTAGAAAATTTCTGATTAGGTTGTTTGGCACCTCTAAGTAAGACACCTAAGAATAGTCAAGCCCAAGATGAGAAGTTTGTCAAGAAGGCAGCCATAGATCAAGCTTTGGAGGAATATGAGTCCCAAGATGAGAAATGTGTTAGTGAAGTAGCCATAGAGCAAGCTTTGGAGAAAGATGAGTCCAAGATGGGAAATTTGTCAATGAAGCAACCATAAAGCAAGCTTTGGAGGAAGATAAGTCTATTTTTGCAATGTAGATCAAGCAGATTGTGCTTTGAGGATCTAAGGAGGATGAAAGACTTCATCAAGCCATGGTTGATCAAATAGTCCAAGAGTTTTCAAATGTATTTTTGGATGATATGCCAAGGGGATTCCACTCCGATTGTGGTATGTCCTTCAAGATTGAGTTATTGTTGGAGAGTACTCCAATGAGTAGACCAATCTATGAGCTCTCACCAAAGGAATTGGAAGAGTTATGAACAACCCTTATGGATTTGTTGGAAAAGGATTCATATGATATAATATATCTCCAAAGAAGGATGGAGAAGTTCATTTTTGTATTGATTACCATAGGCTCAATAAACAAACAATGAAGAATGGATATCCCTTGCCTCAAATTGATGACTTGCTTGATCAATTGAGTGGAGCAAAATACTTCTCCAAGTTAGATCTTTGTAGTGTCTATTGGCAAATCCTCATTGATGGGGAAGTTGTGCAAAAGACTGCCTTTCGCACAAGGTCTCATTTTGAATGGAGAGTTCTACCTTTTGGGCCCATTAATGCTCCAACAGTCTTCATGGATCAGATGCATAAGATGTTGGATTGACTATTGGATTGGTACATGGTGGTGTTCTTGGATTACATTTTAATCTATAGCAAGACAAATGCAAAACATGAAAATCACGTGCAAGAAGTCCTAAGATGACTATGACAATGGAAATTTTACCGCAAAAAGTTGAAGGGTGCCTCTTGGCAGAAGGAAGTTACCTTCTTGGATCACAAGATCTCATCGGAGGGGATCAAGATGGAAGAGGAGAAATCAAGACCATCAATGATTGGTCTACTCCGAAGGATGCTACAAAAGTTTGGGCATTTAATGGATTGGCCAATTTTTACCGATGGTTCATCTGTCGTGCGTATATACATCGCTACACAGCATACATTGCTGTCAACATCATACACTATAGAAGCACAACTCACACCTAAGTCATACATAGACTCTAAAGTGTCACAATAATCAGATTGCTTACCTTTCTCAACTCAACTCAACTCAGATCAGTACTTGATCTGTCTCTCTATAAACTGCCAACAATAGGGCACTGATTACAGTCAAGCCACACCCACTCAAGCATAGAGAATCCAAGTGATGCTCACCAGCCTCTGTCCACCATAGCCAGGAACTCGAAGGCTCAACATCAGAGAAGTGAGCTCTCTAGAGCTCACTTTGAAACTATACCTCCTGGACTTGAGCTAGCTCTGAAACCCTAACGGTCCCGCTGACGGCACACTCAATGGTGCAAACGGTGCAAAGTGACGGTGGGCCCCAGCGCGAAGTCAGTACCCTAAACACAAAATCTAACCGTTGGAAAGTAATCTTTGAGAAATTGCTAGAATAACTCTAACTACCATCACTAGAACTCCAGTGTCAGAGCATCTAGATGTGGAACTACAAATGGCGTGACAGTTGTCGTGCATATATACATCGCTACACAACATACATTGCTGTCAACATCATACACTATAGAAGCACAACTCACACATAAGTCATACATAGACTCTAAAGTGCCACAATTGCCCCCTAGCTGGCGGTTAGGTCCCTCTAACTCCAGATAGCCATCTACTCTAAGTATATGGTATACCTTCTAATGGGCAAAGATCAAGAGGCGGGGTGCTATGGAGCCCCATCGTTAGTCGCCTGTCTGCAATCTATACCATATAAAGAATGAATTAGCTATAGGTCAAGTACATCTAGGACATAACCATTGTCCTTGAGGAACCACCGTGGGGGGGAGGAGTCAAACATGCCAGATGCCATCCTCTCGAACAACTATCACACACTAACATAGTAGCAACTCCACTAGAAGAGCCACATAACATACACTTCAAGCTTGCACGTACAAGTGCCAAGCTTGGGTCCATAGTATCATCAATGTTTGGGAGGTGGCATGGCGCACAATTGCGCACATGATCCTTCCAATCAACACCATCATGTCCTTCTAACACAAGGACTCCAGATGGCAAAACCTCACGCACTCTCAAGATAGTGCGGCTTGTAGAAACATCAAGTGTTGTCGGTGCTGTCTGATGTAGATATACATAGTCGCCTGGATGAAATTGACAGATCAAGGGTCTATAACCTCCTCCTCAAATGGTAGCATAACGTAAAGTATCTCTATGCTGAGCAATCGCCAAGTTCTCAAAGGCCATTGGCATCACTCTCCAAAAGATCTCTGCCCGTTGAGAACATGCGCTCATCCATACATCGGGGTCATCCAAGTCTAAAACTACAGTAGCATCTCGACAAATGGCTGCAGGTAAATCTGGATCTTGTCCATAGAGTAGAAAGTATGGAGAGAAGGATGCTAAGGAGGCTTGCCGGCTGAAATGATAGCCCATGGCGAACCAAGGTAACTGGAGATCCCAATCTCCCAAGTGGCCTCTCTGCAAACCATAATTTTGCAATCCTCTCTTCACCATCTGAACCACTCTCTTTGCTAAGCCATCTGCCTCAAGGTGATCTCGGGATGTAGTACGATGATCAATCAAAGCCTTGTCACACAAGACATGAAACTCCCCCAAGAACTCTGTACCCTGATCAGTCAAAACCTCAGCTGGTGCACCAAAATGACTAAGAACTCGATCCAAGAATGAGTAAGCTGTCCCTTCACTAGACTTGTCAAGAAGTGCCACCAGCTCAATCCACTTGGAGAAGTGCTCCACCATCACCAAAACATACCAATGATGTCTCACAGTCAGCGGTAAAGGTCCGGCAAAGTCCAAACTCCAACGGTAACCCAATCCCATGATAGGTAATGGGTGTAACTATGGCATAGGAGCATTGAATGATGCTCTAACTCGGTCACAAACCATACATCTGGCAACAAACTGTTGTACCTTGGTCTGCATACCGCGCCACCAATAATGACTTTGGAGTAAGCTATATGTTTGCTTTACTCCAAAATGTCCTAGCTCCTCATGAGCATGACGGACCAACTGTGGTCTTTGAGATGGAAGTGGTACTACTCGCACTCTACCATCCTCCCATACACGCAAAAGATGTCTACCCTCCAATCTGAACCGTTTGGTTTGCTGAAGAACACAGTCTCTCTCCTTGGCCCCAATTGTGCCACCCACAACACCAGTGCAAAGATAGTCCATCACTAAGACATCATCGTGAATATCTTGCTAAACTGCACCAATATCTTCACTCTTTGGATCTGTGACCTCAATAACTCCTCTTGTATGCGCTGAGAGAGATACCACCAAAGCCTCTGCAAATATACACAGAAAGGCCGATGCATGCCAACCTAGCACCATCTCCTCATCTGTCTCACCATGCCAACGTGCTCCGGTCTGATCCTGCTAGCTGGGACATGGGTTTCTACTCAACCCATCTGCATCACGGTTCAACACTCCAGGTCTGTGAACAACCGTGAAATCATACTCCTATAAAATCAGAGCCCATCATGCAAGCTTCCTTGAAAGCTTGTCGGACTCCATCAACCACTTCAGCAGCTGATGATCAGTGATGAGAGTGAAGGGGTTACCAAATAGGTAACATCGGAAATGTTCTACTGCCCAAACTGCTGCCAAGCACTCTCCCTCATATGAACTATACTTTGCCTCCACTGAATTGTTGGAGCGACTAGCATAGGCTACCACAAACTCCTTCTCCTCATCATCATGCTGGGTGAGCACCGCTCCAAGCCCCAACATACTCCAATCAATGTGAACCTAAAATGGTCGTCCCCTGATCGGTCTCCTCAAAATAGAAGCAGATGTCAACCTCTCCTTGAGCTCTACAAAAGCTCTCTCCTGCTCATCTCCCCAACACCACTCATGTGTAAGCTTGGTCAGCTTTGTCAAGGCCATGGCAATGGCACTAAATCCTCTAACATAGCGGCAATAAAAGTTTGCCAACCCAAGGAATGCTCGCACTCTGCTCACATCCGTAGGCCAAGGAATACGTGCAATAGCCTCCACCTTGGTCTGCTGAACACCAAGTCCTCCGGGGTAGATAGTGTGACCCAAATACTCAACCTGCTTGTGGAAGAACCTACACTTCCCAGGATGTAATTTGAGTCCATGAGATCTCAACCTCTCAAACACCTCTAACAACTGTCTCTCATGCTCCTCCACAGTAGTGCTATAAACCAAAATGTCATCAATATAGCACCGAACAAAATCCAATCCACCTAGGATCCTATCCATGACCCTCTGGAACTCAGCAGGAGCGTTCTTTAACCCAAATGGTAAGAACCTCTACTGATATAACACATCCTTACCGTGAGGATCAATAGCTCAAAATGCTATCTTGGACTTATCCTCCTCCCTAATCGGCAACTAATGATATCCCGCTTGAAGATCTAAAGTATTGAAGACCCTTGCATGCCCAATCGCATCAAAAATCTCCTCCGGTGTAGGCATGGCATACCAATCAGCCCTAGTCTGTTGGTTGATAGGACGGTAATCTCCACACATCTGCCTATCTGTATAGTTGCCATGCATATCCTTCTTGGCTGGCATCACTGTCGCTGGTGCATACTCTCCATGTGAAATCTCCACCAAACCAGCCTCAAAAAGGTCACTACTCCGGCTCTGAATCAATGTCCTCTCCATATCACTATATTGATAAGGACGTCCAAAAATTGGTGTGTCGCTAGTCAGCTCAATCCGTATACCAAGTCCCTTTAGAGCACCCAAATCCTTCATATTGAAGGCAAAACAACTCGTGTGATTCCTCAAGAACCTCCAAACCCTCCGTCTTTCCTCTCTAGTAAGCTTGGGTCCAAGATCTGGCTCCCAAGTATCCTCTGTAACTGTAGTAGGAGTGGAAGACGTACTGACTGGCTGCTACACTGGGCCCTTGGGAGCAATGGTGTCATGCTCCCGACCACTAGAGGTCCCAACCTCTGTGTGAAAAACTCCCTCCACTCTGGCTGCAAGCTCCACACGTCCTTTGGCTGCATCCCATGTGGACCAAGGGTGTAATCCAAGTAGCCCACGCTCACCTGGATGGACTCCAAGTAGACCACTCTCCCTAGTAGCTATTGGATGTGTCCCAAGTATACCATGTCCACTCGGTCCTTTGCCCCCAGCATGTGCCTGAATCGTCTTGATAGGCATAGGGCTCACAAATGTCTGAGTGGTGATGCATATCAAGCGCATCCTACGCTGCTCTGCCAAGCCAAGGCTCACAATCCAGGTCAAACAGTTCAGGTTCATAGCCTGACCTAACACCTGACGCCTGGATGCCTCTGACACTCCTGGAACAGCGGTAATATTGGTGCAAAAACCCATCATCCACTCTCTCTCATCAGCGTTGGGCTCCACCAATTGCTGTAACTGTGAGTCCCAAACAAGTCCAAGTCCTCCCTCTCAAAAAGCATGAGAGCCTGGGAAACTCATGAGTGTGGGAAATGCGGCTCTAGGCTGTCCAACTAGGTTCACCACTGCCATAGGTGACCTATCAGCCATTACCACTGTCTGAGATTGACGCCCAACATCCAAGATATCATCAACAAGGATGTGGTCTAGTCGCTGAATGCCATCATAAGCACGCTGTAGAACCTCTCTGGGTAAGAGGTTTGTCCACCAAAGACAAAGACGATGAGCCCGTGATCCCACTTTGGCTGCATCTAACAATACAGCTGGTCCCATCCAAGAATGGACCTGATGTGTACTTGCCACCACTCTGGTGCAAGAATCACCCAACAAAGGAATGTTCTCCAGAAGGTAAGCTGGAGAAACATACTGATGAACCTGGAGATGTCGTAGTATCCGTAACATCTCCCAAAACACACCAGAACGAGGATCCTGAAGACCCAATCCTCTACCAGCACGTGTATGTCCCTGAAGTGACCATCCAAAAATCACCAAGTGAATAGGCCCATATCTCTCTAGGTCATGCGCCCCCAGTAAGGAAATGTCTCTTGGTAGGGCCTTCTGGTAACCTCTGACTGTTGACATTGGTAATAACTCCAGATACCGATAGGCCAAGTGTGCCACATGATGTAGAGAGACTTGCCTAGTAGTCTCATCTCTCTCTACATATAAGTACCTCTGTACTCGTATACCCGCCTGTAACACCGCAGCTAGTCCGGTGTTGATCCCACCAAACAACTCCAATAGGCATATCCCCTCTATTGGATACTGCCAAGCAATGAGTGTGGTATCCAAAGGTGTCAAAGCAATTGCCTCTGGAGGTTCATCCTCACACTCATCTCTTGATGGTACAAAGGCTCCACTCCAAGCGTGCTGCACCAACTGATCTGCATGCTGCTGCAATGCCTCCTCTAAACTCCACAATGGAACATCCAAGGTGGATGGAACAATCCCACTTGTACTCCAAAGCCGAGTGATCTACTCTAGTACTGGAGTATCCTCTGCATGGGCATTCTCTTCCAACAAATCACCAGGCCAAGTAACTGCACCACTGAAAGCTAGAACTAATGCCGCCATGGTCCCGGACTGTAGTGAGCCAAGATTGCCACTATTGAAGCGTACTGGTAGGTGACATACCCATCCCTCACCAGATTGCCAACCAGGTCTATAAGAGGCTGTCTCCTCCCAATAGTCAATGCTAAAACCCATGGGGTATAACATTGCTCCTCCAACTAGCACATCATATGACTAAACTATTGTCGCAATAGCCTGAGCTCTCACCACCAAGCTATTAGTCGGATGACCAGGCTGAACCTGGAAAACAAGCTCCCCACGTGTGATGTACTATGTCGAACCACCACCTAGAGATGTCTGGATCTTAAATGGACACCTCTCCACATCGGTCTTCCGTAACTCCAGACCGACAACTACAGCCTTCCCCAACATAAGGGGCTGCGCACCAAAGTCTAACAAGACTCTCTGTGGTGTATAGACCTTCCTTGAAGGTCCCACCAAACAAAAAATCCCCCTCTGGTTATCCAATAGGACAACACCAGGTGTGAACCGTGCTCTCTCAAAGGCCGGTCTAGTTGGCAACTCCTCCAGTCTAGCCGTTGCTGCCTGCCATAAACCACTAGTCGCTGAACGGGTCCCATGCTCCTCAACCAAGTTAGCTCCACTACCAACCACCTTTGCTCTAGTAGTAGGAACTGCACCATCCCTACTCTCACACAACGTGGCCGCCAACCGGAATACTGGGGCTGGGTCAACTTCCAATGTAAACATGTCATTGGCTGAAAACAAAAGATGCCGCATAATCAGCTGAGCCGCCCCCAATATCATCCTAGACTCAGTATGTGTAGTAGCAGGTGGCTGACTAGCAGGTAGTCCATCATGTACTCCATCACCACCTACCACACCTGCACTGGGACGTCTAGGAACCATGGATGTTGTCTGCAATGCCTCAGATAGCGTGAAAGACAAGAGAAGTCTGACCTGTCTCCCAACCTCTCCTCTCTGTGGGTCCAACTCCATTGATGCTCCTCTAGGCTCTGGAGCACGTACTGCACTCCTAGTCACTGCTGTAGATGCATCCACTTGTGCTGCTCCGCACATGAAGTCCAAAGCATCTCTATCACCAGCATATGAGGTGGAAGCCTTAGCACCCGAATCTGATCTCCTCTGAGCAATAGCCATACTAGCCAATCTCTGCTCCAACTGCTCAATCCAAGTAGCCATAGCTGTGTCAGAAGTAAGGGTAGGTATTGCACCCCTACTAGGTGTAGATCCTCTACCACAACCTCTACCACCTCGTCCTCCATGAACTGGAGCTCCTCTACTACCTGCCATAGCAGCCCTACCACTCCGTAACTCCGGGTGTAGGTCAGAACACCGGTCACTAGTGTGACCAAATCTGTGGCAGTGCTCACATTGCCTCTATGTTGGTTGTGATGCACCAGAGGTATCAGGTCCGCTGCCCTGAGTACACTCTCTCCTATGGTGAGGTCCACCACAAGTCCAACAAGCAACACCACCACTCACTAGCTACTACTGACCCAAAAATGAGGGTAAGGGTCTAACTCCACTAGGCCCTCCACTCGCACCATAGGATCTGGGCTGTCCACCCTATCCTCAATAACCAACTGGGCATGGTGCACTATGCTGCACTCTAGAAGAAGTCACAACCGTGGATGAGATCTCTCTACCAAATCCAGATGTCACCACTCTCTCCTCCACCATGTTGAGCTCAATATGCTCAGCCAAACCAAAGACCACTGCCAAAGTAGGCAAAGTAGCCTGTAACAACGTAGCATCACGAACTCTACGTTGCAACTCCCAGTCCAGTATCCCATACCAAAACTGGACTGCTTGGGCCTTAGTAACTTCCTGAGTGAAACTGATCAGCCGCCTCATGCGAGGGTATGCCTTGCGTAGGCTCTCTCCAGCCTTCTGCAAGAACTCTTGCAAGCTCCTCAGCTTGTCAGTCCGCACTCCCTGGTAGTTTTGCCTCAAACATAGAAAGAACTCTACCATGGGGTTAAACCCCGGTACCACACCACCTCCTGTAGCGGTACCTCCACTTGTAGCAGCACTATCTCTAGCTAGTGCACCTCCACTAGCTCCACCAATACTACTTGAGCTAGAACTCGTGGGTACAGCCGATCTACTCCTGGCCACCGAGCCTAGACATAGTGTAGAGACCAATACTGTCTCCATAACTCAATCTCCTCCAAATGAGCTCTCCTGAACTCATGGTAGTCATCCATCCGCGGACCCTCTAAGTGCTGAAACAACCCCTTCCATGCCATGAAGGGTGTGAACAAAGTCGGGTTCCGCATCTGCTGCAGATCACACCAACTGTCAAACTCCTAGATGAAGTCATCCAACTCAATGGTACCCACTATACCAGAGTAACACCTAGGGCCTTTGGAGGCCCCATAAATCTTGTCCATGTCCCACAACAATGGTGCGGACACACCAAGTGCACTCTCAACAGAGTCAGCTCCTGTGTCAAACTCCAACTCAGAGTCAATCTCCTCCCTCATTGGGACCTGAGATATAGATTGATACCGAGCACCACTCCGAGTAAACCCACTGCGTAGTGCAGAGCTAACTCCTCAGGAATCTCCAAAAAACTCCGTCGTGACAAAGTAACCACAACAACAAACCCGAACCACCAACTGCAACCGCAAGTAACCCACCAAGTGCCAACACCACCAAGCACCACCCACTAATGTAACTCTAACCGAGATAACTACACTAGGGAAAAGTGCAACCTGTAACCTGCCATCATAACACGCACTCTCACGGTCTGCATGTCATCACTTCCTGCCTCATTGGAGAGAAACAAAGGTAGTTTGACTGGTCATCACTCCAGCCTCACCACCGAGAGCACACCAAAGCACCAACGCTCAAAAGTCAAGGCACCTCACACAACGTGGTGCACAAACAAGAAATAGAGAATGGAGGGGATCCAATCACAAGAAATCTAAACAAAAATCTCCATCTCATAACACAACACGGGACTGACTCTGCCACAATTTGGCATTGGACATAAGAGCAGTTCGTATCTAAGTCCTAAGCTACCAGGATCACCAAGAATGGGATCAAATTGCCTCTCCTAGCCAAAGCTACACGTGTATAGATAATAGTGGCACAATCACTAAGACAACAAGTGAGGGTGGACCAGTTGGCTAGGGCACCAGTCTAGGAACAAGAGATCTAGGGGTCAAACCCTATTGCGCACAATCTAGCAAGAAAGGCAGATTTTGCCAACCAATGACAAGATCTACTCTAAACTAGCTAGCATCACGCCAGCAAGCTGGCTTGCTGGCCCTTCGAGGCCTTCGTAGCCTCTCATAGCCCACAGCCCTATGCCTCGAAGCCTCAAAACGCCCAAATGAGGCCTTTCTTGTTGCCACTTCGAACCTCCTCCAAAATTGGCAAAACTTCTTCAAATCTTCAAAAGTCTTCCAAACAAGTGAAACTCCTCCAAATCTGGCCAAACAGCGAAAACTCCTCCAATTCTGGCCAAAATCTGAGGTAAATCCCAACCAAAATCTGACGTAAACCCTAAAGATGGCTGTCCACCAAATCCCCCACTAACTTTCCACTCAAGCCAAATTGACAAAATGGGTTTTTCCAAATCACAATTTCATGAGAAGAGCTTCCCAACTCCACCTTCAATTTGACTTTCTGAGCCCAACTCGCAGCAAATTGGTCATGCCTTCACCTCTTGAGCTCAAAATCACAACACTACTCAAAAATTGCTCCTTCTTTGCTCAAAATTTGGCCAGCAATTCCGCACACCGTCCACCTAATTGCCAAATCTGCATCAATTGATTGAGCTGCTACACACTAGGGAAACACTGAACTTGAATTGAGCTACCAACAATCCACCAAGCTTGGGGATACCACCAACACTCATAGTTCCTGCACCCGATTTCTCCTTGACTTCACTTCTCTGATGTAATCAGATTGCTTACCACTCTCAACTCAACTCAACTTAGATCAGTACTTGATCTGTCTCTCTATATAAACTGCCAACAACTGGGCACTAATTACAGTCAAGCCACACCCACTCAAGCATAGAGAATCCAGGTGACGCTCGCCGGCCTTTATCCACCATAGCCAGGAACTCGAAGGCTCAACATTAGAGAAGTGAGCTCTCTGGAGCTCACTTTGAAACTATCCCCCCTAGACTCAAGCTAGCTCTGAAACCCTAACGGTCCCGCTGACGGCACACTTGATAGTGCAAACGGTGCAAAGTGACAGTGGGCCCCACCATGGAGTTAGTACCCTAAACACAAAATCTAACCGTCGGAAAGTAGTCTCTGAGAAATTCCTAGAATAACTCTAACTACCATCACTGGAACTCCAGTGTCCGAGCATCTAGATGCGGAACTACAAATGGCATGACACATCGACTACTATGCTCATGTAGCTACACCATTGACCAATCTCTTGGGGAAGAACTCAAGCTTTTAGTGGAACAACAGGCACAAAGAAGTGTTCTAGAAGTTGAAACATATGGTGTCTTCAAGACCCATTCTTCAACCATATGATCCTCCACTACCTTGTGTGGTTGATTTTGATACTTCTAACTTTGCAATTGGAGCCATGTGTAATACCAATAGCTAGACATATTATCTAGAGGTGAAAATTGGCTTGGTAACATCTAGAAGGATTTTGTATATGATGGGGTAACTAGATCAGATAGGGGCATAACCAAAAGAGTACTTCTATTAATAAGGTAGAAGTCAAAAATAGCCTACAAACTTCATAGCCAATTTTGGAAGCCTAAACAAACAAATTAGGCCCAAAAAATGGAACAATTCTCTCCTCTTGAGCACAACAGTTTTTTTTATCCCCATGATGTGTCTCATCAAGAGCTTTCCAATAGTACCACACCTATATGATTCTAAACTTCCTACAAGAAGATTCTATAAAGATTCCCTCTAATCAAACTTGTTTGACCAACTAGATAGGGCAAAGGCTGACATGTCACCCATCTAGGCAACTAATCTAAGGGTGGAGCTTGCTGACATATCACCAATCCATGTATCGGATCCAAGGGTGGAGTTTCTTTGGTGGAAGTCCTCTTTGCTATATAATAAAGAGTGAGTGCTCCTTTGGAGACATCAAAGAATTGAGTGTGAAACTTGTGGTAGAGTTCTATTGTCCTTGGAGTATTACAATGGTATCAAAGTAGGTGTTTAAATCCAAGAGAGTGGATCACCCCTCTTGGAAGAACACAAGCTACCAAAACTAAGTAATTTGAGGGGAGAAAACATAATGCAATTGCTAAACTTAGAGGAGGTGTTTTAGAGAGCGGATGTGATAGAAGCGCTTGGAGGACAATTTCCTATCTGGCTTCTCATTCTTGAATCCATTCTACATCAAGATTATGTACATCCAGTGTGAGCAAATGAGAGTATCTCTAGTTTATCACTTTGGATCAAAATTCATGGACTAAGTGATGAATTCACTAAACTCGGTGATTCTATCTGTAGTGCTATATGACATAGAGTGGGATTTGAAAATCTAAATTTTTTCATGATGTTATGGATTTGAATGTACCAAATCCTCACCCTTTCAACATGCAAGTAGAAATTGGTTATGTGGTTAGACCAAAAGTGATGTTTAGGGATTTTGTAGTCCACAATTTTGGTGAAGAATATTATCAACAAGTGATAGCCTCTGAGGTCTCATTGGTAGTCCTAATAGTTTGTGCTTCTTCTTGAGTGATCATTCTAACCCTTTATTAAAGTAGAGAAGTAGCAATTGAACATTGGTCATGCGTAGGAATCAAGGATCTGCAATTGCAAGAGTTGATGCAAGGAATCCAGTAGATGTTGAACAAGTTTCAAGAAATCAAGATGACCCTAGAAGAATTGAAAAATCAAATACATACTATCAAGAATGATCAAGTAATGCAAGAAGGGAAGCCATCACAACAACCAGCACCAGCAATTGAAATGCTTAAAGGGTTACTCATGCTGATGACATCAATTCCAATCAACAACCAAGCCACATTGTTACCACAAATGCAAAAGACATGTAACATCAAGCCTTACAAGGGACAATGTTCCATGGGAGTAGTGGAAAATTAGATTTCAAGAATGAATTGATACCTTTGATTGTTCACAATAGAGATCATTGATCATTCTGCATGTATGTTTGCATGTGGGTACTTGACCGATAAAGCCCTCACATGGTATGATGCTTAGGAATGATCATTGTTGGTAGAAAGAAGAGAGATCACTTGGACAGCCATGCAAGAAGTGCTACTCAAGAATTTCCAATCTATGGATTTCATGTAAATGGCACAAACCAGACTCTAGGTTGAAGCAAAAGAATAGCATACAAGAGTGTGTGGATGCATTTCTTGATCTATAGGTTGTGATAACCAATATGAGTCCAGCATAGCTCTTGAAAATTTCAAAAAATGATTAAAAGAGCAGATTTGCCTAGAGGTAATGGTGCAAAATCCTTATACTATTTTTGAAGCCATTACCTACACTCAAAGAATAGCATGGGTGCTTGGAGGAGGTGAAGCAATAACACCAATGCAAAACTATTGGGATAAGATACACCATTTTGGTGGACCAATTCTTATGGAATTGTGCAATATTTGGTTCCAATATTGAGGATCAAGACCCCTCTAAGGAGAACAAGGACGGGTCAAAGAAAGGATTGAAGGAGTCTCATGAGGAGAAGTAGCTTGAGCAAAACAACAATGATATTACAATTGTGGCCAAATTGGGCATATAGCCATCAATTATCACACTCTTCATCTTAGAGACCCTTGGTCTCTATACAAGCGACATTTGCATCACATGGAGAGATGAATTGAAGAGGAGGATGCAAAAACCAAATCAAAAAACAAAGATCACCAATAAATGTACTTCACGGCTTTATTGGCATGGTGAAGAAGAGTAAAAGTGGGAGGAGGAAGAGGACAAGTGTGCAAAGATGGAGAAAGAAAAAATACACAATTAATTGTTGTAAATAGAGTGCTAGAAGGCAATTTAGTGATAGTGTTGATAGGCTCTAGAGCAATAGAGAATTTTCTTATCTCTCTCTATTGCAATAAGGTTGGAGATGGAACTAGAGAAGGATGAGAATGACAAAGTAGAACTACCTAATGGTCAGATAAAGAGGATTGAATCATTACCTAGAAAGGTAATACTCTTTATAGGAGAGTATAAGAAGCAATTAAATGGTAAGTGATACAATTAACTCATTATGATGCAATCTGAGGTATGCCATGGATGGAGCACTACAACCCCATGGTGGATTGGAGAAAGAAAGTTGTGAAAACTAGTCAATAGAAGATCTTTGGGATTAAAGGAAGATCAGAAAGGCAAGAGTTTCCTTGATATGTCATAGAGGCCACATCTATTGGTAAGATAGATAGATGTTTCATGGAGTTAATAAGAGAATTCCAGAGTGACCTAAACAATAGAAAAATTTCTAAGAAATTGAAAGATGTGGTCAATGAGTTCCAAGATGTCTTTTTGGATGAACTACCCATAGGTTAACGACCAAAAAGGAGAGAAGATCATAAAATTGAGACATTTCCTTGTATGGCTCCATATTGACTATCACTTCATGAGTTGGAGGAATGTAAGGCTCAAATTGAGGATATGTTGTAGAAGGGGTTTATCCAACCCAACATATCACCATATGGGGCTCTTGTATTGTTTGTGAAGAATAAGGATGGAACAATGCGCATGTGCATTGACTATTGGGGACTGAATCAACAAATAATGAAGAACATGTTGATCCATGACCTTGCATGGATCAACAAAATGGAGCAAAGCGCTTCACCAAACTTGATCTGCGGATCAGTTACAACCATATCAAGATTGTGGAAGAAGACATACACAAAACAACCTTTCAAACAAGGTTAGGTCACTTTGAGTACTTGGTGATGCCATTTGGCCTCACCAATGCTCCAACCACTTTCATGAGTTTGATGAATGATATATTTCATCTGTACTTGAATAAATCCATTATCATCTTCTTTGATGACATCTTAATCTACAATAAGACAATTATAGAGCACAAGCAACATCTACAAGAAGTCCTCTAGATTCTGTGATAGAATCAATTGTATGCCAAAGTCTTAAAGTACAAGTTTGGTAAATTTGAAGAAGACAACTTAGGGCATAAAGTAAGTGCAGAAGGTATCCAAGTGCTAACAAATAAAATAAAGTTCATTCAAAAAGTGGGTGCTCTAGAAGATCAGACTCAACTAAAGAGTTTCTTGAGATTGATGAGGTTTTATTATCAATTTTGCAAGGCCTTCTCTAAGATTGCTTAACCTCTAACAACACTATTGGGCAAGGGAAAGAAGAAGATATGGCAAACCGCAAAAGAATTAGCCTTTTAGGAGCTGAAAGACTCATTACTACATGCATCAATCTTGAAATGGTATGACCCAAAATATCCAATCAAGATGGCTATGGATCTATCAAGTGTAGAAATAAGAGCAATCCTATAACAAGAGTGGCAGGATGGATGACACTCAATTGCATATTTTTCTCATAAGTTGTTATTGATAGAATGTAACTTTTACACCACCAAATGAGAAGAGCTAGCCATTGTCCTTGCAACCAAGCATTGGAAGCACTATCTCGGTGAGAAGGCATTTGTGGTAGAGACAAACCACAAACCTCTAGTCTATCTCAAGACACATAAAGATCTTTCTCATCAATAGATTCAATGGGTAGAGTAGAGACAACAATTCAACATGACAATCAGTATGTAGCAGGCAAGAAGCAACTTATAGATGCATTCACCCAGATGCCAATGGTAAACAATTTGGTGGTAGAAGTCAAGATGAACCCTAAATTTTGGCCAAGGATTCATGCTACTACAAAAATTGATCCATAAATTGTAGGTGCTCAATCATCCAAATGCATCACCAGCACCCAAGGACTCACCTTCCATGATGGTAGGTTATGGATCCTAGATGTTATAGATCTAAGAACCACCATCCTAGCAAAATGTCATGATTTTCCCATTGTAGGTCATGTTGGAGTGGACAAGATCTTGGATGCCATCAAATGCCATTACTATTGGCCCAAGATGAGCAACAATGTGAGGGAATATATTCAGAGCTACCTACTCTATCAAAAAAATAAGGTCTTCTAATCAAGCTCCCATAGGACTCTTCCAACCTCTTCCCACTCCTACACAACATTGGTAATAGGTAAGCCTGGATTTGGTTTGTGAATTACCCAAGACCACCTCTAGATTTGACTCCATCATAGTATTTGTCAACCAACTCAGTAAAATAATTCATATGGTCCTACCACCAAGGACGTGAATGTACCACAACTAGCTCAATTGTACTTAGATGCAATCTTCTCCCATCATGGCCTGTCTTGAGTACTCATTATAGA
Source organism: Lunularia cruciata (assembly GCA_948567375.1). Classification (NCBI taxonomy): domain Eukaryota; kingdom Viridiplantae; phylum Streptophyta; class Marchantiopsida; order Lunulariales; family Lunulariaceae; genus Lunularia; species Lunularia cruciata. Next base: position 35,759,297 of record OX419757.1, read on the forward strand.
TATAGGCACTCAATTCAATAGTTTGTTTTGGAGAATACTCTTTGGGTTCTTCAAAACCAAATTAGCCATGTCCATAGCTTACCATTACACACAGATGGACAAACAAAGAAGGAAAATTGCACTATTGAGGACATGCTTTGGGCTTTACTTTGGATGAGCAAGAAAGGTATGTCACCTTACTCCCATTGGTGGAATTTGCTTATAACAATTCCATGAATGCCTCCACACAAGTCACACCGTTCTTCCTCATGTATGTATGGACAACATCCTTTCACACCTTCAAGCTTGATGAACGTCTGTCCGGTGGCTACCAATGTTGACGTTGTCAACACTTTTGTGTCTAGAATTCAACATGGTGTGGAGAACGCCAAGTTCAGGCTGTAGATCACCCAAAATCAGAAGAAGCAATATGCAGATGCACACCACCAACACATGGAGTTCAATGTGGGAGATCAAGTCTGGTTGTCAACCACTAACCTCAAGTTTGTTGGCTCTCATAAGTTCAAACCTTGTTTTATTGGACCTTTCTCTATTCTTCATCAAATCTACAAGTGCCCTATCACCTCAAGCTACCGCCACACATAAAGATCTATCAAGTATTTCATGTTTCCTTACTATGCAGATATGTACTTCAATTGCCCCACTTCTCTTCCATCCAAGAAAGTAGACCTTGCACAACCCTCATTGATGACACACAGGAATATGAAGTCAAATGCATTCTCTAGAAATGCATCTATGGCACTCACTATCCACATTTAGAATATCTTGTACATTGGAAAGGGTAAATACTATATGAGGCAACATAGGAGCCGACAACCAACTTGACCAACGCATTGGAGTTAGTTCAATATTTTGAGCAAAAACTTTGCAATGAGGATGTTGCATCTTAAAAGGAGGGAGGTTTGTAATACCAATAGTTAGACATATTATCTAGAAGTGAAAATTGGCTTAGTAACATCTAAAAAGATATAGTGTATGATAGGTTTACTAGATCAGATAGAGACATCATCAAAAGAGTACTTTTACTAATAGGGCAAAAGTCAAAAATAGCCTAAAAATTTCAGAGCCAATTCCGGAAGCCTAAACAGATGAATTAGACCTAAAAAATAGAAATGTTTATTTCCCTTTGGGAGAAAAATGCTTTCCTCCTCCTCCCATGATTTGTCTCATTGAGAGCTTTCCAATGGTACCTCACCCATGTGATTCTAAGCTTCCTACACAAATATTCCCTAAAGATTCACTTTGGTCAAACCTATTTGATCAACTAGATAGGATAAGGACTGACATGTCACCCATCTAGGAAAATAATCTAAAGGTGGAGCTTGCTAACATGTCACCAATCCATGTATCTAATCCAAGGGTGGAGCTTCTTTGGAGAGAGTCCTCTTTGTTATATAATAAAGAGCATGTGCTCCTTTAGGAGCATCGGAGTATTGAGTGTGAAACTTGTGTTTTCTCTCTTGTAGAGTTCTCTTTGTCCTTGGAGTATTACATTGTGTTGCAACAAGAATTCCTAAATGTGTTATATCCCATTGTCTTTGTGTGTTGTTGACTAAATACAACAGAAAGGATAGAGATAGAGAACAACTAGCAATGATATATGCAATTTTGGCCAAGATCCACTTGTTCTAGATGCCCTTCTTGCTCCTCCTCCATCCCATGTCCCTTATACTTCCACCTTCTTGACCACCATATTCCAATCCCTCCAACAAGCCAAATCTCATCTCCTTATTGCTCAAAATTGACCAAAAAAATCCAGACCACCATCATTGTGATTTCACCTTTCAAGTCGGTGATAAATTAATGCTCTTCTCTAATAACCTACTCCTTTCACTTGATACTCAAGTTTGTAAACTCATCCCTAATTGGATAGGACCCTTTGATGTCACCCAAATCATCTCTCATGTTGCTTATCAACTTGCCTTGCCTTGTCATATGCGCATCTACCCTATCTTTCATGTTTCCATAATTGAAAGCCTTTGTTCCTAACTCATCTTCTTTTTCTTCTTGTCTCTATCTTCCTCTTCCTTCTATCCCTATCAATGATCATGAGGAGTACAAAGTTGATCATATTCTTGTGTGTCACCACATTCAACAAGGCCGTCAACAATATACGGAGTACAAGGTCCTTTGGAAAGGGTATCCCCTTCATGATACTACATGGGAACCTCTTTTTCATCTCTAGAATGCACAACGGCCATCCAAGAGTTTGAACCTTCAATGGTGATGAGGACGTCACCAACTAGCGGTGGCAGAATATGTAACAATATGGAGTTTAGTGATGAAATTAGTTAAGCAAAAAAAGCAGTGAATAAGCCAAATAAGCCTAGAATATTCTAGAAGTATCTATAAAGCTTCTTGGGAATCTTCTCGGCTAGCTTAACTTGCACCTAAGGTTTAGGTAGTTTTTAGAAGGAATTTTCTAGAAGTAAGTAGGTAGCTTTTACAAGGAAGCTTCTAGAATTTTTTAACTAGCTTAGCTTGCATGCCAAGTATACATTTTTTAGAAGAAAGCTTCTTGAAAAGTTTCCATATTAACTTGGCTTGCACTCCAAGAAAGCGGTTCAATGAAGCTTCTTGAACGGCTCAATGAAGCTTCTTGAGAAGCTTCTCAAGAGCCTTGTATGCTCCCTATAAATACCAAAGCCAAAGCTCATGCTATACATTCGGAGTTTCCCACATTCAAGTGTCTCAATATGATCTTACATTCTCATATTTCTCTCTGGGATCTTGGTCTTTTACAACAATTGCTCCAAGGAGAACAGAGATGGGTCAAAGAAAGGAGAGATGGGGTCCTATAAGGGTAAGAGACTCAAGCAAAACAATTTTATTTTTATAATTGCAGTTGAGTTGGGCACCTAGCCATTAATTGTTGTACTCATTTCCTAAAAACCCTCGATGTTCATATAGGCGATCTTTGAACAACATGGATAGATATATTGCAGAGGAATATGCAAAAATTACATCAAAGATTGCATATAAATGTACCTTGTGGCCTTATTGGCTCAATGGAGCAGCAAAAAAGTAGAGGAACAAAAAGGACAAGTGCACATAGATTGAGGAAGATAAACTTATAATTGATTGTTATAAATGGAGTCCTAGAAGGCAATTAGGTGAAAGTATGGATAGACCTTGGGGCAACAACATAAAATTATTTATCTCATTCTATTGCAATAAGGTTGGAGATGGATCTAGAGAAGGATGAGAATGACAAAGTGGAATTAACTAATGGGCAAAGAAAGAGGATTGAGTCATTACTAAGAAAGGTATCACTCTCTAGAGTTTATCAAAGAGAGTATCATGAAGCAATTGAGTGGCAAATGATACGGTTAGCTCGTTATAATATGATCTTATGTATGTCATGGATGGAGCAATACACCCCTATGGTTGATTAAAGGAAGAAAGTAGTGAGAACTCACCAATGGAAGATCATTAGTGTAATACTCCAAGGACAAGAGAATAGAGAAAACACAGATTTCACACTCAATCATTTGAAGCCCCAAAGGAGCACTTCTCTTTATTATATAGACCAAGAGGATCTCCTCCAAGGAAGCTCCACCATAGGATTAGGCACATAGATAGGTGACATGTCAGCAAGCTCCACCCTTGGATTACTTACTTGGATGGGTGACATGTCGGTCTTGGTCTTATCTGGTTGGTCAAACAAGCTTTGACCATAGGGAATCTTTTAGGGAATCTTCTTGTAAGAATCTCAAAATCACGTGGATAAGGTACCATTGGAAATCTCTCAACAAGACAAACCAAGGGAGAGGGAAGGCCTGCCTTCCTTTTGTTTAGGAAGAGGGTGTGCAATCTCCACAATTTCAAGGCCTAATTCATCCGTTTAAGCCTCCGAAATTACCTTCAAAGATTTCAAGCATATTTTTATTCCTACTCTATTAGTAGAAGTCCCCTTTTGGTGATACCTATTTCTAATCTATTAAGTCCATCATGTGTAACATCCTTCCAAGTGTTACCAAACTAATTCTCACCTTTAAATCATATGTATAGCTATTGATTCTAAGGTCTTCAAGTTTATTTTGGTTTCTACCCTTTTAGTAGAAGTACTCTTTTGGTGATACTTCTATCTTATCTATTTTGACCATCATGTATAACATCATTCCAAATGTTACCAAACCATATTTCACATCTAGATCATATGGCTAGCTCTTGGTATTACAAACTTCCATCCTTTTAAGACAACGTCCTTGTTGTCCAATTGTTGCTAAAATGCTTGCACCAACACCGGTGCGTGTGTCAAATTGGCAGCGGGCTCCCAGGTTGCTTCATAGAGGGGGTAACCTTTCCACTATACTGGATAGTCCACCCGTGGATGGCAAGTACCACATATGGGTTCTTGGAGAATACGCTTCACTTCATATTCCTCCATGCCATCAGTGAGTGTTGGATAAGGTCAAATGTCTTGTGTGGAATGACACTAGCATGATTGGGGAGCATATCTGCATAGTAGGGAAACATGGAACATTGGATGGATCTTCATGTGTGGTGGTAGCTCAAGGTGATAAGCCACAGCGCTGACTCAACAAAGAATCAAGAAAGGCCCAATAAAATGAGGTTTGAGCTTACGAGGTCCAACTAATATGAGGTTGGTTGTCAATAACCACACTTGATCCCCAACATTGAACTCCATGTGCCTACAGTGTGCATCAACATATTGGTTTTGTTGATTTTGCACAATCTACAATCTGTGCTTGGTGCTCTCCACACCTTGTTGGATTCTAGAAACAAATATGTCGATTGCATCGACCTTGGTAGTCACTAGACATATCTTCATCAAGCTAGAAGGTGTGAAGGGATGCTCATCCTACATGAGGAAGAACATAGTGACATAGGTGGATGTATTCACTGAATTGTTGTAAGCAAATTCCACCAACAAGAATAGGGTGTTCCAGCTCTCTTGCTCTTCTAAGGTGAGCCACGTAACATGTCTTCAATTGTGCGATTAGCTCGCTTTGTTTGTCCATCTGTTTATTGGTGGTAAGCTATGGACATGGCCAACTTGGTTTTGAAGAAACCAAAGAGTGTTTGTCAAAACAAACTCGTGAATTGAGTGCCTCTATCGGTGATGAGTACTCAAGACAAGCCATGGTGAGAGAAGACTACATCTAAGTATAATTGAGCTAGTTGTGGAGCGGTCACATCCTTGGTGGTAGGGCGTATATGAATCATTTTGCTGAGCCAGTCCACAAAGACCATGATGGAGTCAAACCCTAAGGTGGTCTTTGGTAATTCATAGACGAGATCCATACTCACTTGTTCTCAACGTTAGGTAGGAGTGGGAAGAGGTTGAAGGAGCATTGCATGAGCTTGATTAGAAGCTTTGTTTTGTTAAAAAAGTAGGCAGCTGCGCATGTAGTCCATCACGTTGTTGCTCATCTTGGGCCAATAGTAATGGCGCTGGATTGCATCCAAGGTCTTGTACACTCTGACATGACTTGCAATGGCCAAATCATGACATTTTGCTAGAATGGTGGTGCATAATTATTTCAATTTCTCAGGAATTTTTCCATCAAGTTGTGCACTCTGGACTTCTCTTATTAGATCCATGAAACATCTATTGGTCTTACAAATAATTGTTGTCCCTATGACATACAAAGGCAGTTCTTGCTTGTGTGTTTTTTCTTTAACTCCAATGATTGACCATTAGTGGGTTCTCACTACTTTCTTCCTCCAATCTACCATAGGATTGTAATGCTCCATCCATGGTATGCCTAAGTTTGCATCATAACAAGCTAATTGTATCACTTGCCACTCAATTACTTCCTAATATTCTCCTACAGAGAGTGTTACCCGTCTAGGTAATGATTCAATCCTCTCTATTTGCCCGTTAGGTAACTCTACTTCTTCACTCTCATCTCTCTCTAGATCTATTCCCAATCTTATTGCAACAAAGTGAGACAAGAAAATTCTCTATTGCTCCCGAATCTATTAATATCTCAATTGATTGCCTTCTAGGACTCCATTCACAACAATCAATTGTGAGGTTGCCTTTTGGGACCTTTGCGTGTTCTTCTTCTTCCTTCCCTTGCTTCTCTGCTTCCTTATTGAGCCAATAAGGCCGCGAGGTACATTTACTAGTGATCTTCATTTTCCAAAGTGATTTTTTTCTCTTCCTCTTCAATGTACCTCTTTATGTTGTTCAAAGATTGCCTGTATGAAGGCCAACAGCCTCTATAGAGACAAGCACAACAATTGGTAGATATATGCCCAGTACGGCTACAATTGTAACAACGATGTTGTTCTCCTTGAGTTTCTTTTCCTTGTGGGATTCCATCTCTTCATTCTTCTACTTGTCTACGTTCTCCTTAAAGCAGTTGTGCTCCTCAATCTTAAAATTGAAGGTTGCCCAATTCAATTGGTACTGGTCCACCCATGTGTGGCATTACTGCCCAATAATGTTGAGGTGGAACTACTCCTTCACCTCCACCCAATGCTTTGGCTATTCTTTGTGCACAACCAACGGCTTCAAATATCGTGTGAGGATTTTGCACCATGACTTCTTGGCAAATCTGCTCCTTCAACCCTCATTTGAAATTGTCAAGAGCCTCTATTAGACTCATGTCGGTTATTACAACTTGTAGATCCATAAATGCCTCCATATACTCTTGTATGTTGTTCTTCTATCTCAATCTCCATAGTCAAATTTGGGCCATTTGCATGGAATCCACCGGTTGGAAATTCTTTAGCAATCCTTCTTGCATTGCTGTACACATGACCTCCCGTCTCTCTGCCAACATGGATCGTTCCCAAGCATCATACCATGTGAGGGCTTTATCGGTCAAGTACCCACATGCAAACACGCCTGCAGCATGCTCTCTAATCTCTATTAAGAACAATCGGAAATATAGATTCATTCACAAGATCTAATTTTCCATTACTCCCATCGTATGTTGCCCCTTGTAAGGCTCGATGTTGCAGGTCTTCTTCATCCATAATAGCAATGTGGCTTCATCATTGACAAGGTTTGTAGGCACAGGTGCCTCTCCAAGTACTTCAATCTTTGGTACTGGGTTTTGAGACGGATCTTCTTCTTGCATTGTTGTAATACTCCGAGAAAACACAGATTGCACACTCAAACATTCGATGCCCCAAAGGAGCACCTTCTCTTTATTATATAGACAAAGATCTCCTCCAAGGAAGCTCCACCATAGGATTAGGGACACAGATAGGTGACATGTCAGCAAGCTCCACCCTTGGATTACTTACTTGGATGGGTGACATGTTTGGTCTAGGTCCTATCTGGTTGGTCAAACAAGCTTTGACCAAAGGGAATCTTCTTGTAGGAATCTCAAAATCACATGAGTAAGGTACCATTGGAAAGCTCTCAATGAGACAAAGCAAGGGGGAGGGAAGGCCAAACTTTCTTCCATTGGAGAACGGAATCTGCATATTTTTTAGGCCTAATTCATCCGTTTAGGCCTCCAAAATTGCCTTCAAAGATTTCAACCATATTTTGGTTCCTACTCTATTAGTAGAAGTCCCCTTTTGGTGATACCTCTTTCTGATCTGTTTAGTCCATCATGTGTAAAATCCTTCCAGATATTACCAAACCAATCCTCACCTTTAAATCATATGTCTAGCTATTGGTTCTAAGGTTCTCAAGATTATTTTGGTTTCTGCTCTATTAGTAGAAGTATGCTTTTGGTGATACTTCTGTCTTATCTATTTTGACCATCATGTATAACATCATTCTAGATGTTACCAAACCAAATTTGACATCTAGATCATATGGCTAGCTCTTGGTATTACAATTGCTTGATCATTCCCGAGGATCTGCACTTGACTTTGTAATGTCTCCATGGTCATCTTAATCTCTCAAAATTCATTGAACATCCCTTGCATTCCTTGCACTAGCTCTTGCAATTGCAGATCCATAGTTCTTGCAACACTCAATTGCTAATGTGTATATCTATACAGAGTCAATATGATCAGTCTAGAAAGTGCACAAACTATCGGAACTACCATTGGGACCTTAGAAGCTATCACTCGTTGATAATACTCCTCACCAAAATTCCTAACCACAAAATCTCTAAACATCACTTTTGGTCTCACCACATAAAAAATTTCTACTTGAGTGTTGAAAAAGAGAAGATTTAGGACATTCACATCCATATTGTCATAATAGAATGTAGATTGTCAAATTCCACTCTCTGTCATATATCACCACATGTAGAATCACTGGGTTTGGTGAGTTCATCACCTGTCCATGAATTCTGCACCAAAGTGATAAACTAGCAATACTTGATGTGGATTGGATTTGAGAATGGAAAGCTAGTTATGGGAAATTGTCCTCTTGGTGCATCCATCCCATCCGCTCTCTAAATTCCTTCCTAAGTCTAGCAATTACTCTATGTTCTCCTCCTCAAATTACTTAGTTTCAGTAGTTTGTGCTCTTCCAAGAGGGATGATCCACTCTCTTGGACTAAAACACTCGCTCTAATACCATTGTAATACTCTTAGGACAAAAGAAGAGAGAAAACACAGATTTCGCACTCAATCGTTCAATGCTCCAAAGGAGCACCTTCTCTTTATTATATAGACCAAGAGGATTTGCTCCAAGGAAGCTCCACCACAAGATTAGGCACACATATAGGTGACATGTCAGCAAGCTCCACCCTTGGATTACTTACTTGGATAGGTGATATGTCGATCTTGGTCCTATTTGGTTGGTCAAACAAGCTTTGACCAAAGGGAATCTTTTAGGGAATATTCCTATAAGAATCTCAAAATCACATGGGTAAGGTACCATTGGAAAGCTCTCAACAAGACAAAATAGGGTGAGGAGAGGCTAACCTTTTCTCCATTTTGGGGGGGGGAGAGCTTTTGCACATTTTCAAGGCCTATTTCATCCGTTTAGGCCTCCAAAATTACCTTCAAAGATTTCAACCATATTTGGTTCCTACTTTATTAGTAGAAGTCCCCTTTTGGTGATACCTCTTTCTGATCTGTTTAGTCCATCATGTGTAACATCCTTCTAGATGTTACCAAACTAATTCTCACCTTTAAATCATATGTCTAGTTATTGATGTCTAGTTATTGATTTTCAAGTCTATTTTGGTTTCTGCCTTATTAGTAGTATTCTTTTGGTGATACTTCTATCTGATCTATTTTGACCATCATTCCAGATGTTACAAATCCAAATTTCACATCTAGATCATATGGCTAGCACTTGGTATTACAATTAGGGTCAAAGAGAAAGCATATAGGTAAGAATTACCTCTCTATGTTATAGGGACAATAGTTATTTGTAAGACATGAAAATGTTTCATGGGCCTAATAAAAGAAGTCCAAAGTGCACAACTTAATGGAAAAGTTCCTAAGAAATTGAAAGATGTGCTCAATGAGCTTCAAGATATCTTCCCCAATGACCTACTCTAAGGATTACCACCAAAAAGGAGAGTAGATCATAAAATTGAGATAATTTCTTAAAAAAAACACCTCATTGTAAGACCCCATATAGTCTTTTACCTCATGAGTTGGAGGACGGTAAAGTTCAAATCAACGATATGCTATAGAAAGGGTTTATCCAACCTAGCATAATATTATGTGGGGCTCTTGTCTTGTTTGTGAAGAAAAAAGATGATACAATGCACATGTGCATTGATTATCGAGGCCTAAATCAACAAATGGTGAAGAACAAATACCCTTTACCCCGTATGGGTGACCTATTCAATCAACCTAATAGAGCAAATCACTTTACCAAACTTGACTTATGGAGTGGTTACAACCAAATATGGATTGTGGACAAAGACGTCCACAAAACTGCCTTTTGAACAAGGTATGTCAATTTGAGTACTTGGTGATACTATTTTGCTTCACTAATGCACCAACCACTTTCATGAGTTTGATGAATGACGTATTTTGTCTATACTTGAGTAAATCATTTTTGTAGATGGCATTTGGTCTACAATAGGACAATGATGGAACACAAGCAACGTCTATGAGAAGTCCTCCAGATTCTATGACAAAATCAATTGTACACCAAAATCTCAAAGTATGAGTTTGTAAAGTCTGAAGTAGACTACTTGGGGCATAAATTAAGTGCAAAAAGTATTCAAGTGATAAAATAGAAGTCATTCAAAAATGAAGTGCTCCAAAAGATCAAACTTAACTCAAGGGTATCTTGGGATTGATGGGTTCTATAATTGATTTGTCAAGGACTTCTCTAAGGTTTCATAGCCTCTAATGGCACTACTTGGTAAGGGAAAGAAGTGAGTATGGAGAACCACACAAGAATTGGCCTTTTAGGAATTGCAAGATGCATTACTACATGCACCAATCTTGAATTGGTATGACCCAAAATGTCCAATCAAGTTGGCTATAAATGCATCAAGCACATCAATAGGAGCAATCCTACAACAAGAGTGGAATGATAGATAGCACCTAGTTGCATATTTCTCTTGAAATTTGTTACCGGCAAAATTCAACTATCACACTACCAAACAAGAAGAGTGGATCATTGTCCTTACAACCAAGCATTGGAAGCACTATCTTTGCAAGGCATTTGTAGTGGAGAAAAACCACAACCCTCTAGTCTACCTCAAGACACAAATAGATCTCCCTTGTCAATAGATTTGATGTGCAAAGTGGAGACAAATGTTCAACATGATGATCATATATATGGAAGGCAAGAAGCAACTAGCAGATGCATTTATGTAATACTCCAAGAACAAGAGAAGAGAGAAAAAACAGATTTCACACTCAATCATCCGATGCCCCAAAGGAGCACCTTCTCTTTATATATAGACAAAGAGGATCTCCTCCAAGGAAGCTCCACCATAGGATTTGACACACAAATAGGTGACATGTCAGCAAGTTCCACCTTTGGATTACTTAATTAGATGGGTGACATGTCGGACTTGGTCCTATCTAGTTGGTCAAACAAGCTTTGATTGAAGGAAATATTTTAGGGAATCTTCTTGTAGGAATATCAAAATCACTTGAGTGAGGTATTGTTGGAAAGCTCTTGATAAGAAAAACCAGGAAGGAGGAAAGGCTAGCCTCCTCTATATTAGGGAGGGAAGAATTTACACATTTTTGAGGCCTAATTCATCCGTTTAGGCCTCCAAAATTGCCTTCAAAGATTTCAACCATATTTTGGTTCCTACTCTATTAGTAGAAGTCCTCTTTTGGTGATACCTCTTTTTGATCTGTTTAGTCCATTATGTGTAACATCCTTCTAGATATTACCAAACCAATTCCCACCTTTAAATCATATGTCTAGCTATTGGTTCTAAGGTTTTCAAGTTTATTTTGGTTTATGCCCTATTAGTAGAAGTACTCTTTTGGTGATACTTCTATCTGATATATTTTGACCATTATGTATAGCATCATTCCAGATGTTACCAAACCAAATTTCACATCTAGATCATATGGCTGGCTCTTGGTATTACAAGAAGAGTTCAAACCTTAGAAATGACTTAGTAAAGGAGTAATGAAAGGAAAGTTGAGGAAGTAAATGTGACTCTTAGTCTAGTGATCTGATACCTTTAGACATATAATTTATTAATACATATATGATTATTGTGTAAAGTAACCACCAATGCTAAGTTTGTGACTTAAAACACTTCAATTGCATTTTTATATATCATTGGGGACAAATATAATATAAGAACAAATATCTCTTACCATAGGAAGAGATATTTTGATCATAAGTGAGTTTTTCTAATACCAACAAATTTACTTTCTTTGAAAACAGGAAGTGGTTATCATTATCCTGCCCCTATTACTTAGACATGAAGCAATTCTTCTCAATAATGAGAATTTTATTCTTTGATCATTGTATTACAATTTATTTTGAAGTTCTCAAAAAATATATCAAAATATTCTAAAGGGGAATTTAGATGTAGGAAAAGATAGCTTGTCTGATTATGAAACTTGAGTCTATATTTATTTAAGGCAGTAAAAATGTGAACTAATTAATCTCATTTATTTAAGAAAAAAAATTCAATTTACTGCAAATAAAAATTCATGCAAATTGCATGAGTGAACATCAATTCATGGATATAATACAATCACAAATATGAAGTTTAGGGGGTGGAGTCTTTAGGTTTCATCATTACAATGATCTATATTAGACTAAAGATAATACACACTGATCAAAATAAAACTTTCATATCGTCTAAAACTTCTATACATTGCTTAAATAAAACTTCTAGATTGTCTAAAACTTTTATACATTGCAGTTCATTGAGTTTAAAACCTATAATTCACTTATATTGTCCTTTCTAGTTTGTATATAATTTGTAGAAACCATTTCAATTTCAGACATTTCTTAAAATGAACCATCAAACTTACACAAACATTTTGAGCTTCTGAGCTTGAGGAGATCAGATTTGGGTGCTGAGGCTTCCACCTCATATGTTGGTGATAGAGATGCTTTGGACTTCATGTGTGGAGCAGCACAGGTGGATGCATCTGCAGCAGTGACTAGGAGTGCAGAACGTGCTCCAGAGCCTAGAGGAGCATCAGTGGAGTTGGACCCACAGAGAGGAGAGGTTGGGAGACAGGTCAGACTTCCCCAGTCCTTCACGCTATCTGAGGCATTGCAGATGACATCCATGGTTCCTAGACGTCCTAATGCAGGTGTGGTAGGTGGTGATGGAGTACATGACGGACTACTTGCTAGTCAGCCACCTGCTACTACACATACTGAGTCTAGCATGATGTTGGGGGCGGTTCAGCTGATTATGCGGCATCCTTTGTTTTCAGCTAGTGACATGTTTACATTGGGAGTTGACCCAACCCCAGTATTCCGGTTGGCTGCCACGTTGTGTGAGAGTAGGGATGGTGCAGTTCATACTACTAGAGCAGCAGTGGTTGGTAGTGGAGCTGACTTGGTTGAGGAGCATGAGATCCGTTCAGCGACCAGTGGTTTATGGTAGGTAGCAACGGCTAGACTGGAAGAGTTGTCAGCTAGACCGGCCTTTGAGAGAGCACGGTTTACACTTGGTGTTGTCCTATTGGATAACCAGAGGGGGATTTTTTGTTTGGTGGGACCTTCAGGGAAGGTCTATACACCACAAAGAGTCTTGTTAGACTCTGGTGCACAGCCTCTTATGTTGGGGAAGGCTGTAGTTGTCGGTCTGGAGTTACGGAAGACCGATGTAGAGAGGTGTCCATTTCAGATCCAGACATCTCTTGGTGGTGGTTCAACACAGTACATCACACGTGGAGAGCTTGTTGTCTAGGTTCAGCCTGGTCATCCGACTGATAGCTCGGTGGTGAGAGCTCAGGCTATTGTGACGATAGCTGAGTCATATGATGTACTAGTTGGGGGAGCGGTGTTATACCCTATGGTTTCAGCATTGACTATTGGGAGGAGACAACCTCTTATAGACCTGGTTGGCAGTTTGGTGAGGGACGGGTATGTCGCCTACCAGTACGCTTCAGTAGTGGCAGTCTTGGCTCACTACAGTCCGGGACTATGGCAGCGTTAGTTTTAGCTTTCAGTGGTGCAATTACTTGGCCCTGGTGACTTGTTGGAGGGGAACGCCCATGCAGAGGATACTCTAGTACCAGAGAAGATCACTTGGCTATGGAGTACGAGTGGGATTGTTCCATCCACCTTGGATGTTCCATTGTGGAGTTCAAAGGAGGCATTGCAGCAGCATGCAGATCAGTTGGTGCAGCAGGCTTGGAGTGGAGCCTTTGTACCATCAGGAGATGAGTGTGAGGATGAGCCTCTAGAGGCGATTGCTTTGACACCTCTAGATACCACACTCATTGCTTGGCAGTATCTTGTAGAGAGGATATGCCTATTGGAGTTGTTTGGTGGGATCAGCACCGGACTAGCTGCGGTGTTATAGGCGGGTATCCGAGTACAAAGGTACTTGTATGTAGAGAGGGATGAGACTGCTAGGCGAGTCTCTCTACATCATGTGGCACACTTGGCCTATCAGTATCCGGAATTATTACCGATGTCAGCAGTCAGAGGTTACCAGAAGGCCTTACTAGGAGACATTTCCTTACTAGGGGCGCATGACCTAGAGGGACATGGGCCTATCCACTTGGTGATTTCTGGATGGCCATGTCAGGGACATACACGTGTGGGCCGCGGTTTGGGTCTTCAGGATCCTCATTCTGGTGTGTTTTGGGAGATGTTACGGATACTATGCCATCTCCAGGTTCATCAGTCCGTTTCTCCAGCTTACCTTTTGGAGAACATTCCTTTGATGGGTGATTCTCGCACTAGAGTGGTGGCGAGTACACATCAGGTCCATTCTTAGATGGGACCTGTTGTATTGTTAGATGCAGCCAGAGTGGGATCACGGGCTCATCGTCTTCGTCTTTGGTGGACAAACCTCTTACCCAGAGAGGTTCTACAGCATAGTTATGATGGGATTCAGCGACTAGACCACATTCTTGTTGATGGTATCTTGGATGTTCGGCGTCAGTCTCAGACAGTGGTAGTGGCTGATAGGTCACCTATAGCAGTGGTGAACCTAGTTGGACAGCCTAGAGCAGCATTTCCCACACTCATGAGTTTCCCAAGCTCTCATGCTTTTCAAGAGGGTGGACCTTGACTTGTTTGGGACTCATAGTTACAGCAGTTGGTGGAGCCCAACGCTGATGAGAGAGAGCGAGCAATGGGTTTTCGCATTGGTATTACCGCTGTTCCAGCATTGTCAGAGGCATCCAAGCATCAGGTGTTAGGTCAGACTATGGACCTGAAATATTTGACCTGGATTGTGAGCCTTGGCTTGGCAGAGCTGTGAGCCGGCATGTCTCTTACTCAGGATGAACCTCTGATGGCTATTATGGTAGCGCACCATGGACTAAAAAGGCAAGGAACCCCAACTCCATCATACTCCTCCAAGGCTAACACTCCAAGACTCAATACATTGCTCACTAGAGAACTCAATGAGAGAGAGATAGTTGCAAATGAAAGGATGATGAGTACCTCCTCACCCCTTGTTTATATAGTGGTGAAATAGTTACGTACCAAAGTTACTAATTACCATAGTAACTCAAGTTACTAGACTAAAAGTCAAGTAAAGTCAAAAAGCAGAAAGGAATATCCATTCACATGGGCATATTCCCCTAAGCATGTGATCTTATCTTGACCCAACCACTAAGTCAAGGATTCCTTCACATGGGCTATCCTTGGACTAAAGAAGAATCCAAAACAAAAAGGTTTGTGGGCCCAAGAGTTCTCAACTCTTTCCTCAAAGCCAAACACCTAGGAATAATACCAAGTCAACACACTAAAATCCAAAATAGTAGTGCTCATCTTTTCTACTTCCTCTAAAGTAAGGTCCCCTCTATCTTAGCTATGACTAACTTTAGCTAACCATGACTAATATAGAACCATCCTTTATCTCTATATAAATAATATCTCTTAAGTACTTGTAATACCAAGCTAAATACCACACACATGCACAAATGGGTGTTACAGAGCAGCGTAGGATGCGCTTGATAGGCATCACCACTCAGACACTTCTGAGCCTTGTGCCTATCGAGACGATTCAAGCACATGCTGGGGGTGATGGACTGAGTGGACATGGTATTCTTGGGACACATCCAATAGCTACTAGGGAGAGTGGTCTACTTGGAGTCCATCAAGGTGAGCGTGGGCTACTTGGATTACACCCTTGGTCCACATGGGATGCAGCTAGAAGACGTGTGGAGCTTGCAGCCAGAGTAGAGGGAGTTTTTCACACAGAGTTTGGGACCTCTAGTGGTCGGGAGCATGACACTATTGCTCCTAAGGGCCCAGTGTAGCATTCAGTCAGTATGTCTTCCACTCCTACTACAGTTACAGAGGATACTTGGGAGCCAGATCTTGGACCCAAGCTTACTAGAGAGGAAAGACGGAGGGTTTGGAGATTCTTGAGGAGTCACACGAGTTGTTTTGCCTTCAGTATGAAGGATTTGGGTGCTCTGAAGGGACCTGGTATACGGATTGAGCTGACTAGCGACACACCAGTTTTCCGATGTCCTTATTGATATAGTGATATGGAGAGGACATTGATTCAGAGCCGGAGTAATGACCTTTTTGAGGCTGGTTTGGTGGAGATTTCACATGGAGAGTATGCATCAGCAACAGTGATGCCAGCCAAGAAGGATACGCATGGCAACTATACATATAGGCGGATGTGTGGAGATTACCGTCCTATCAACCAACAGACTAGGGCTGATTGGTATGCCATGCCTACACCGGAGGAGATTTTTGATACGATTGAGCATGCAAAGGTCTTCAATACTTTGGATCTTCAAGCGGGATATCATCAGTTGCCAATCAGGGAGGAGGATAAGTCCAAGACAGCATTTTGGGCTATTGATCCTCACGGCAAGGATGTGTTATATCAGTGGAGGTTCTTACCATGTGGGTTAAAGAACGCTCCTGCTGAGTTCCAAAAGGTCATGGATAGGATCCTAGCTGGATTGGATTTTGCTCGGTGCTATATTGATGACATTTTGGTTTATAGCACTACTGTGGAGGAGCATGAGAGACAATTGTTGGAGGTGTTTGAGAGGTTGAGATCTCATGGATTCAAATTACATCCTGGGAAGTGTAGGTTCTTCCACGAGCAGGTTGAGTATTTGGGTCACACTATCTACCCCGGAGGACTTGGTGTTCAGCAGACCAAGGTGGAGGCCATTGCATGTATTCCTCGGCCTACAGATGTGAGCAGAGTGCAAGCATTCCTTGGGTTGGCGAACTTCTATTGCCGCTATGTTAGAGGATTTAGTGCCATTGCCAAGGCCTTGACGAAGCTGACCAAGCTTACACATGAATGGTGTTGGGGAGATGAGCAGGAGAGAGCTTTTGTAGAGCTCAAGGAGAGGTTGACATCTGCTCCTATTTTGAGGAGACCGATCAAGGGACGACCATTTCAGGTTCACACTGATTGGAGTATGTTGGGGCTTGGAGCGGTGCTCACCCAGCATGATGATGAGGAGAAGGAGTTTGTGGTGGCCTATGCTAGTCGCTCCAACAATTCAGCGGAGGCAAAGTATAGTTCATATGAGGGAGAGTGCTTGGCAGTAGTTTGGGCAGTAGCACATTTCCGATGTTACCTATTTGGTAACCCCTTCACTCTCATCACTGATCATCAGCCGCTGAAGTGGTTGATAGAGTCCGACAAGCTTTCAGGGAAGCTTGCACGATGGGCTTTGATTTTATAGGAGTATGATTTCATGGTTGTTCATAGACCTGGAGTGGTGAATCGTGATGCAGATGGGTTGAGTAGAAACCCATGTCCCAGCCAGCAGGATCAGACCGGAGCACGTTGGCATGGTGAGACAGATGAGGAGATGGTGTCAAGTTGGCATGCATCGGCCTTTCTGTGTATATTTGCAGAGGCTTTGGTGGTATCTCTCTCCGTGCATACAGGAGGAGTTATTGAGGTCATAGATCTAGAGAGTGAAGATATTGGTACAGTTCAACGAGACATTCATGATGATGTCTTAGTGATGGAATATCTTTGCATTGGTGTTGTGGGTGGCACAATTGGGGCCAAGGAGAGAGACCGTGTTCTTCAGCGAGCCAAACGGTTCAGATTGGAAGGTAGACACCTTTTGCGTGTATGGGAGGATGGTAGAGTGCGAGTAGTACCACTTCCAGCACAGAGACCACAGTTGGTCCGTCATGCTCATGAGGAGCTAGGACATTTTGGAGTAAAGCGTACATATAGCTTACTCCAGAGTCATTATTGGTGGCGCGGTATGCAGACCAAGGTACAACAGTTTGTTGCTAGATGTGTGGTTTGTGACCAAGTTAGAGCATCATTCAATGCTCCTATGCCACAGTTACACCCATTACCTATCATGGGATTGGGTTACCATTGGAGTTTGGACTTCACTGGACCTTTACCGCTGACTATGAGACATCATCGGTATGTTTTGGTGATGGTGGAGCACTTCTCCAAGTGGATTGAGTTGGTGGCACTTCCTGACAAGTCTAGTGAAGGGACAGCTTACTCGTTCTTGGATCAAGTTCTTAGTCATTTTGGTGCACCAGCTGAGGTTTTGACTGATCAGGGTACAGAGTTCTTGGGGGATTTTCAGGTCTTGTGTGACAAGGCTTTGACTGATCATCGTACGACATCCCAAGATCACCCTAAGGCAGATGGCTTAGCAGAGAGAGTGGTTTAGATGGTGAAGAGAGGACTACAAAAGTATGGTTTGCAGAGAGGCCACTTGGGAGATTGGGATCTCCAGTTACCTTGGTTGGCCATGGGCTATGGGTTCAGCCGGCAAGCCTCCTTTGCATCCTTCTCTCCATACTTTCTACTCTATGGATGAGATCCAGATTTACTTGCATCCATTCATCGAGATGCTACTGTAGTTTTGGACTTGGATGACCCCAATGTATGGATGAGCGCATGTTCTCAGCGGGCAGAGATCTTTCGGAGAGTGATGCCAATGGCCTTCGAGAACTTGGCGATTGCTCAGCATAGAGATACTTCATGCTATGCTACCATTCAAGGAGGAGGTTATAGACCCTCAATCCGTTGATTTCATCCAGGTGACTATGTATATCTACAGCAGACAGCACCGACGACACTTGATGTTTCTACAGGCCGCACTATCTTGAGAGTGCGTGAGATTTTGCCATCTGGAGTCCTTGTGTTAGAAGGACGTGATGGTGTTGTTTGGAAGGATCATGTGCACAATTGTGCGCCATGCCACCTCCCAAACGTTGGTGGTACTATGGATCCAAGCTTGGCACTTGTACGTGCAGGCTTGAGGTGTATGTTATGTGGTTCTTCTGGTGGAGCTGCTACTATGTTAGTGTGTGATAGTTGTTCGAGAGGATGGCATATGGCATGTATGACTCCTTCCCTCACGGTGGTTCCTCAAGGACAGTGGTTATGTCCTAGATGTACTTGACCTATAGCTAGTTCATTCTTTATATGGTATAGATTGCAGACAGGCGACTAACGATGGGGCTCCATAGCACCCGGCCTCCTGATCTTTGCCCATTAGAGGGTATACCATATACTTAGAGTAGATGTTTGGAGTTAGAGGGACCTAACCGCCAGCTAGGGGGGCGATTGTGGCACTTTAGAGTCTATGTATGACTTATGTGTGAGTTGTGCTTTTGTAGTGTATGATGTTGACAGCGATGTATGTTGTGTAGCAATGTATATACGCACGACAACTGTCACGCCATTTGTAGCTCCGCATGTAGATGCTCGGACACTAGAGTTCCAGTGATGGTAGTTAGAGTTATTCTAGCAGTTTCTCAGGGACTACTTTCCGACGGTTAGATTTAGTGTTTGGAGTACTGACTTCATGGTGGGGCCCACCGTCACGTTGCACCGTTTGCACCGTCAAGTGTGCCATCAGCGGGACCGTTAGGGTTTCAGAGCTAGCTCAAGTCCAGGGGGTGTAGTTTTGAAGTGAGCTCCAGAGAGCTCACTTCTCTGATGTTGAGCCTTTGAGTTCCTGGCTATGGTGGATAGAGGCCGGCGAGTGTCACCTGGATTCTCTATGCTTGAGTGGGTGTGGCTTGACTGTAATCATTGCTCAGTTGTTGGCAGTTTATAGAGTGAGAGATCAAGTACTGATCTGAGTTGAGTTGAGTTGAGAGTGTTAAGCAATCTGATTATTGTGGCACTTTAGAGTCTATGTATGACTTATGTGTGAGTTGTGCTTCTGTAGTGTATGATGTTGACAGCGATGTATGTTGTGTAGCGATGTATATACGCACGACAACTTTTATGAAAGGATTTACTAGTATTTAATCCACTGAACAGGTAAAGATAGAATGTAATATGTTTGCATTAAATTTTATTTCACCATGGACAGTTTTGTTTCACTATTTTGATGAGTATTCTCCTTCATAGATAAAAAAAAATATCATTTATGGACATAAAAATCACAAATTGACTTGCATTTGATTGTTGAATTTATTATTGGAAATCCTTACTAAAATTTAGAAAGTCAATTTTAAGGACATATTCTTTTTTCTTTTGAAGCCTTGGTGGCAAATTAAACCAACTTTCAAACTGAACCAATTTGAAAATTATTCAGAATTTAAATTTTAAAATCCATAAGTTAAAATAAAAACCCACAAATTCTTTATCTGATAATTTCCTTATTGAGGCTAATGTGATGTACAAATAATCCTTTTAATTATAATTTCTCTTATGAGATATGGCTAAAGAGTCAAATAAATAGCGGACTTACTTTAATTTGATTTGATGAACCAAATATTCCCAAATATGCATTTATTTCTTTTACATGATTTCTGGATGCATCCATTATCTATTGTTTGATAAATCTGACGAGAGACACAATAGCATACAGATTACAAGTGAGTATACACATTAGACAGGAGTACGTGGTTCACCTCTATGTGAGGCTACGTCCACGAGAAGCTTCAAAAAGAAATGTTTTTTCACTCAGCCTCCTGTCATGTGCAAGTCAAGTACCACCACCTTCTCATAGTACACTCTCACTGTCACCCTTGTGAGTGAGCCAAAATCCCAAATACAAGGTAACCTTAAGGCATAAGAGTAAAACCTAACAAACTCCCCTTGACTCTTGTCAGGGGGTTAGTAACCTTGCAACAATTTATCACTCAGCAGGAAGTTCTAGACAGATAGCCAATCACTTGACCCCTCCTTTAAACTAGGATAAACTAGAACTTATAACTGTAGCCCATTCATGGATAGAGTAACCAAAACAGCAAAGGTCACCTCCAATGCTAGGTGACCCTACTCATGCTCCACTTGCACAACCTGCAGGGTAGCACAATGTGTAGAGAAACTTTTTAAAGGTATGATCAGCCAGGTTGAGCTTACCATCAATCTTGACTAGATCAAACATTTTCTGAGACACCGCTTGCCTAAGAAAGTGATATCTGATGTCTATATGCTTAACCCTACTATCCATCACCTGATTTTCAACTAGGTGTAAAACTTTGACTGTCACAATAAAGCATTACATTACCATGCATTAGTTCCATCTCATCAACAAGTCTATCCAACCAGATTGCCTCCTTTGCTGCTTCCACCACTGCCACATACTCTGCTTTTGTAGTAGACTATGCAATAGACTTCTGCAAGGTAGATCTCCAACTAATGCACCCACCACCAAGTGTGTATACATACCCCGTTGTTGACCTCCACTTGTCCAAATCTTGTCAATAGTCAGCATCTACATAGCCATCTAGTGATGCGGTATTCATTGATCTTCTATCAAATAATAGCCCATAGTCTAGTGTACCTGTCAAATACCTAAGAATCCACTTAACTGCTTTCGTCCTTCTTGGATTTGACATACCTTACCCATTGCTAAGGCAAGACCAGGTCTAGTGCAAGTCATCAAGTACATGAGACTCCCAACAACCTTCTCATAAGGAATGTTAGCCATCAAACCTACGGCATTTGTAGTACAACATAATGCTAAAAGCTTGAAAGTGAGAAGCTAGAGGAGTACTTACTAGTTTACAATTCTCCATGTTGAACCTAGCAAGTACCTTCCTAGCATACTTACCCTATGTCAACCACAACTGACCAGTGCCCAAGTTCCTCTTGATCTCCATGCTTAACATCCTTGTGGCCAACCCTAGATCCTTCATCCTGAACTCCAAACTCAAGAGCACCTTGAGCTTGTTCACCTCAAATCTATCCTTGGCAGCTATCAACATGTCATCCACATACAACACAAGAATAAAAAAACCAAAGGTCTTATTACTCATTGGTTTCATGTACACACCAGGATCAAACAAACTCCAATTGAAACCCTAAGCATGCATAAACACATCAAACCTCTTGTTCCATTAGCAAGGTGCTTGCTTCAATCCAAACAAGGACTTCTGCAATCTGCATACCCTATCCTCTTGGGCTTTCTTCACAAATCCCATGGGGTTGTCTCATGAAGATCCTCTCATCCAAGGTGCCATAAGAAAACGCAGTGACAACATCCATTTGTTCTAAAGTAAGACCACATAATGAAACAAGCATACATATTAGACGTATTGTTGAATACTTTGCAATAGGAGAAAAGACCTCATTGTAGTCCAACCTCTTCTCTTCAGTGAACCCCTTTGCTACCAACCTAGCCTTGTAGATCTTTGATCCTTCCTTAGGACCCTCCTTCAACTTGTAGATCCACTTGCAATCTATTACTTGTTGATCCTTAGGTAACCTAACTAGCTCCCAAGTCTTGTTATCCCTCAAGGATTCCATCTCCTTCTCCATAGAACCAAACCACTCATCCTTTTCACTAGTCTCCTTGTAGGATGAGGGTTCATCTTCTTCCAAGACCAAAGCATGAGCATCATCCCCAAAAGTCAAGTCATCATCCAACAACTTTGTTGAATCAATCCACGTACTATATCTGTTTGGAGCTCAACTAGCATGCCTTGATGACCTCTTGGATGAACTCTCTGCTTGATCTCCATGTGTAGGTCCAATGTAAGACTGACCAAGCACATTTTGTTTCTTACCAGCAACTACTTGATCCACTTGTTCTTGCTCCTTAACTTGCTCTGCTATAAGAGCACCTCCTTCATCCTCATCACTTAAGTGATCAATCTCCCCCTAAACTAGATCCAGGGTGGGAGACTTGCTTTTGTTAGTGTAGGGAGCCTGAGCATTCTCCTCCTCCTTGAATAATCTGGATTTGTTAAAGGAAACATCCCTACCGACCACAACCTTATACGCTATTAGATCCCATAACCTATAAGCTTTCACTCCACTTGCATAGCTAAGAAAAACAAATTTATTTGACTTAGCATCCAATTTGGACCTATTCTCCTTAGGTATGAGTGAATATGCATCACAACCAAATATCTTCAATCTACCATAATCAGCTGGTTGCTGATGCATCAACTCATGTGGCGTCTTGAAGTTGATTGCACTAGATGGAGAAATATTTACCTCATCATATGTTGTTGTGTTGACAACTTCAGCCCAAAACTCATGTGGCAACTTTGATTTGCTCAACATACTTTGTGCATGTTCCAACAATGTCTGGCTGAGCCACTCAGCAACACTGTTCTGCTGCGGAGTGTAAACTATGGTAAGGTGGCGAGTTACCCCCTGTTCTATGCAATACGCCTAAAATGCTCCAGAGATCAAATCCATGCCATTGTTTGATCTCAAACACCTCACCTTCTCTCCAATCTGAGTCTCCACTTGGGTCTTCCACTTCTTGAAAGTGGCAAAGACTTCAGACTTGTGGTGCATGAAATAAATCCACACAAATCTCAAGTAATCATCAATAAATGTTACATAGTAAAATTTTTTAGAGTGTGAGGGCCTAGGAGATGGTCTCCACACATCACTATGTACATACTCAAGTAGACCCTTGGAAATATTGGTCCACACTCTAGAAATAGATCTGTTTTGTTTTCCAAAGATGAAATGCTCACAAAAATCCAACTTCACAATCTTCAAGCTAGATAGCAAGCTATTTCTTTTCAAGACAGCCAAACCCTTCTCACTTAAATGACCTAACCATGAATTCCACATAGTTGTCATCCCATCCTAAGACCTTATTACATTGGCTTCTCCACACATGTTAGTGCCCTCCAATACAAATAGATTCTTTCGAAAGCTACCTTGCAAGATAACCTTTCCACCAGAAGTGACTCAAAGTACCCCATCACCAACACTCCATTGATGACCTTTGGCATGCAATAATCCAAGGGAAATAAGGTTCTTCTTCATGTCAAGTATGAACAGAATATCATTGAACTTCTGCATAGCTCTATCAAACATTCAAATCCTTATGGACCCAATACACTCAATCTGACAAGGTTGATCATTCCCCATCAAAACTGAACCATTCAATGTTGAAAGTGAATAGAAGAACTCTGTGATATAGCATATATAGTAAAAGCAAGCACAATCTAGAATCCACTCATCATCCATAATAGGAGATGAGTCACAAAGAGCATACCCACAATGTCACAAATCATATTGATCATCCAACAGATTAGTATCCTCTTTAGCATAAGCTATGTTTGCTAAAGAGCCTTCATCTACCTTTCCTTCGCCCTTAGCTTTACACTCCTTCACATGGTCTACTTTGCCACATCCCCAACAAGTCACTTGTTTCCCCTCCTTGGACTTGCCTCTAGACTTAGACCTGGACATGGTCTTGCTTTTCTCCTTTTCACCATCATTAGTCCTCCATTGAGGCCTCCCATGTTGGATAACCAAAGCATTGCCCTGAGTAGAAGATGACACTGAGTTTACAACAAGTTTATGTAGCAAGTCATCTGTAAGTAGAGTTGCTATCACCTCTTTAAAGGAAATAGTATTTTTCTCACGGTGCAACAAAACTTGTGAAAGTGACTGATAGGACGGCGGCATGGAGCCCAACAAGTGCAGCACCTTCCGCTCCTCATTCAAGTCCTCTCCCAAGTTTATCAAGTCTACTACTAGTTCACAAAATGCATCCACATGCTTCTAATGTTGGTCTGTGGTTTCATCTTGAATGTGATTAGTTTGAGATTGGTGTACAATCTATTTGACAATTCATTCTGATGATACTTGCTCTTAAGTGCATCAAACAAGGAGGTACAATCAGAATGTTAATCCACTTGCTTGATCACAAGGGGCTGAAGGTGAAGCAAAAAATATCCACAGCTTGTTCTTGCATATCATCCCAACCACTTTGTCTCACATCCTCAGGTTTCTCCCTCAAGAGCTTACCCAAACTAGTTGCCTTCAACACTCCTTTCACTGGTTGTTCCCAAAGCAAGAAGTCCATGCGGCCATCAAACTTTGCCACATCAAACTTGGGTCCACCAAGCTTCAAGGTACCCGTCTTTGCTTTCTTCTACTCCAAAAGTACTACTGAGGCTATTGCTGCACTTAGAGACTCTTCTTGAGTCCCAAAACCTTCCACCTTAAAACTCCAATACTCAAGGGAGTGGGTCATATGATGGAAATATTTTTACAGCAGCTCCTCCAAATACTGAAAGTCAATATCTAGTTGCATCAACTTGTAGCCCTAAAGATAAGCTTTCCAATGCACTAAGCAGATTATTCATCTGAGTCCCGAGTCAAAAGTTATGAACTGAATTCCAAAGGGAGATAAGGGATGTTGCTGGAGAATTACCTTCTCTGAAAGGTGCACCTAGAATGATAAGGCTTGTATGCACAATGGTGATGCTACCGGTGTGGCAAAGTTGAATCTCACAATACAGTTTATATCAACTAGCAATCTTCATCACAAGGAGGGAGGCTCCGGCGCTTCCATTTCATATGCAATTATTTGTTGCACCTATGCATGCACTTCTTGGTAAAGATTTTGACAATGAAGGTGATGACCTGAGTGGGTGTCCAGACACATTATCCCAAAATGATGTTCTTTTGGAAGAGGACTATGATTTAGTTGCAGTCACATCTCTTATGACAAGAGCTTTGACCTTAGATCCAAGTCTAAAAGAGAATCTTGAACCACAAGCCTCCTCTTTGACAGAACCCAAAAGATTTCAGCAAAAAGAGTTTAACAAAAGTGATGCTAGATGTCCTAGAGTTCATCCATCTCTCAAGGACACAGGCTGCACTACTAGCAGCCAAGGGGAAAGAAGTGACTCAGAAACTGTTGTGAAGGGTATTTCAAGAAGGTCCCATTCACTTGTTACTTCTCTTGCGCCAGACTACCCAAGTACTTCAGAAACAAAAACTTGGGATCTCAACAAGGTAGGTTGGAAGAGTGCAAACTCACATGAATTCACAAACAAGCCTTGCCATGGTTATGATAAAAGTATTCTTACCACGGTTGGCAAGGAAGTAGTCGAGTCTAGATCAAAAGTAAGTGATGTTCAAAAGAAGAAGTGGTTTTCTCTTTGTCCAAGATTCACCAAATAGGTCAAAATCAGATGCTTTTAGAGAAGATTCCAATAGCAAGTACTCCCATTACAAAAACCTCTGCAGTTGAGTCGATTAAGGGAAATTTCCAAGACGTAAAATCTGAATTAGTTGTCAAAAATAGAAGTTGGAACCTCTTAACTAGAACGAGAACAACCAAAAAATGTCACAACAATTCAGAAATAGGAATTTGGAAACAAGACCACACCCGGAAAGACTTGGAGATTATATCGTTGTGCTTTGCTACATGACAACAGCAGTTGCTGCAGCTGTAGATACGGTCAACAGGCCACCATTACCAGTCAATTCTCAGTCATCTTACTAGTTCATGCTTAGCCCCTTCTACCTCCTATCTCCATGAAGTCCCGATCAATTTTTGGTGCCAATCTTGACTTCACTCAATCCGACAATCTGGTCCTCCTCCTCCTTACACACCCAATAGACCCTCTCCTGCAGTATAGGAGCAGCAATAGCAGTTTTGTCTGTCCGTCCATTTCTCACTTTACTGAAAGTGTCTTCCTTTCCTTTCTCACTTTCCTCCAAAGGATAGTAGTAGCCTTCAAAATCTAAGGCAAAACTCTTATCAAAAACACATTGTTGATTGATCAATTCTTATGTCTCTGTCAAAAATTCCTAGACCTGATTGCCCCACAGTAGGGGTGGATGGGACAATCTTCAAAAGCTTCAAACTCCCAATCTGCATAACAAATAGAGAATAAGGAAGTTTTTTACATGATTTATAAGATTAGATAGACGTTGTCTCCCAGTTTCTCTTGCTCTTTACTCCTAGCTGCCAACCTGCACTAGCTGCAACATTCATTCATTGGTTCTACCACCTACCACAATCCCAGGGGCTTGCAGCTCCCTTCCTCTCCAGAAAGTATAGAGCGGAGGAGGACGGACAATAGACTAAGGTCCACAAACTCAGGTTCAGCCTTTAGTACAGAATTGGTTCATGCATCAGCTCCATTGAGCCACCACTTGTCTCAATTTCCCGTGGCCTCCATCATCAACATCAACTCTCTCCGATACCAATTTGTGCAATAAATTTGACAAGCGACACAACAGCATACCGATTACAAGTGAGTATACCTCTTAGACAGGAGTACGTGGTTCACCTCAATGTGTGGCTACGTCCACGGGAAGCTCCAAAGAGAAAAGTTTACTCACTCAGCCTCTTGTCATGTGCAAGTGCATTACAACCACCTTCTCACAGTCACCCTTGCCAGTGAGCCAAAATCATGAATACATTCTGAATACTAACCTTAAGGCATAAGAGTAAAACCTAACATTTATTAGTAAAGAATTAAAATTAAAATTAATTTAAAAATAAGAAAGTACTTAATAATCTATGTTTTAGCTAAAAATTGTTTTATAATTTGAGAAAGATTCAAGACCATCTTCAATATGAGAACTAATAAGTTGCCATACAAGAGTATTAATATATGGTAAAGTGTAGAATCTTTGTAAATATATTAAAAGATAACTTATTTTTGGAAAATCTAAAGATATTTAAATTTTTAGAAACCTTAGTAAAGTGTTTCAAGTAAATCTATTGTGTAAAACAAAAGGTACTCCTAGTATAGAACATTATTTCTTTATTTGATAGTTCTAAATATTTGTTTTTATCTTGGAGAGATTTTATCACAAAATACTTATGCTGAAAGAATTTGGTAAAGTAGTGAGCAATTATGCAATCTAAATTTTATTTTATAGTTAAGGAAATATGATTATATTACTAGATTTGGAGTATTTCTAGTTCAAATTATACTTATATAATAGAAGTTAATCTCTCCTTATCTTGTTATTGCCTTATTTTAGAGACTGCATATTCATTATTCTCTTTCTTTTCAATAGCTATCCTTATTTCTAAAATTTATAGCACTATAACATTATACTCTCTAGTGCTTAACTTATAAACAATTGATCTCTATTATTTTGTTGTGCTCTCTATATTATCCAATGTTAGAGTAATGAACAAATCTTATTGTTCTTTCTCTTTATTTAAATTTTAACAAATAAATTACTTGCCCAAGTTGGTATGGATTCTGAAATATCGGATGGAGATATAGATAGCTTCTTCTATAATAGTATGATTTATATTTCTGATGTAAAGTTAAACGTCTAATGAAGATTCTTGTTTGGAGAGGAGCAATAGTTGTAGAATTGGGTGAGATTAGCAAAATGCAAGTACTCAAGTAAAGATTGACATTGAGATGCTCATATTTGAATAGAGCGAGAGTCTACTCAATTAAGTAAGTAGCTTGTGAGAGAAATTAGTAATTTACATAAAGTAGATTAAGAGACTTTTCAGGTGCTTTTGAATATGATATACTATATCAGCATAAAAAAATATGATAATTTTCATGTTCTTTTATCCAAGTTTACATAAGCCTACAAAAGCAAAAGGAATTTATAAGATGAATTTTGTTTCACTATATTCAGATATCATTATAATTACAATTTATCACTCCTCTTCTTCCAAAATTTACATCAAAACTTTGTAAAGCAAATAATGGATGAGGCGCTTAAGTTTTTCATAGCAAGATTGTTGTAGTAAAACACTTTGACCTTGAAGCAATATTTTGGTTTTTTAATTAGTTCATTGATTTCCATATGTAGTAAAGCCAAAGGTTGAGAACAAAGCCAAACAAATGGCATTATTCATTAGAAGAGCAACTCATAGGTGGATAACACCCACATACAATGACTACAACCCAGTTCTATGGCCCAAGATCCAATTTTTATATCATCATAGGGCTTTCTAGGTGGTCTGTCATTCTTACAAAGATCAGCATATGACCAACCTCAAGACTACAAAGCAGCATTTTGTTGTGAAAACATGTCATTACTAATTGTCTTTACAAAGCTTTGTTGGCACAAGGTTGCTTCATTACAAATATCATTGGAAATAAACTTCTATCAATACACCTTCCACTATTAGATTAAGCACCACCAAAATTTGTGCCAAAGAAAATTTATGCATTTTGGATGAATGTGCCACTAGATGACGTACTTTTGATGTACTTTTGATGTACTTTTGGTGTCAAGTGACACATGTTTGTGGCATGATTGTAACCCTTCATCAACCACTGTGATGATGAAGGACAAACCAATTTTGATAGGACTATAAAATCAAGATCCCACACCATGAAGAGAACTTTCTTTTACTTTTTCACACTTCTCCATGATCAACTTTTTGTCACACTACATAGTAATTCACCTTGCTACTGATAGAAATTGCTTTTGACCAACAAAGTGCAAAACTGAAGAGATTGTGTAAGCGGATATTGGTCATAGGGTAGATTTTCAAATCTTACTAATTAAGCAATTGTGTGAAAAATTATGAAGGATTGAAGATAGGAGAAAACTATAAAAATCATCAATAAACCTCTAGAGATTTCCGACTGGGGTTTGTATTGCAGGTTACAATACCTCAAGAGTTGGAAACTAGAGTTCTTGTTGTTTGATTGGAGTATATCTGACCTCTTCCTATTAGAAGAGATTTGCAATAATCTTCACATAAGTGGCAACATGTTTAGGAAAAACCCAATCTTGTAGATAAAATATCACTAGCAATAAGTGTCGTGAGAAGAGTGCTCTTTGTTTTGCCACATACACATGGAGATTTCCCATGGCTGCCCAAATAAAGGCTTGAAGGATAGAATTGATGATGCTTTTGTAGGAGGAAAACTAACAAATGGGTACAAGAAAGAAGATCTCAAGGACCCTATGACAATTCATCACTTAAAAAAGTAATCAAATTTTTTAGGTTGAAAAGAATGGCCTAGTGAACCTTAACTAAGTAATAATTTTCTAGCTCATACACAAGTAACAAAAAATAAGTTGGGCAAGGATGTTCCAAGAACAAGTCATCAAGCTGCTAGTTGAGATGTCGTGTGTATATACATCGCTACACAACATACATCGCTGTCAACATCATACACTATAGAAGCACAACTCACACATAAGTCATACATAGACTCTAAAGTGCCACAATAAATCAGATTGCTTAACACTCTCAACTCAACTCAACTCAGATCAGTACTTGATCTATCACTCTATAAACTGCCAACAACTGGGCACTGATTACAGTCAAGCCACACCCACTCAAGCATAGAGAATCCAGGTGACGCTCGCTGGCCTCTGTCCACCATAGCCAGGAACTCGAAGGCGCAACATCAAAGAAGAGAGCTCTCTGGAGCTCACTTCAAAACTATACCCCCTGGACTCGAGCTAGCCCTGAAACCCTAACGGTCCCACTGACGGCACACTCAATGGTGCAAACGGTGCAAAGTGACGGTGGGCCCTACCGTGAAGTCAGTACCCCGAACACAAAATCTAACCGTCGGAAAGTAGTCCTTGAGAAACTGCTAGAATAACTCTAACTACCATCATTGGAACTCCAGTGTCCGAGCATCTAGATGCGGAACTACAAATGGCCTGACAGTTGTCGTGCGTATATACATCGCTACACAACATACATCGCTGTCAACATCATACACTATAGAAGCACAACTCACACATAAGTCATACATAGACTCTAAAGTGCCACAATCGCCCCCCTAGCTGGCGGTTAGGTCTCTCTAACTCCAGATAGCCATCTACTCTAAGTATATGGTATACCCTCTAATGGGCAAAGATCAGGAGGCCGGGTGCTATGGAGCCCCATCGTTAGTCGCCTGTCTGCAATCTATACCATATAAAGAATGAACTAGCTAAAGGTCAAGTACATCTAGGACATAACCATTGTCCCTGAGGAACCACCGTGAGGGGAGGAGTCATACATGCCATATGCCATCCTCTCGAACAGCTATCACACACTAACATAGTAGCAGCTCCACCAGAAGAGCCACATAACATACACCTCAAGCCTGCACGTACAAGTGCCAAGCTTGGGTCCATAGTACCATCAATGTTTGGAAGGTGGCATGGTGCACAATTGCGCACATGATCCTTCCAAACAACACCATCATGTCCTTCTAACACAAGGACTCCAGATGGCAAAACCTCGCACACTCTCAAGATAGTGCGGCCTGTAGAAATATCAAGTGTCGTCGGTGCTGTCTGCTGTAGATATACATAGTCACCTAGATGAAATCGACGGATCGAGGGTCTATAACCTCCTCCTCGAATGGTAGCATAGCGTAAAGTATCTCTATGCTGAGCAATCGTCAAGTTCTCAAAAGCCATCGGCATCACTCTCCGAAAGATCTCTGCCCGCTAAGAACATGCGCTCATCCATACATCGGGGTCATCCAAGTCCAAAACTACGGTAGCATCTCGACGAATGGCTGCAGGTAAATCTAGATCTTGTCCATAGAGTAGAAAGTATGGAGAGAAGGATGCTAAGGAGGCTTGCCGGCTGAACCGATAGCCCATGGCCAACCAAGGTAATTGGAGATCCCAATCTCCCAAGTGGCCTCTCTACAAACCATACTTTCGCAATCCTCTCTTCACCGTCTGAACCACTCTCTCTGCTAAGCCATCTGCCTCAGGGTGATCTCAGGATGTCATACGATGATCAATCAAAGCCTTGTCACACAAGACCTGAAACTCTCCCAAGAACTCTGTACCCTGATCAGTCAAAACCTCAGTTGGTGCACCAAAATGACTAAGAACTCGATCCAGGAACGAGTAAGCTGTCCCTTCACTAGACTTGTCAGGAAGTGCCACCAACTCAATCCACTTGGAGAAGTGCTCCACCATCACCAAACATACCGATGATGTCTCACAGTCAGCGGTAAAGGTCCGGCGAAGTCCAAACTCCAACGGTAACCCAATCCCATGATAGGTAATGGGTGTAACTGTGGCATAGGAGCATTGAATGATGCTCTAACTCGGTCACAAACCACACATCTGGCAACAAATTGCTGTACCTTGGTCTGCATACCGCGCCACCAATAATGACTCTGGAGTAAGCTATATGTACGCTTTACTCCAAAATGTCCTAGCTCCTCATGAGCATGACAGACCAACTGTGGTCTCTGTGATGGAAGTGGTACTACTCGCACTCTACCATCCTCCCATACACGCAAAAGGTGTCTACCCTCCAATCTGAACCGTCTAGCTCGCTGAAGAACACGGTCTCTCTCCTTGGCCCCAACTGTGCCACCCACAACACCAGTGCGAAGATAGTCCATCACTAAGACATCATCATGAATGTCTCGCTGAACTGTACCAATATCTTCACTCTCTGTGACCTCAATAACTCCTCCTGTATGCACTGAGAGAGATACAACCAAAGTCTCTGCAAATATACACAGAAAGGCCGATGCATGCCAACCTGGCACCATCTCCTCATCTGTCTCACCATGCCAACGTGCTCCGGTCTGATCCTATTGGCTAGGACATGGCTTTCTACTCAACCCATTTGCATCACGGTTCACCACTCTAGGTCTGTGAACAACCGTGAAATCATACTCATGTAAAATCAGAGCCCATCGTGCAAGCTTCCCTGAAAGCTTGTCAAACTCCATCAACCACTTCAGCGGCTGATGATCAGTGATGAGAGTGAAAGGGTTACCAAATAGGTAACATCGGAAATGTGCTACTGCCCAAACTGCTGCCAAGCACTCTCCCTCATATGAACTATACTTCACCTCCGCTGAATTGTTGGAGCGACTAGCATAGGCCACCACAAACTCCTTCTCCTCATCATCATGCTGGGTGAGCACCGCTCCAAGCCCCAACATACTCCAATCAGTATGAACCTGAAATGGTCATCCCTTGATCGGTCTCCTCAAAATAGGAGCAGATGTCAACCTCTCCTTGAGCTCTACAAAAGCTCTCTCCTGCTCATCTCCCCAACACCACTCCTGTGTAAGCTTGGTCAGCTTCGTCAAGGCCTTGGCAATGGCACTAAATCCTCTAACATAGCGGCGATAGAAGTTTGCCAACCCAAGGAATACTCGCACTCTGCTCACATCCGTAGGCCGAGGAATACGTGCAATAGCCTCCACCTTGGTCTGCTGGACACCAAGTCCTCCGGGGTAGATAGTGTGACCCAAATACTCAACCTGCTCGTGGAAGAACCTACACTTCCCAGGATGTAGTTTGAGTCCATGAGATCTCAACCTCTCAAACACCTCCAACAACTGTCGCTCATGCTCCTCCACAGTAGTGCTATACACCAAAATGTCATCAATATAGCACCGAGCAAAATCCAGTCCAGCTAGGATCCTTTCCATGACCCTCTAGAACTCAGCAGGAGCGTTCTTTAACCCAAATGGTAAGAACCTCCACTGATATAACACATCCTTGCCATGAGGATCAATAGCCCAAAATGTTGTCTTGGACTTATCCTCCTCCCTGATCGGCAACTGATGATATCTTGCTCGAAGATCCAAAGTATTGAAGACCTTTGCATGCCCAATCGCATCAAAAATCTCCTCCGGTGTAGGCATGGCATACCAATCAGCCCTGGTCTGTCGGTTGATAGGACAGTAATCTCCACACATCCGCCTATCTGTATAGTTGCCATGCATATCCTTCTTGGCTGGCATCACTGTTGCTGATGCATACTCTCCATGTGAAATCTCCACAAACCAGCCTCAAAAAGGTCACTACTCCGGCTCTGAATCAATGTACTCTCCATCTCACTATATCAATAAGGACGTCGGAAAACTGGTGTGTCACTAGTCAGCTCAATCCGTATACCAAGTCCCTTTAGAGCACCCAAATCCTTCATACTGAAGGCAAAACAACTCGTGTGACTCCTCAAGAACCTCCAAACCCTCCGTCTTTCCTCTCCAGTAAGCTTGGGTCCAAGATTTGGTTCCCAAGTATCCTCTGTAACTGTAGTAGGAGTGGAAGACGTACTGATTGGCTACTACACTGGGCCCTTGGGAGCAATGGTGTCATGCTCCCGACCACTAGAGGTCCCAACCTCTGTGTGAAAAACTCCCTCCACTCTGGCTGCAAGCTCCATACGTCCTCTGGCTGCATCCCATGTGGACCAAGGGTGTAATCCAAGTAGCCCACGCTCACTTGGATGGACTCCAAGTAGACCACTCTCCCTAGTAGCTACTGGATGTGTCCCAAGAATACCATGTCCACTCGGTCCATCGCCCCCAACATGTGCCTGAATCGTCTCGATAGGCACAGGGCTCACAAGTGTCCAAGTGGTGATGCCTATCAAGCGCATCCTACGCTGCTCTACCAAACCAAGGCTCACAATCCAGGTCAAACAGTTTAGGTCCATAGCCTGACCTAACACCTGACGCCTGGATGCCTCTGACACTGCTGGAACATCGGTAATACCGGTGCAAAAACCCATCACCCGCTCTCTCTCATCAGCATTGGGCTCCACCAACTGCTGTAACTATGAATCCCAAACAAGTCCAGGTCCTCCCTCTCGAAAAGCATGAGAGCCTAGGAAACTCATGAGTGTGGGAAATGCAGCTCTAGGCTGTCCAACAAGGTTCACCACTTCCATAGGTGACCTATCAGGCACTACCACTGTCTGAGACTGACGTCCAGCATCCAAGATATCATCAACAAGAATGTGGTCTAGTCGCTGAATCCCATCATAAGCGCGCTGTAGAACCTCTCTGGGTAAGAGGTTTGTCCACCAAAGATGAAGACGATGAGCCCGTGATCCCACTCTAGCTGCATCTAACAATACAGTAGGTCCCATCCATGAATGGACCTGATGTGTACTCGCCACCACTCTAGTGCGAGAATCACCCATTAATGGAATGTTCTCCAAAAGGTAAGCTGGAGAAACAGACTGATGAACCTGGAGATGTCGTAGTATCCGTAACATCTCTCAAAACACACCAGAACAAGGATCCTGAAGACCCAAACCGAGGCCCGCACGTGTATGTCCCTGAAGTGGCCATCCAGAAATCACCAAGTGAATAGGCCCATGTCTCTCTAGGTCATGCGCCCCCAGTAAGGAAATGTCTCTTGGTAAGGCCTTCTGGTAACCTCTGACTGTTGACATCGGTAATAACTCCGGATACCGATAGGCCAAGTGTGCCATATGATGTAGAGAGACTCGCCTAGCAGTCTCATCTCTCTCTACATACAAGTACCTCTGTACTCGGATACCCGCCTGTAACACCGCAGCTAGTCCGGTGATGATCCCACCAAACAACTCCAATAGGCATATCCCCTCTACTGGATACTGCCAAGCAATGAGTGTGGTATACAGAGGTGTCAAAGCAATCACCTCTGGAGGCTCATCCTCACACTCATCCCCTGATGGTACGAAGGCTCCACTCCAAGCCTGCTGCACCAATTGATCTGCATGCTGCTGCAATGCCTCCTCTGAACTCCACAATGGAACATCCAAGGTGGATGGAACAATCCCACTCGTACTCCATAGCCGAGTGATCTCCTCTGGTACTGGAGTATCCTCTGCATGGGTGTTCCCCTCCAACAAGTCACCAGGTCAAGTGACTGCACCGCTGAAAGCCAAAACTGATGCTGCCATGGTCCCGGACTGTAGTGAGCCAAGACTGCCACTACTGAAGCGTACTGGTAGGCGACATACTCGTCCCTCACCAGACTGCCAACCAGGTCTATAAGAGGTTGTCTCCTCCCAATAGTCAATGCTGAAACCCATAGGGTATAACACTGCTCCCCCAACTAGCACATCATATGACTCAGCTATCGTCGCAATAGCCTGAGCTCTCACCACCGAGGTATCAGTCGGATGACCAGGCTGAACCTGGACAACAAGCTCTCCACGTGTGATGTACTGTGTCAAACCACCACCAAGAGATGTCTAGATCTGAAATGGACACCTCTCCACATCGGTCTTCCGTAACTCCAGACCGACAACTGCAGCCTTCCCCAACATAAGGGGCTGCGCACCAGAGTCTAACAAGACTCTCTGTGGTGTATCAACCTTCCCTGAAAGTCCCACTAAACGAAAGATCCCCCTTTGGTTATCCAATAGGACAACACCAGGTGTAAACCACGTTCTCTCAAAGGCCGGTCTAGCTGGCAACTCCTCCAGTCTAGCCGCTACTGCCTGCCATAAACCATTGGTCGCTGAACGGATCCCATGCTCCTCAACCAAGTCAGCTCCACTACCAACCACCTCTGCTCTAGTAGTAGAAACTGCACCATCCCTACTCTCACACAACGTGGCAGCCAACCGAAACACTAGGGCTGGGTCAACTCCCAATGTAAACATGTCACTGGCTGAAGATAAAGGATGCCGCATAATCAGCTGAGCCGCCCCCAACATCATGCTAGACTCAGTCTGTGTAGTAGCAAGTGGTTGACTAGCAGGTACTCCATCAGGTACTCCATCACCACCTACCACACTTGCATTGGGACGTCTAGGAACCATGGATGTCGTCTGCAATGCCTCAAATAGCGTGAAAGACTGGGGAAGTCTGACCTATCTCCCAACCTCTCCTCTCTATGGGTCCAACTCCACTGATGCTCCTCTAGGCTCTGGAGCACGTACTGCACTCCTAGTCACTGCTGCAGATGCATCCACCTGTGCTGCTCCGCACATGAAGTCCAAAGCATCTCTATCACCAGCATATGAGGTGGAAGCCTCAGCACCCAAATCTGATCTCCTCTGAGCAATAGCCATACTAGCCAATCTCTGCTCCAACTGCTCAATCCGAGTAGCCATAGCTGTGTTAGAAGTAAGGGCAGGTACTGCACCCCTACTAGGTGTAGATCCTCTACCACCACCTCTACCACCTCGTCCTCCATGAACTGGAGCTCCTCTACTACCTGCCATAGTAGCCCTACCACTCCGTAACTCCGGGTGTAGGTCAAAACACCGGTCACTAGTGTGACCAAATCTGTGGCAATGCTCACACTGCCTCTGTGCTGGCTGTGATGCACCAGAGGTATCAGGTCCGCTGCCCTGAGTACACTCTCTCCTATGGTGAGGTCCACCACAAGTCCAACAAGCAACACCACCACTCACTGGCTGCTGCTGACCCGAAAATGAGGGTAAGGGTCTAACTCCACTAGGTCCTCCACTCGCTCCATAGGATTTGGGCTGTCCACCCTGTCCTCAAAAACCAATTGGGCGTGGTGCACTTTGCTGCACTCTAGAAGAAGTCACAACCGTGGATGAGGTCTCTCTACCAAATCCAGCTGTCACCACTCTCTCCTCCACCATGTTGAGCTCAATACGCTCAGCCAAACCAAAGACTACTGCCAAAGTGGGCAAAGTAGCCTGCAACAACGTAGCATCACGAACTCTACGTCGCAACTCCCTGTCCAGTATCCCATACCAAAACTGGACTGCCTGGGCCTCAATAACTCCCTGAGTGAAACTGATGAGCAGCCTCATGCGAGTGTATGCCTCGCGTAGGCTCTCTCCAGCCTTCCACCGGAACTCCTGCAAGCTCCTCAGCTTGTCAGTCCGCACTCCCTGGTAGTTCTGCCTCAAACATAGGAAGACCTCAACCATGGGGTTAAACCCCGGTACCACACCACCTCCTGCAGCGGTACCTCCACTCGTAGTAGCACTATCTCCAGCTAGTGCACCTCCACTAGCTCCACCCACACTACTCAAGCTAGAACTCGTAGGTACAGCCGATCTACTCCTGGCCACCGAGCCTGAAGTGATGGAGACATAGTGTGGAGACCAATATTGTCTCCATAACTCAATCTCCTCCAAATGAGCTCTCCTGAACTCATGGTAGTCGTCCATCGGCGGACCCTCCAAGTGCTGAAACAACCCCTTCCATGCCATGAAAGGTGTGAACAAAGTCGGGTTCCGTATCTACTGCAGATCACACCAACTATCAAACTCCTGGATGAAGTCATCCAACTCAATGGTACCCACTGTACCAGAGTAACGCCTAGGGCCTTTGGAGGCCCCATAAATCTCGTCCATGTCCCACAACAACGGTGCGGACACACCAAGTGCACTCTCAACTGAATCAGCTCCTGTGTTGAACTCCAACTCAGAGTCAATCTCCTCCCTCACTGGGACCTGAGATACAGGCTGATACCGAGCACCACTCCGAGTAAACCCATTGCGTATTGCAGGGCTAACTCCTCTGGAATCTCCAAAGAACTCCGTCGTGACCACGTAACTGCAACAGCAAACCCGAACCACCAACTGCAACCGCAAGTCGCAACCGCAAGTACCCCACCAAGTGCCAACACCACCACGTGCCAACACCAACTAAACACCACCCACTAATGTAACTCTACCGAGATAACTACACTAGGGGAAGGGCAACCTGTAACCTGCCATCATAACACGCACTCTCACGGTCTGCAGGTCATCACTTCCTGCCTCACCAGAGAGAAACAAAGGTAGTCTGACTGGTCATCACTCCAGCCTCACCACCGAGAGCACACCAGAGCACCAACGCTCAAAAGTCAAGGCACCTCACACAAACATGGTGCACAAACAGGAAGCAGAGAATGGAGGGGATCCAATCACAAGAAATCTAAACAAAAACCCTCCATCTCATAACACAACACGGGACTGACTCTGCCACCATTTGGCATTTGACATAAGAGTAGTTCGTATCTAAGTCCTAAGCTACCAGGATCACCAAGAATGGGATCAAACTGCCTCTCTTAGCCAAAGCTACATGTGTATAGATAACAGTGGCACAGTCACTATGACAACAAGTGAGGGTGGACCAGTTGGCTAGGGCACCAGTCTAGGAACAAGAGATCTAGGGGTCAAACCTTGTTGCGCACAATCTAGCAAGAAAGGCAGATTTTGCCAACCAATGACCAAGATCTACACTAAACTAGCTAGCCTCACGCTAGCAAGCTGGCTTGCTGGCCCTTTTGGCCCTTCTAGGCCTTCGTAGCCTCTCATAGCCCACAGCCCTATGCCTCGAAGCCTCTAAACGCCGAAATTCAGCCAAATTGGTCTTTCTTGTTGCCACTTTGAACCTCCTCCAAAATTGGCGAAACTTCTCCAAATCTGCAAAACTCCTCCAAACTAGCAAAACTTCTCCAAATCTGGCCAAACAGCGAAACTCCTCCAATTCTGGCCCAAAATCTGACGTAAAATCTGACGTAAACCCTAAAGATGGATGTCCGCCAAATCCCCCGCTAACTTTCCACTCGAGCCAAATTGAAAAAACGGGTTTTTCCAAATCACAATTTTATGAGAAGAGCTTTCCAACTGCACCTTCAATTTCACTTTCTGAGCCCAACTCGCAGATTCACAAATTGGTCCTGCCTTCACCTCTTGAGCTCAAAATCACAACACTGCTCTAAAATTGCTCCTTCTTTGCTTGAAATTTGGCCAGCGCTTCCGCACACCGTCCGCCTAACTGCCAAATTTGCATCAACTACACGAGCTTGGAGATACCACCAACACTCAACGTTCCTGCACCCGATTTCCCCCTGACCTCACTTCTCTAATGTAATCAGATTGCTTAACACTCTCAACTCAACTCAACTCAGATCAGTACTTGATCTGTCACTCTATAAACTGCCAACAACTAGGCACTGATTACAGTCAAGCCACACCCACTCAAGCATAGAGAATCCAGGTGACGCTCGCCGGCCTCTGTCCACCATAGCCAGGAACTCGAAGGCTCAACATTAGAGAAGTGAGCTCTCTGGAGCTCACTTCAAAACTATACCCCTTGGACTTGAGCTAGCCCTGAAACCCTAACGGTCCCGCTGACGGCACACTCAACGGTGCAAACGGTGCAAAGTGACGGTGGGCCCCACCGTGAAGTCAGTACTGCAAACACAAAATCTAACCGTCGGAAAGCAGTCCCTGAGAAACTACTAGAATAACTCTAACTACCATCACTGGAACTCTAGTGTCCGAGCATCTAGATGCGGAACTACAAATGGCGTGACAGAGATGGTATAAGGCGCTCATACAATCACAGCCCCCTTCATCTTGCATTTCTACATAAGGATGAACTTCCTCATTGAGGAAGAGAAGAAGAAATTTTCTAGCTACTTCAAGATGATACCCAAGATATTAATCTTGCATATTTTAGAGTACACCTTAACCTGCCCAAAGTAATCAAAAAATACCATGAGGCAGATAAGGAGTTTGCTTGCATGAAGAAGTTTGTGCCAATCACCAAAACCTACAATATAATAACCGGCCACAAAAAGGTGATGAAAGCAAGGACCAAGGTTCAAGCTTCCAAGAGGTAGAAATGAATGGTTCAAACAATCACCATATTGTCAAGCTAAAGTGGAAGTAGGCAAGCCATATGGAATGAAGAGGAACCTAAAGCTATGGGAGAGGTCAAACAATCCACCTGATAAATGAGTAGAAAGGCAAATCATTAGAAAATGTGGAGGTTAGAAGTGATGACTCCTTCACCCTCATATTGTAACTTGTTTAGAATGACAAGGTAGACATAAGAGACTAAAATGACAAAGCACAATTGTTACCACATGCAACTAATGATACAATCCCATGAATATTTTTGGTAAAGGAGGAAAGAGCCAAAGGAGGAAGACAAGGTGCTATCTCCAAACTGAAAAGAACTCTATCAAGAATGCAAGCTTTTGTTGACTTTCT
Organism: Lunularia cruciata; assembly: GCA_948567375.1. Classification (NCBI taxonomy): domain Eukaryota; kingdom Viridiplantae; phylum Streptophyta; class Marchantiopsida; order Lunulariales; family Lunulariaceae; genus Lunularia; species Lunularia cruciata. Next base: position 35,799,560 of record OX419757.1, read on the forward strand.
TTTAGGGACGAAACACAAAGAGGCGAGATTGTCTGGAATGACAAAAGAAGACAACATGAGCCAAGGGAGCTACAAATGATAAGTTCATAAACTTGTCCAAGTTTAGAGCCACATGTAGGAGATGATCTAGTCACCTTATTTTACAAGGAGTCTTTGTGTAGACAACAACATGCCGACCAAACTGTAGAAGAGGTCAGTGATCAAGTCCCAACTAACAATGGAACCATAGAAAATAGGCAAAATCAGCTTTCACATGCCCGACCAAATAAAGGAGAATGATCCAAAAATACAAGCACAACCAAGGCCATATTAAGTCATATGAAGCAAAAAAGTAACTTGCTCTTGTGGTTGATGGCACACTACAAGATGAACATCATTATGCCAATGATGAAAGTCTTGGAGAAGTTCCTACCCTTTTAGAAGGAACTCAACCCCATGATTGACAACATAATGCTATTAGTACAACACCTACATAAGTTGGCATAGCTGACAACTAGGGAAAAGGCCTTTTTATTAAATGAGTTGATCGGGGTCAAGGAGCAACTTAAGGAGTAGACAAGACCAGAAAACTTCCAAAAGGTTGAACTTTTCTATCAAGAGCAATATTACACACTCATCTTAAAACTCAAGGTATAAGTTGGTGACTGTAATACTCCAAGGACAAGAGAAGAGAGAAAACACAGATTGCACACTCAAACATGCGATGCCCCAAGGGAGCACCTTCTCTTTATTATATAGACAAAGAGGATCTCCTCCAAGGAAGCTCCACCATAGGATTAGGGACACAGATAGGTGATATGTCAGCAAGCTCCACCCTTTGATTACTTACTTGGATGGGTGACATGTCTGGTCTAGGTCCTATCTAGTTGGTCAAACAAGCTTTGACCGGAGGGAATCTTTTAGGGAATCTTCTTGTAGGAATCTCAAAATCACATGAGTAAGGTACCGTTGGAAAGCTCTTGATAAGACAAAGTAGGGGGGAGGGAAGGCCAACCTTTCCATTGGTGGAGGGGAATCTGCTCATTTTCGAGGCCTAATTCATCCGTTTAGGTCTCCAAAAGGAAATCTTTTAAGGCAAAAATTGCCTTAAAAGATTTCAGGCATATTTTGGTTCCTACTCTATTAGTAAAGGTCCCTTTTTGGTGATACCTCTTTCTGATCTGTTTAGTCCATCATGTGTAACATCCTTTCAGATGTTACCAAACCAATTCTCACCTTTAAATCATATGTCTAGCTATTGGTTCTAAGGTTCTCAAGTCTATTTCAGTTTCTGCCCTATTAGTAGAAGTACTCTTTTGGTGATACTTCTATCTTATCTATTTTGACCATCATGTATAACATCATTCTAGATGTTACCAAACCGAATTTCACATCTAGATCATATGGCTAGCTCTTAGTATTATAGTGACCAATGTGGAGAAGATTTCCAACAACAAGAGCAAGATAAAGATGAACCATGGACTCTATAACCAAATTTAGAGGAGGCTAGGGCAAAGATAACAATGGTCAATCTTGAACAAATTAGAATGTGTTGATAACAAGAATGCCCAATGTATGAAGTTGAAGGACTTGAGAACTCAAATTGGTGTGTTGGAATGGAGTGCATATACAAAGAAACAAATCAAAGCATTGTTTGTCAAGTGGTAAGGGCATATCAACTCATGTTCAAGGAGACTTATACCAGATTTGTACAACTCATTGAAAATTGCAGAAAGGAGCTCATAAATGTCACCCAAACATGCAAAGGAGCAAGTAGTTTGTCACAAGTGCCGCAAACTTGTATTGACAATGAGTAACGACCATGATGACTTCATACAAAACAAGCATGATGACTTTTTACATTTGTTGAAAAATGATTTTTTATCTTGTAGAGAACATAGGGTAGATTTTGTAGTCATAATCCAAGACAATTTGTATTTGTACATATTTTGTACATAATTTGATTATGATACAAAGATCTGGTGCATTGCTTAACAATTGACATACTAGTAGTAGGCAATAGGTTAAGAGGCTGAGGCAAACATACCCCATGGCCTACTCCAAGTTAGAGTTAGGTTAGGACATAATAAGTAGATAAGATGTGATTAGTATTGAGTGCCTTAGATGTAATTAGCAGATTTCCAACTCACTTTAGCCATTGAATTTCTTCAAAATTAAGTAGCAATTATAAAACAAGTTGAAGCTCAATGTTCACCACATCCATTTGGTGCATCTTTCTTTTGCAATAAATGAAGTTTATACCATCAAGACTCTTGAGTCAATGTATGTGTATTAGTATGCACTTTGTATGAGTGCTTACATGCTTAATTGGAGTGGAGATCCTAAATGTACAAATAAAAGCAATTGAGTGGGGAGATTCATTTGTGTGGAACTAGAGTGTGCAACTCTAGGAGCTCTACACATGGTCAAAAAAAAGGTAGAGATAGGTTGCCAAACACCTAGAGCATCATAAAGTACCACTGACTTGTAATATTCAGTAGTGTAACCATTCAAGGTTCCTATGATGTAGTTCATTTTAAGAAGACTAGAACACAATGTCATTGTCATTGTCATTGTCATAGTCATAGTCATAGTCATCAAAGTGATTGGAAGATCTTACTGCCTTGAAAGATCCTACTTCCTCTTACCCTTGGAAGATCTTATTGCCTCTTAGTTCACATGTTTTTGGACACTATCCGTATGATATCCTTACAATATTGATGATCTTGTATGATTTGAATTGTGCAAGGGACTACAGATTGTAGTACTTATGAATGTCTTGGCACTAGTGGCCAAGAATTTGGTCAGACAATGATGGAGATAAAGAAATGTAGAGTCAAAGAGATCTTCATTATGAATGAACTACCACATTAGACAATACTTTGAATTAAATATATAGTGGATGTGAGTTTGGGTTGTTTGTCTTTTAGTAGTGTGCCAAGAGTGGTGACATTACACTCTTCTTGGAATGAATTTGCCAAAGAGGTTGAATAATAAAAAAATAGATTGTCATGATAGTGACACTTTTATCTCATTTTTACTCATATTCAACTTGTATCTCTTTGTGTGACCGACCAGTTCTTACCACAATATTATACATTGAGACGACACCATATCATTACAAGTATCACTTTGAAAATTTTTGTTATTGATACTAAAATATAAGAATGATTGATAACTTAATTTTAGATTATTTAGATGATAGAATTTTAACAAAATTCATGAAAGGATTTTGTATATATACTCATTCTAATCATATGCATATTTGTTATGCTTATCTTTTATCTGATTTGTTCTAACCTTTAAGTTAAGAGTCCAAGGACCAAAGATAATAAAGATTTAAGCATGCAAAGACCATAAGATCAATCTCTGACATGTTTATCTTGAATACAAGTTGTGTTACCCATAAGATTATATGCTAAAAATCATATATTGAACATCAAGATCCCCCTCTTGACTCAATTCAAAGTTTTTCAAGTATTGCCATGGTGTAAGTTTTTTGAAATTTATTCTTATCTATGTTAAGTACTAGCATTTTACATTTTATAAACCGGTTTTTGTTGGAGGAAGTGCAAGGTACAGGTTAGAGATTTTGGAGTTTAAACATTTATTTCAGAAGGTTTTTCATGAGACAAGACAAAGATTGCACATAAACACATAAAAGATACAACCCTATTCTAAGGCCAAAAGATGGTCCTTTATACAAGAGAATGTACCATATAATTTGAGGAGAGAACAACTCTATATTAAATTTGAACCATGCATTTAATTTTTGTGATGAAAAGACTTATGACGATTATGCTTCAACTTGTATCCAACCCAAATATTTTACAGTTATGGAGTTAAAATTATAGAATTTTGGGGCACCCGCAAATCCACCAAACTCAATTTTATATGATATCTTTAAAAGCCATCTGAATGGATGGATGTATAAACTCGTAAAACTCCTGAAACTGTCTAATGAAGAAATGCTTCCTAAATAAGAGGGCCATACCTTAAGCTCCTTTAATAAAGTCCAGCTCTCAACATTCGTGGTAGTTACGTTTATCAAGATTTTCATTTTCCATGTAACTTATGACTTAATAGCTCTTCACTTTTATAATTTTAAAGTCAAAGTTCCAAATATATGTAAAACAATTGGTGAGATTTTGAAGATGTGTTATACTCTTATAACGCATACTTGTCGGATGGTAGATTGTTGTCGACTTCCAATCTGCCAATTTTAGGATGATATAATTACAAAGACAATCTTTATAACAAGGTTTTCAATTGCGAAAAGGTGCTATTTAGGACCAAGGTAGATAATTAAGTTCAATTTAGGATACACTAAGTTAAAGGTGACTATTTCTGCTTCTATAGAGACAGAAATGGTAAGCTTCTGGTTAAGGAGGTTGGAGCAAATGAGGTATTTAACGGAAGAGGTAGTTGAATATTCCCATCATTTAACTCTAATTGGTCCACTTCATTAATTTAAGTAAGTTCAATATATTTTCTATTCATAGAAAGCAAGTTAAATCCAATGTATTCTTGAGTCATGTCCTGGTGAGGCAGCAAAATGTGAAATAGTGCAACATGGGGCAGAAGAGCATGTAGAAATGAGATAAGCATCATTGAAATTAACGGGAAATAGACTAAATAGGGGATTTAAATTTGAACTTTTAAGGCACTTTTGGGAAGTTGGGTGAATAGCGAAAAAATTATCGCACATCCCTTCTAGACTATAGACTCTGAAAGTTTGCAAGAATCTCCGAGAAGTGGGACAAAGCAAATTTCACTGGAAATCAAAACAAGTACCATTTCACATGTGATTTTCTCACAACACCCCATAAATTTCGACGGGACCTCCGAAAAAAATAAATAAAAAGTCCTTTATCACTATTTATGTAACTCCATAATTGACCAAATGAAATGCGTACAAAGTTTGAGAGTCACACTAAACTCAAGCTTGAGTATAACATAATGACATGTTTGAAGATAAAGCTAAGTAAGTGACTAAAATCTGCGTTGAATTTTGCAGGTCGCGCGTTTCAACTCAAGCGATCAGTATGTTATAGTGGCATGTATCTAAATCAATTTTAGGAGGTCATTAAAGTTGTGCATGATCACACACATACTAAAGCATAGCGACACATTTAGAGATGAAGCTTCAAGGTATCCGTAGTTGCGATTCGATTTACTGACGGACTTTCAATCAGCAAAACGTATTGTATATGGTATATATGTATACAGTATAACAAAAGGGTATACAGTATATGGTTTGGGTATAGCCTCCAGAGTTAGCTTACTATTGATTGATGGCCGAACTTTTACTCGGTTGCCTTCAGAGGCAACCAACCGAGTAACAGCCAAGAAGGCAAAGTTAGGAATTGAATTTAGAAATCACAAATTACTGAAGGACATGCAAATTGCAGAGGACATGTCATTTCAGGACGGATTTCACAAGAGTACCGTCAACCGAGCATCACATACAGATGTACATTAGTGGGAGTGAAACAAAATCTGCGGTAAGTTGCAGAAGCATCAGACCTGCTAATTACAAAAGAACAATTTGGCTGCAAGTGCCGTCAAAATGAGGGATCGATTACCATGGGATCTTCCGCACCAAAGAACAAACACTTGGAATTGGACCGATAGATAGAGATGGGTCGTTTTGTTTTGGAACCCCTTGGGATTCAAAAACTTACAGAGAGTGGTCAAATGATTAATGGAAGAATTTAAAATAAAGTAAGGCGTGCCTCGTGAGGTAGGGGAGGTACCGTACAATCTTCAAGGTTTAATGTGAGATTACGTAGGAGTCATTAAGACCAGGCATCTCGAGCTTTGAAGGCGAGAGATAATGGGAAGAAGTTCCGTTTCCCGGTCCTACATTTTCGGTCGTCGCTGGTGCCTTTTCCTCGATAGAAGTGACTCTTTGGCAGTCATATGAAGTCACAGCCTCATATTGGTAAAGGCGTTTCCCTCGACAAACTGGCAGACCTTCCAAACTGGCAAGTTTGACCATTCCATCGCCAGTAACGTCTTACAAGGTGCTTCTTGTCACCTTAGCCACTTAGATATGGAGTGACGTCAACTGCTCAGAAACGTGAGTGATCATTTATCCTGGACTCACTCCAGAACCAACTTGGGCTGTTTCTCATCAATTAATGCAGGACTTTTCTTCAATCTCTTCTTGAACTTAGTCGCCTAATAATACACTATTGCAAAGCCAGAATTCTTATTTTGGCAGAGCTTTACTCGCATACACTTGGCGGAATCCACATCTACAACTCCACCATTGAGCGTTTCAATGGTGGACCTATTTGTACAGTGGATCATAGCACAAGAGTCAAACCTCCCACTGACTACAACATAGGGGTTTGGTTGCAAGACAGTTCCTAGATAATTCTAGATACTTAGGAGACGACATTCAGATCATACACCGAAGGGACTGAAGACAAAGAGAGTAGTGGATCTTTTCTGGAAGCTCGTGTTATGTTTTCGTGATTCCTAACTAATTTCAGTTACGGATGATGCCCCCCTCTCGGACGGGGAGTACGATCAGTATCTTCCTGCAATAAGCGCGCGAAGTACACATCTCAGTCCAACACTCTTTGCAGAAAGTTCTGTTTGTCGAGACCGAGGTATCGGAAACTTGCCGAGGACACACACGCATTGTCCGTATGTTTCATTGTCCCGATATATTCGCCGGCAACAGGGGACTCTCGGTTTCCCGGTACATATCTCACCGGACCTCCAAGTTGATCTCTCCTGGTCTGTGGAGGGTTTCCACATATCCCACGAGTTAGCAGCATCTGAATACCGTACACGACCTTTTGTGAACTTTGGAAAATGAAGCCTAGCAGTATTTGATTCGCCATAAGCGCGGGGGAAACCTTAATGCGTGTTAAGTGTGTTGACCTTCTCGCTCACATATTATGGATTGCGTCAGAATGTTGCCTGTGCTCTCTTGCTAGAGAGATTACGCATATCGATTTGCACTAATAGTCGAGTTCTAATACGGAGTTCGTTTCTGAGGGGGATAAGTACACTAATTTACATACTTATTTATAAATCTGTACGTCAGTGTCACAATAAACCAAAACTTGTGTGATGATGAAAGGGAACCCTTCCAGGAATCTAACTCCCTTTTGTACTTTTCCTTGCTTTTCTTGTGTATTCGCCACTCAATGTTTCGACATCCAAAAGTTATGGTTTTGAGAAACATTAGCAGACATATAAAGATGTATATGGAGGTTGAAACGAATGATAGGTTTATTCTTGAAGATCTTTTTTCACGATTTTATTCTCCTTTTGGTCTTGTAAGGACTGAAATATATTTACGTTAGTGAAACTTACTTACCCGGCTTTCTCTTTCGTATATATCACGGAGTTCTCACATCGACAGACTAGAATTTTGACGATGTCAAATTATATCGGGACATCTTTGCTAGATGAAATGATAAATTTTAATTTTTTGTTTCATATTCATAATAGCTCCAGTTATAGAAACAAAATTTAACTAATTAAAAATAATCCCTGTAAAAGAAAATTAAATATTACGGAGAATTAAATCACAAAAGGTTATTCAGTTGATCGGCAACATTGCCATCGGAACCTTCGTATTCCTAATACAAAGCTTCCCAAGGACTCACTTCTTAACATATAATTCTTCAATATCTTGTGCAAGTATGAGAATACTAGCAGAACTTATATCAATTTATAGAATTCTTTCAATTGTTTACATTGACTTGGAAGAGGTTTTGCAAAACCACACTCATTCCTCTTGAAGGATTCACTTGCAACCCTCACATCTGACTAATGCACATAAAAACCAGGATATTCAAACCTAAGATAAGCATTCTATAAGTACTTTGACTCACAATACTAAGCAGAGGTGACCAGGGGAACCGAATTCAATCAATTTGTAACTTAGTCGGTCCTATTTTATATCAGTCATCTTGTAAGAATATTTAATCAATTGCTTATTTAAGGCAAAAGGCTTTGAGACAAATACTAGATAACATTTTTGTTGAGTTCTAATAATATCATGGCTGTAAAGGATGAAGAAGGTTTTTGAGTTTAGAGTGCAACATGTGACTCAATATAAAAGCATATACAAACATATATACTACTTTATTTATTCGATTAGTACCAAGATTAGGACCTAGTAAATTTAAGTTCTTCAAACAAGTTCATATTACATATGTAGAACAAGATACATAAAGAGTTTAAGAGTAGAGATAATTGGTAAATTTAGGAAATCTTTTCTGAGCTTAAGAAACGATCTTCTAAAATTGCTCTAAAATATTTTACATATATAATTTTGATGAGATTATTGATCAATGGAGAAAGATAGTTAACACAGAAATTCTATTATAAACTCTTAGTTAAGGTTATTTTTTCTTACACTTTTGCTCTTTAAATTTAATCTTCTTTAAATGTTAAGAAACCTATCATAAATATATTGTAGTAGGAAATGAAAAAAAGACTTTAATACAAGTAAGAACAATAACAATAAGAAACCTCAATATAAGTAAGAACTTTAACAGAAGTAAGAAATACCAAAACACATCCCAATCATTATTCTTAGTGTCAACTCTACATGTTACCTCGTGTAAGTATTAAAGATGGTCAACTTCATCTTACCTGGCATCATAAGGCCATAATTTGTAACTCATATTGTAAAAAAAATAGTTATGGCATAAGTACAGTTGTTCCGCACAAAAGCTAGATGCACATCCACATCATTTTTTCTACGCGGTCGCCTTTTTCCCAATTATCCTCTTTATATCTCATTGTTTATCACGCTCTTGAAGATGTTCAAAAGAAATTCACATGAATCATGCAAGAAATTAAGTCGATTAGATCTTAACAAACCACTCCTTAACATAACTTAAAGTTAAAAATTACATGAAAATAACATTGTAAAGAGTTTATTCCTGATATATCTCATAACAGGATAAATCTCCTAGTCTATAATTAGCATTTTGCAGGATCTACAAGGGTAGAATGTAATTTTATGTATTGTCACTGAATAACTCTTTATACTTACACATAAAATAGTGAAAAGTTTGACCTTCACAATATCTCTTGTCTATGAATGATAATTGCTATAATTTTTTGAAAAATAATATTTAATTTTCTTCAAACATGTATATTCTTGCATATATGTGCATATATAGCTCAAGCAAGAGATTCTTGAGATTAAAATTATGCATGTGAAATCATTTAAATCATGATATTATATACTAATTCTATGAAAAATTAATATATCACAAAATAAATTCATACATCTCTTGCAAAATGATGTGAAAATAATAATATTATACTTAAATGATTTTTGAATTATTTTAAAAGGAAGATCATTCATATTCTAAGATGAAAAAAAAATTCTAGTAAAAGATCTTGAAATTATATTTCAAGATCTTTAAATTCCTTTCCTTAAGGATATGTTGAGCTTCTTTAAACTATATCATCTTGTTGTCTCATATTGTTAAATTATCCAAGGGTTTTTATTTATACTTGAGATTATTACAAACTTACTTTTTTGAGAAGTTAGCTTTTAACTTCCTATAAATTCATTCAATCCTGATCGAGGATTTTCAATACCTTACAACTCAATTTTATATTAATATTCTTAAAATTCCTTGAATAATTCATTGAAAAGTTCCTATGTACCTTTTAATATTCTTCTATGAAACTTCTTAGGCATTTAAAAAATTTATCATCTAGAAGTTTATATTGATCTTCACAATTAGACTCTACTAAATGACTATAGTAATTTGGTGTGCTATTACATATTCTTTTTCAACTTGAAGAATAAAGGAGTAATTGCTGTGCTATTACATATTCTTCTTCAACTTGAGGAATAAAGGAGTAATTGCTGTGCTATTACATATTCTTCTTCAACTTGAAGAATAAAGGAGTAATTGATGTGTTATTACATATTCTTCTTCAACTTGAAGAATAAAGGAGTAATTGCTGTGCTATTACATATTCTTCTTCAATTTGAAGAATAAAGGAGTAGCTAATCCACTTGGGATTTTTCACTAAATTTGCATCCATCTTACTTTCCATATTTGTCAAGCATCAAATACCAGATTAATGGAATAATATATTCTACTTGAATCAATAAATATATGTGAGAATAGAAAATAGTGAGTTGGGAGGAAAAAACATTACATTTCCATATTTGATACTCAATCTGATACTATTTGATAGATCTTCGTAACTTTTATTTTATTTTAAACATTGAATAGGAATTTAATTTGTGGGTTGATGTTTCTTCTCCTCATCCTTGATGTTAATGACTCTGGTCGACTTCAAACAATTCATAAGTCAAGCTCGCGTTCACGATATTTATCTCTTGTTTCTCTAGTGAAGTGTGGATGATGGATCATGGAAGAAAAATTGAATCTTAATTTGAATCCTAATTCTTACTAAACATGTTTGTATATCAAATCTTTCTGCAGAACAGTATTAATTATGTCTTTGAATTCATAGGTGTTTACCTCAGCCCACTTAGTCCCTTGGCTCTTGGCAAAGACCCCATCTTCCGTTAATATTATAGGCTCTTCCTATGAAGCATCTATGAGATTTTGGAAGAAAGTCAAATGAAGAGGATTCAAGGAGGTATCAAAGAAAACTGGAAACTTGTATCTAAGAAGCTAGATACTGACTTGGATATGGGTACCATGACATAGAAAGTCAATTTCATATTAGTAAACTAATTTTTGCTCTTGCTCGGGTAAAGGTGCAAGTTCTTGGATCCTAGAGAGACCGTGCATTAGGGTAATCCGACTCGCACCCGTCATCTTCTCTACAACACCCAAGTTTGGTCCACCCATCTAAGTCTTTGTTACCCACTTGTGAGTGTGGTACAATAGATACAACAATCATCCATATGATATGGTGTCTTTTTAGAAGACGGAGGATAGCTACCCATGATACCATCAGGGATATAGTTATTTGCTATGGCACAAGAGAGTGGATAACTTACTTGGAGGGAACTATTGTATTCCTTGCAAATGACACCTATCAAAGTAGACTTATGCTTGGTCCAAGGTGACCAGGTGACAATGGCAGATGTTGTGATTATCAACCCTACATGTGAGGCAGTTTTGGGGTGAATGATTACTCATCTTCTTGGATGGGTGGCAAATGGAGTAGCAGCAAGCAAGGTCTCCAAGTATAGGGCTATGCAGCGGGGTAATCTCTTTGTTCCTCTAGCATTGGAGTTATATAGAACGATGTACATGACATTGGACACATTTGTCGAGGGATGCTAGAGAGTTTATCATACTAGACGTTGTGTATTTCTCTCTCTCATATTTTGTAGTATACTTTAGACAACATGTGTCCATTGTCCTAGAGAGAGCACTGGCGGATGCCATCCATATAAGAACAATACATTAAGCTATGTTACTTTGGATGCTTTAATAGTTTATAAACTTTACAACTTGCATACCTCTAATATCTTAGGTGGGATATGGCAGATTTCTCGTATGGGTTCTATTGGAGCCTAACCCCATTTTATCTCCTTTGTCTCTCCCTTGTACAGCTCGATGGGGTCTTCCCTCTTTCATGTGTTCTGCGTGGTCGCCTTTCTTTATTAGTAAACTGACACTTTCTGGGTTCCGAAGGTACTGATCATTGAAAACTAGAGTTTGTTACGACATTAGTCTTGAGGACTTGAGCTGTATGGGGTCAGCATTCAAGATGGAGAGAACAGAGCAGGAGGGATGTGATCCAGTCAATGGCAGAAAGTCCATTAGCTAGCTAGTAAACTGTTTAGTCAATACATTTAGCTTGGCAGTGGCTAGCAAGAGTTTGCTTTCCTTCGTGGATTTTGATGTCGTATTGTTGCCTGCTTGGGTGAGGGAGAAGTATATTCTAATATGAAGAAGGAACTCATATCAGCAGCCTCATCTGTGACCCCGGGACGAAGGGAGGACCACCACCGCTACGCACTAGAGTCCTCATAATTGGCGGGAAAACAAAGCCTCTCCTATCGGCTTAAAATAAGGCTCTAACTGCGAATGGTGCTCATCACGATCTACAATTCCGAAATATCCTACGAAAAATTGAAGGGAAGAATAGAGACCCCCGTGAATACACGAAGGTTTGGATAAAATGGTTCCACCGCACTTTGACAACTTCTTCAGATTTGATCCCCTCTTTCTGCCTTGCCTTGATTTGAGAGACTAGTTCATTGTAGGTTCCTGTTCCTTGATTTGAGAGACTAACTCATTGTAGGTTCCTGTTCTTAACAACATTTGTGACAAGTTCTGTGGGAACCCTCCGGTTTCGGAGGATTCCCACAGGTTCGTTTGCCCGGTACTGACAGCGACAGGGATAAAATTAGTGTTGTAAAAGATCTTGAAGTGAATTTGAGGTCACACTCACCTGATTCCTTGGGAGTGATTTACAATGGTCTAACACGTTTAAAGAGGTTGTCCTCAGGAGGTTCGGTTCTTGAGCAAGTGCTACCAAGCAAAGGGTTCGGATCTTGAGCGAGTGCTACCAAGCAAAGGGTTCGGAAGTTGCTATTTCTACCCACCTCCAGATGCCTGTTTTGCATAAAGTCAATCAGCTGGTGAAGTTATGTATATAATATTTGGGATTACGGAAGTCAGTCATGTCAAATCTTGACTCTGAACTATGGAGGGACCCTGTTCACTGCGGGTAATCCATGTTGAGGTTATGACACAACCGGAAGAATCAAACCACTATAATCGAAGGCAAAGGTAAACACGATCTCAGAATGGCAACCTTGGACATGTGGCACTCGCAAACGGGAGGACTGAGTTGTGGCCCCACGTAAAGACCGAGGATCAATCAAAACAGGCTTCACTTGACAAGATGTTGCTTGTTTAGAGCGAAACATATTTAGAGAGGGGAGACAAAAGCGTTGCACTTGCTGCATACGACAAACATTATTATGAATGACCCAGATTTATGATGGACAAATTGTTTGGCATTCGCTCATGATAGTGATACATATACCACAGTAACAGTTGACAACTAGCGATGAAGTGACGTATCGGAATTCCTTTTCTCGTTCCTATGACAAATTTCCGAGGGCAAAAGCGTCCAAACTTGAGATGTGGTGTTGTGGGTAATTGTTTGTCCAGATTTTGCTACAAGATCCTACGACTGAACAGGATTACATATAAATATGTTTTCAAGATTGGTACAATAATATTGAACAAAACTTATCTGTTCAGGATAATGTCCTCCGTGCCGTTGGATTTAGCAGTAATTACGACAGTAAGTGACCCTGGTACTGTAAGCTCACACTCAATCGGAGATTAGATTGCTTTCTTGGGGAATGGAGACTTGCAACAGCTTTGGTATACTGTCTGTAGTTTGCCGTTAAAATTACACAACGAACGTGAGAACGAGCAGGCTTCTAGGGTTCCGATGTAATGTAGGTCGAGAAAGTCATCTATGTCGTCATTTTAGTATCTTTTGACACGATTCGAAAATCAATTTGGAGAATAACGTCATGCACACTATGAGGTAGGTTCAAAAATTGGAGGTCGCATGTGGGTCTTAAAAGACATGGGGGAGAAATTATGAATAAATCAGAAGAATGTTAGACTTTACGCTTTGATGTTCCAACGAAGAGCCCAAGCCAAGCGCTTTCCAAAATCATAGGTAATAGGCGACCGCGAAGGCTAACAAGAAGGATAGGAAGAACCCATCCAGCCGTACACGGATAAAACATAAGAGATAAAATGGGGCTAAGCCCCATTAGTATCAGCATGAGAAATCTGTCCTACTGCAACTAAGATATCTAAGTTTTCCAAAACCGGCCATACAACTTGTTTACCAGAGTTGTTGGGGTACTCAAGAATGTAATCTCATCCGACTAGATTAGAATCGTTAATGCGCTTTTAGGATGAACTACACAGTGTCACATGCAGAGTAAAATAACCAGAACAAGGTGCATGTGTTTTGAAATAGTATGATAGCAATGGTCCAAAAATCTACAGAAGAGATATTCTATTTTAAAGGGACATAGCTTTATTATCAGTCCTGTCCACGAATACAAGTCTTTTCTTCGCAGAATCTTATCCGAGAATGAGTAGTTGGAGGAGGCAGCATCGAATACAGCCACGATGTAGAATAGATTGTGTCCAGGGATTAAAATCGTGAATCAACTTGGTCACTAAGCAAATGCTGTGAAGCATGCTAACGAAACACAAGAGGGAGAAGGTGTCCGCGTAGAATAAGCGAAGAATGGGAAGACCACATCAAGCCGGACAAGGGAGAGAAAAAAAGGTAAAATGGTGCTAAGCCCCAATAGAGTATATATGAGAAATCTGCACAACCGCACCTAAGATATTTGAGTTATGCAAGTCATATTGTCTACACACAACTGGAGCAGACGAAGAAACATCACCTAACGTGATTGCTCTCCTATGGATTGCACCAACCACTGCCCTATGTAGAGCAATGGACATACGCTGTCTAAAATATGCTACAAAGTATGAGAGTGAGAGTGGTACCCCTTGGCTCCTAACATGATAAGCGCTTGTGCACTCCTTGACAAATGTGTCAAATGCAGTGTCCATCGCTCTATATAACTCCAAGGCTAGGGGAACAAAAGAGGTGACCTCGTTGCATGCCCCTATACTTGGAGACCTTACGACCTGCTACTTCACTCGCTGTCCATCCAGGGGATGGGTAATCACTCCCTCCAAAACTATATCCCGTGGAGGGTCTATAACCACGACATCCGCTATTGTCACCTGATCATCTCGGACCAAGTATAAGTCTGCCCTGACACGTGTTGTCTGCAAAGCATACGAATGCTCCATCCAAGCCAAGTATCCATTCTCTCGTGCCATTGCAAACACTATGTCCCTAATAGCATCATGGGTAGCTATCATTTGTCCTCCAAAAGGACACCGTGTCATATGGATTGCTGCTGCATCTAGTGTAGAACCACATTCACAAGTGATAACGAAGATGCAGATGGGTGGACCAAACCTAGGCAAAAACTCATTGCTGTAGAGAAAGTAGCTGGTGCAAGTCTGAATGCCCTAATGCATAGTCGAGCTAGGATCCAAGAGTCTGCACCCTTGCCGGAGCAAGAGCGTAGAAGACGTGCTCCATTCGCCCGAGGAATGGACGAGTCGACTAAGAGAGAATGAAGCGTATGCTCACACTGTCCCTCCATCAAGGAAGATTGTAAACCTTTAGTCCAATTTGACGATAGTGAAGCAAAAGGTGGAGAATCCTCTCATGCTTGTGGGGATAGATTATCTCTTGTCTACCGTAATAACATCTAGGGAGAAAAGGATACTCCCTCCACCTATGTCACATAAGTCTCCAAAATAGACCTATCACCAATCACAAAACGAGAGGAAAGTAGGGGTGCAAAGAGAGCACAACTACCGTAAACATTATAGGTATCATCTCCTCCATAGATAGCAAGCCAACCCCTCCACATGAGATCTGCAGAGCTGTCTATCTATGTGCCAAATCCCTTGTCACAGACTCAAATGTCCTTGGTCCAATAATATCACCAAAGATTCACACAATCCTCCTATCAAAAGCTCTCATACGTGATAGGAAGGATGGTGAGGGGGGAACTGTACGGATGAGGTAGGATGGTCGACGAGCAATACTGGAGGAGAAAATACCAAATACCACCTACGGATCTCCTAGTAATGGAAGGTCATCCACATGGAGAACATCCTCTCCAAGGGTAACATCTAAGAAGCGTGTGACAAAATCCTTTGTTCTTACAGGCACTCCAAGAACACGAAATCCATCTGTGGATGTGATACACCCTTGGAAACTCAAGGTGGAGAGGGATATCTAAAGGGGACCATGCCCTGCACTTTGACTCTCAAACCTACTAGATGACGAAACACAAGGATGATACAGTAGAACTTCATAGGATTTTGCAGTTTTGTAGTGGGTTCGGCTACTACCTACTGGGGATGAAGACACAAGACTGGATTGCATCATAAAGAAAACGGGTTGAAATTAGCTTGCTCCTGAGCTTACAAACCGAGGGAGTGATTGTATTGTTCTTTCTGTTTCGTAAAATGTTCTGCTTCTCTTTCTCGTGGTTTCGTCGTTCATTCGATGCATTGGTGGGACTCACTCATTAGGATGGCCCATGTGGCCTTTCCACTAGCTTTGAATTATCTGAGCGACGATTCTGGATCTGGGGAGAAATTCTCATGATCCTGATGAAATGGTGTCTTCGGTACCAGGATTGACCTAACTTTGACTGGCGCACTAACCATGGACGTCGGGATGAAATTTTGCTCTGCAAGGTGTGCTTGAGCAGAGATATTTTACATGAGTTCGTTCTGGTCCTGTTTGAGGAGTGAGAAGGTTGATGGATGACCTTTTGTTACTCCAAGGCTATCTCATAGATCGTATATGAGGGCACCCTAGCTCGTGTAGGGGGTTCTCAACGTACCTTGTGGCTCGAACTGTGCAGAACAAAGGGTTCATTCGATGAGTAGGCTAAATGATTGTCGTTAAAGTCACAAAAGAATGTACTCATTGCACTCGAAAAACATCTGACAAGAATCGTTTACGCCTTCATAAAGGAACATAATGTCCCACATAAGTCTTATGGAACTCGCGTGTCGAATTATGAAGTATATACGGAATGCGAGTACGAGTGGTATTTAGTCTAAGATAATCGCAAGTATGGTACAGTAATATTTTCTCTTGCAACTAGGGAAAAGGGGAAGAAGGAAAAAGTGGCATATTCGATATGGATTCGGGTGAGAAGAGACACCATTCCGTCCAAGAAAACCGTTCGAAGACAAAAGGGAGAAGGGGAGGTTAATATAACAACGCAGGACAGGCTGAGATGGTAAAAGCGAGGCGACGGACCATGAAAATGAATGAAGAATGTTCGCCAGAAAAACGCATTAATGCGTGTTCGCTGGCCCTACCGTTCGCGATTCGCTTTCACCTGGACACGGTTGGGTCTGGATGGATGATGGTTACATGAAAGTATGGGTGATGGTCTGAGGATTTCGTCATCGTCGTGCATGCGGTGTCATAAGATCAACCTCATCCGATGATTGTGCCCGACCAAGAGGCCATGTCACGTGGTCTCTCATCTCTCTTGTGATCGAGCCCGTCTGCATACATATATCGATGGACGCTGGCATGCATGAGGATACATGAGGGGAAATATAAATACGGTCAACAGAGTCCGGTAGAAAGTAAGAGTAAACGGCAGTGGGAAGAGCAGCTACGCCTAGCAAGATGACCAACCAGAACACCGAAACAGCCGAAGCGCCGGTAGCCCGGACCGCGACAGGAGTTTGAGGAGACACGTAGGATGCCAGCTGTATTCAGCGACAAAGGTCGACGAGAAGGGAGAGGACTCGGCGAAAGAGTGTGGCTAGAGTTAGCTAGGGCAGGAGGTGGAGGACAGCAGAGGGAATGGAAAGGGAAAGGACTCGGGCAGAAAGATGATGGGCTTTCGTTTCTTCCGACCCGAAGCACTCTCGTCTCCCGCAAGCGACAAGGGCGGAGAAAGGTTACTAATACTCGTCATCCCTTTCTGGAATGAAATTAGCTCTACTCCGGTAGTGTGTGCCCATTCTCGACTTTGTCGCCCCCAGTGTAAGAAGCTTACTATAATCTATGTATATGGGGGGTCCCCCCCCCAATCGACCCAGACAGACGGACAAGCGATGTTCTAGACAATGTGGAAGTAGAAGAAGGATGGGATTGGCGACGAGAGAAGGAGTTACGAACGTGACAAGTCCAGTGGGGGCAGCTGGTTGGGTTGGGTTGGGTTGCGTTCGCTGGCTGTCTGTCTGTCTGTCTGGACGTTGCGTGCCCACAAGAAGAAGCAGAGTAAGGAAAGTCAAATCACTGCGGAAGTGAGGGGAGGAGAGGATGGGAGGGAGGCGAGGCGAAGAGAGTAGAGTAGGGGAAGGGAAGGGAAAAGCTGAAGTAGCAGCACTCGTATCATCTGGGCTCTTTTCGGTTGCGATGTGAAGTAGTAAAACTCTCAGGCAAAACTCTGAGAAGTCGCATCAATGGAACGCATACAGGACTTCTTTCTATTCACTCTCGGTCAGTTGATCCTCACAGGAGGAAGAAGAAAGCGACTGTGCGACTAGTGTCAGTAGTGAGTTGCTGCTGTTGCCTGCCCGAGCGTTAGAAGACGAGAGCGCAATAGAGAGGGAGTCAGTGAGTGAGAGGGGAGGACAGGCAGGGAAGGGGAGCGATTAGACAGGGTTGGGAGAGCGCCTTGTGGAGAGAGGGACGGAGGCACGTTTGTTCGTTCACAACACAGACACACAGAGCGTGGGCCGTATCAATAGCAACGAGAACAGCTGGTCGGATGCTTTTACTCTCCGAGGATGATAGCTCATGCTGGCTGGTGGAATACGCAGTGGTCTATCTTTAAGTCGAGTGGACATCATACCATACTAGAGAAAGAAAGGAGTTTGAAGGTTGCGGGACATCCGTCCGAGGTTGGCGGTAGGGGCGCGTAGAAAGGGCGGACATTGGAGTTGGAGAGAGAGAGGACAGCCCTTTTGACACTACATGCTGCGCACGAAGATACTGACACGTAGCGCCAGGGGCTTGTCTTCAGTTATCTGCACAGGGAGCGGGCAATGTACTACGCACCACACTCGAACCCACCCATCTGCCTCACACTTTCCCATCTTGTAGTGGAGGTGACCGTTTTGGTTCAAATGCCAGCCCAAAATCGCAGCGCCCAGATTTGTGTCTAGTGTAGCTCATGTTTGACCGAGGAAAAGCTGAGGGCGGGGCTACTCTTGTTGCTGTTGCTGCTACATACACAGGAGTATGGTTTGTGTTTAAAAAGAGCAGGATATGTATTTGAGAGGAGTCTGGCGAAGGCGAATGATCGGTTTTCCTTCGGCATTTTAAATCTTCATGGTTGCGGAGCAGTTAGGATGTGGAACGCAGGCGGAAGTCGGAGTTCTCCGAAAAGTCATTGTTCTCGTGTAGTGCGCTCTCAAACATCATTGCGTTACAGCTGGTCGAGTGGGCAGTTTCGCTGATCTAAGCTGGCGGGATACAGCAGGTGTTATGGATCCCACAGGACTTCAGAACCGTCTCTCTGGAGTAAGTTGCGGCCTCAGCTTCCTCTTTGATCACACTTAGTCTGTACGGCCAGAATCTTGCAGAACTTGCCCCGAGCACGTGTCGGGTCACGTCACAGCGGTATATGTTGATCGCAAACCTGAATGTGATCGCTGTCTTACGGGCCGCCAATCCGCCTTCCGTGCACGTTATCCAAATGTATCCACTTGAAAATCCGCTAACTTCATGAGATGACAGGAAACCAGCTTTCTGGCTCGAAACTAGTCAAAGAGTTCGAGGTGTTTTGAATGGAATTCCCTGTGTGCTCCTCCAATGGGGTATAGATGGAAGGGAGTATCAACAGAGCAGGCAAAATAGTCGATAGTCCAATGTCCCAGTTTGAGTATGCTACGAAATTCTCACTTTGTCCGTTCTTCCAGTAATTTGATGTTTAGTGAGCATCCTAATCAGCCACTGCAGTTCAAATGAAGCTCGTTTGTGGACTTGTTGGGCGCCTAACTCTTTTAGGCATTCCCCTCGAATCGGAAGTCGACAAGTGTATTTCTTGCAGAAACGCACTTGCAATATCTCATTTTCGCGTTGATGTAAGTGGGAACCTTCGATCTCCAGCTTGCGATGCCAAAGCTCCTTCGGAGTAAACCGTGCCGCTCTCATGTTTGAGGTCAGAAAGAGCAACCCGTCTACAGTCTGAAAGTAGAAGCGAAGTTCGTCTTCTTACTCTCTTTTCGTTGCTAGTTCTAAACTAGTTGATCAACAAGAAATGGAGACAATCACAAACATTTCTAGGGACTGTGAATGGTTTTGTCAGTATATCAAGCTGGAGCAATAGAAGTGCCCTTTAGTCACTGCTGTGTAGTCATACAGCCGTAAGATCAGCATGCTAACATACTTCCAAAGTTCTTACCCATTAAAGTTCCTACAATCCGGACCCGAGCCGAGGGAGCCATGACGGGCCCTTGAGGTTATGGCCTAGGTTGCTTCAAATGTAGTTCATCTCAGATTCAGTTTTACATTAATGTGGAATTTGGGGCGCTGTAGACAACTCGTGGCGTTGATGATTTCTGACATTGACTGTTTCTTAACATTCCAGGGGAAGAGGAGGAAGGATGTGTACTCCGGGGAAGAAGAGGTGATTCACGAGAGTCATAAAATATCTCGACGATGGATGACTGGTCGTGGAGATGAGAATGTAGAGAAGGACAGCTTGAATGCTCTCGATTTCCGGGCGATGAGTGCGGATCACTGGATGCGGCTACAGCAGCAGAAAATAGAACCTGCGGCCCCCACAACTCCTCTGAATAGTCCTATTAATTTGCAGCAGCGGGCTATGACGGTAACAACTTTGCATGACATGCGTAGCATTGAGTCTTCCAAGCAAATTTTACATCCTCCCCAGTCTTTACCATCAACTCAACCGCCACAACAACAGCAACAGCAACATCAGCATCAACAACAGCAGCAGTTGCAACAACAACAACAACAACAACAACAGCAGCAACTCCAACAATCATCGCAGCATACAAATCAGCTTGCGAATGGGGTTCAGTCTCTCAAGTATCCACATCAGCATCAGCAATTGGAAACAGAGCAAATGCAGGTGCATATGCCGTATTTAGACTTGTCAAACACTAGTCGGGCGGTCAATAGCCTCCCACCCTTGCCACTCTCCTTCCGCCCGCCTCCAATCTTTGCTGAATCGGATTTACGACATTCCCCAACTTCGTCGTCCTCCAACCCTTATCCTTTACAAAACGTCGTGCCTCAAAGACTGCCGCAAGGTAGCTCATTACTGCCTGAATCTGACGAAGATCGCTACTCGAACATGCTCGGTTCCAGTCAAAGTACAGTCATACAACAACAACAACAACAACAACAACAACAACAGCAACAACAACAACAACAGCAGCAGCAGCAGCAGCAGTCCCAATCAGGCATATCGGGAACATCGAACAGTTTGGTTTTACAAGAGTTACAGGCATCTGCCGCGTGGTATTCATCCATGCGGGAACTGGAAACCCAACCCGCGTCCAGTTCTAGATTTGGGAGAGCCAGTGGGGGACCTAATCTTTCCAACGGGCAGAACGTCTCACTTTACTCCTCGCCATCTCTCAGCGATCTGACCACTCAAGGAGGTCTTGCACCTTTACCGTATCCGCCGTCAGGTCCTTCGGGTTCCTTCAGGGACGGTCCGGTGGATCAAGAGCAGATACTGGGCGGTGGTGAACCTCAGAGCCCTCTACCTTATGGTGTATCGGGATCTTCGTCGTCCTCTGTAATTGGCCCCAAAAGTTCTTCTTCTACTATGCCCAGACTCAACAGCAACAAACCCGTCTTTCAGAATGATTTTCCTGGACGGCGAATGCTTCAACCTGGACCGTATTGCCCGTCAACTAGTGGTGGCGCTGATCTATTATTACAACCAAACATCATTGCAAGCGGTCCTGTAGGCCTGCCAGAGGAAAATTGCTTCATCCAGCGTGCTCCTCCTCCGCCAAAGCCTGTGCGAACTTACACAAAGGTACGGCACGGCTGTTTTCTTCTTACAGTCGCGAATCTCCTTGTAGCTGTGCATGGTGGGGATCCTTCTTTTGTTTTGTCCTTAGTCCTTCTTCTTTAGTGAACTACGAGATGCGAGCTCAAATGGTTTTTTCGTCTGGACAGTCCCATGGCTTAGTCAGCGCGACGTTTATGTCCATTGACACACGTTCTCTATCTTGATTCCGGGTATACCTTCTTCTCCTGCGAACTGAGTTCAAAGTTAGTGAAATGGGTAACCGATCAGCAAGGACAGCTGATCTCCAGATCTCAACAGAGTAATTGCCTCTACATGAGGCCCATATCATTTCACTATCCTGTGGCATCTTATGTTTGCTTTTCATTTCCCTTTATCACCCATCCCTGAAGAGGTGTTGCGAAGTTCAGTCCCACAAGTATCATGATCGGTAAAGTCTTGTTCTCAACGGGACATTAGCTAACAGTTAATGTCCCACACTCAATAATTTCTCCCTCTACACTAGGGTACGAGGACTTCAGATGTTATGGGGATGAGATTCTGACCGTTGAAGATCCGAATAAGTGTGCAGGTCTATAAACTAGGATCCATCGGCAGAGCACTGGACGTGACGCGCTTCAGTAATTATACGGAACTCCGTTGTGAACTCGCACGAATGTTCAACTTGGAAGGTCAATTGGACCAAAGGTCAGGGTGGCAGCTTGTCTTTCTAGACAACGAAAACGACATACTTCTTGTGGGCGATGATCCTTGGGAGTAAGTTCGCCTACACCTTGCCGTCTTCACATTAACTTTGACCTTGGCATCTTCTCTCGGGGGGGTTTGGATTCGACTTATTTTGCTCTTTCTAGTCATGATAGTTTTTTTGAAGTTCCTGAGCGATATCCTGCGTTTCGCTGACCAAGTCTCATCTCTCATCTGCCGTCCGTGACCAGGTTGCTCACCTGCTTTGGTAGTCAATCGAATCTGACAATAGTTTGTGGTTTGCGATTTCAGTGAGTTCGTGAGCTCGGTACGCGGAATTCGCATTTTGTCCCCGTCGGAAGTATGCTTCTACATGAATGAGGAGCGGATAGGTGCTGGATATAACACTCTAAATCCTGGAACACTGAAACAGTACTGACAACTGCCGGGCCACCCAATCATTATTCATGACGTAAGCTCTTGACTAAGGTGCAGAAGCTGTTCAAGTCGAGGAGGTGGAAAAGCGACCAAGAGTTGCAACAATCCACCACACCTGAAATGTGTAGGGAGTTAGACAGTGGCTGGAGACAAAGTACCCAAGGGTGGGGCCATAGGGTTACTCCACCACGCGCACAGCGTTGCCATCTACGACCTTGCCACAAATCCGTTGGCAGGTAGTTAGCTTTAACATATCTCTCTCTAAGCTTCGAGGAGAACATTTGTATGAGAGCTTGCCTATGTACTTCGTACTTAGCCAGCCAAATTGGTTGCAGCGTGTGTGAACCCAGAAGTCTGCCTACACCACGAACATGTAATTCATTTTGTTCGATGGTCTGCACTCTTCTTCCTGGGTTTTCAATTTTGTCAAAGAATGTACATTGATATCCACCGGCACACAAAGCGTACCCTTCTCAATCTTTGATTTGGTTCATCTTCCGCTAGATTTAATACCGATATATCAAAGAATGCAGCAACAATCATGAAGATTCCGCACCAAATCACAGACGAGGACATCATCTGTCATTTTCTCAATAAGAGGACGGCAAAAGACCTCTTACTTCTTCCTAAACAAGGTCCCAGGTGGATCTCTCATGTCTGCGTCTGGCAAATCATGCGCGACAGAGCAGAACACGGGTGGCCAGAGAGCGACCTCGACCTCGTCCTCGCTCCCCCGTCCCGTCCTGAAACCTTACACCCGCAATGGAATGAGCCCACTTCCTCACTAAGCAAAAGAATTCAACTTACTGCAAACTCTACCGTAGACTAGACTACTACACCTCACCTTATCGAGACCCTATGATGTCGTCTTGCATCCATGAGCCTCAAATCTGCTCCTGCTTGCAGTCAAATGTCCATAGGTTACACTCACCACAACCTGAACCACCACACTTCCCGATAAATAAGTGAGCTGGTGAACAATTCTCGGCTGTTCTTACTATTGGGTCCCATTATGTGCCAGGCGTCCAGAGTTCTGCAGTCCGATACACCCATTGGGAACGGAGCTGGCATAAGTATCTCCGCCTCCAGTGGCTGTTCCAGACTGCCTGCAAAAGTGGGTTTCTGGCACTGGGCAACAGCCAAGGCCCATGGCTGTATAATATACTGTAGAGCGAAACTCATTCGAAGAAAGTGAGGACAGGTCCTGCAATAGCTATGGTGGACCATGAACTGTGGAATCAATACTGTCCATTTCGAAAAATGTCCACCCTTCTCAAGTGAAAGGGACATGTCTATCTCCTTGAGTCTATTCCTCCCAAGAAGTATAGTTTTCAATGCATCCTAGCATAAAATATTTCAGAGACATGAAATATGAAAAGCTCTGATACTTCGAAAGTCAATCGATACAGGACGGAAGTTGGATGAGATCGTTCTCGTACAACGTAAACATCCAGTGATGCTGTCTTAAGTGCCCAAAACCTCGGTGGGATGTCGCATAAAGTTCAAGGATCACTATGGAGGGGACAGATTTGACTTCTCATTGTTCAGTCCAACGCAGAAAGTGACGGGTTATGTTTTGGAGATGAATATAACAACAGAATGGGTTCCATGTATAAAATGGTGATTCGAGAGGATTTAGTTTTGGCTAACTGGTCCATCGTTATTTGATTGATGTTTGGCAAAGTCGTGAAGAATGACTTATCCTTTCTGTACGTAAATCAGAACTTCTATTCTACAAAAGACGAAGAAGGAAGGACGTACATATGAAGGCCAAAGTGTTCTGTCTTAAGTCCCTTCCTATTCAACGTAGCCATGCATCATCTGGACGTGTTCATGATCGATCTCAAAAAAAGCCGATTGTCACTTCGTTACTCAACTTGCATTAGTCTAATTTTATTAGTAGCACTTATTGGGGCAATAGTACTTACGATGCATAAAACGACTAAGGTCAAACGTCAGGATGTTTCCATACAAAATGCAATAGATTTTCAGAATACTATCAAAAAAGTTGTTAATCTGCTGAAGGTGTTCTACGTAGGTTCGAATCCTGCCTCTCCCAAGTATACTTCGTATTTTTCAAATAGAGGCGGGGACCCAAGCCCCAAAAACCACAATTTGGTGGGGTTGGGTCCAAATAAGCATCACTTTAGGGTCGAAGTCCGTCCCCAGTTTGCTTGGCAAATCACATCATTACCTACAATGAAATAATTTACTATTTTAATTGAATAGCAATGCATAGAAGAACATTACATGTTTACACCTTTGACTCAGATTATGATCTACACCCTAAATATATTTATAATAAGCTTACCAAGAATTGTATTTTCTTAAGTCCATGCATGCATGTTTCTCATATTTTATAGTCAAAGAGAAAAAGGCGACCGCGTAGAGAACACGAAGGATGGGAAGACCCCATCAACCCGTACAAGGGAGAGACGAAAAAGGTAAAATGGGGATAGACTCCTATAGAGTCTGTATGAGAGTCAAATATAGAGTCTGTATGAGAGTCAAATATGATATTACAATGTACCCGACATTTGATGACTGAGTGGACATATGGTGTTTTTCTTGTTCACCACCTAAACCCTAACCATTCTTCAATACATACCTTTAATGTTGAGAATGCACTTCATAGCATCTCATGAACATTCTATCTTTGGTGTTTTTCTTGTTCACCACCTAAACCCTAACCATTCTTCAATACATACCTTTAATGTTGAGAATGCACTTCATAGCATCTCATGAACATTCTATCTTTGAACAACTTAGGGAGATGGTTGAATCTATACGAGTCTTATTCATGTTGTGTAGTCCTTTTATAGTTCTCCTTCGCTACTTTACTACCAATATGGTTTTCTTTTGAGCTAATTATTGTTTTTCAGTCAATGGAAATATTAGGTCTACCTCTGGTTGTTATATCTTTATGGTGAGATTCTGTAAGAGGACCTCCATTTGCCTTGGTTCATTTTTTAGTTCTTTTGTCTATTATTTTAGTCATGTTAAGTTATGTACTTCTCTCTTTAATGGATGATACACACATTTTGGGCCTTGTAGACCAAATTAGGCAAGCTTTTAACCAATTGATTATCAAATTTCATCGTATAGGCTTGAGAGTCAAAATGTAGGTGCATGGCACCTTTTAGGTATTCCTCCTCATCTCTAACTTACAACATTGTAGAGTATATTCTTTATGTGGACTACCTCCATATATCCATTAGAGTATCTAGAGTGGCATTTGGTATATTATACTCTAGTATTACTTGTCATTCAATCTATCTACTTTGCACAATTCTTCCTTCTTTGACCTTCTTATCATGTTGAGAGTCTTTGATAGAGGATCACAAACAATTTTCATTATATTATATTATTATAACAATTTTCATTATATTATATTATATTATTATTGGAATTTTGACAAGGGACTTGGTGCATAGAAAAACATCTATATCACTTTTATATAGAGTGGTAGGCCTATTACCTAGAGAATACACTGCACCGGTAGTTTTTGGATAGTTGTGCACTATTGATACCTTTACTTTCTTTCTATTTTGTGGTCATTGATAAGCTAATCTAGGGACTTATACAATGGAGATGGAGAGATAATTTTCTTTCCAAGTACTACTATTATTGTGATAAATGAGAGATAGTTTGTACTCTTAGGCACTAGATTATATTTTATCTTTGGACTCTTTTCTTTACTCTTGAAATAGAGATATGTACTCTTCCTTGATATATCAATAGTTCTAATAGGCTTTACACTCTCTCTTCTACTTGACCCATCCATTTCTTATACTATTAGGTCTTTGCTCTTACTCTGGTAAAGATGTAAGCTCTTGGATCCTAACTCCACCTTGCATTAGAGAATTTTTCCTAACATTAAATATTCCCTCTATAGGAATGAGTTCCTATCTAGGTTTGATCCACCCATCTACATCATCATTACTTATTTTCAAGTGTGGTACTACCTTCGATGCAATAGGGTCTATTTGACTTGTTGGAGGACAAAGGATAACTATACATAGATATAGTATTTGCAATAGCATAAAAGAATAGATAATTTACTTGGATATAGTGTTGGTTTGCATTTCAAATAATATGAGTTAAATCTATCTTATATATGATTTTATATTTATGGCAGATGTTGTGGTTATAGATTATACATTATGCAATTTTGGAGGAGTTGATTCTTCATCTTCTTGGATGAGTGTTAAGTAGAATGATAGTAATTAAAATCTCTAAGTATAGGGTTATGTAGCAAGGTCGCTTTTTATTCATCTAGTGTTGGAATTATTTAGAGTCATGGATATGGCATTTGACATATTTGTCAAGAATTGCATAAGAATTTGTCATGTTATGCAATAAGTGATATTAATTTCACTAACTTATTTGTATTTTACTTTAGACAGTGAGTGTCTCTTGCCCGACACAAAGCATTAGATAGTGCACATTAAAAAATAAATATTAAAAATTAGTGTTAAAAAAGATTTTAACACTAAGTGATGCTTCTTCAAATGCTCTAATAGTATGTATATTGGTATAACTTCCTTAGCTTTGAACTTCCAGATTTGAATCCCCCAATGGTATGGTATGTAGATTAGTTTGATTTCCATAGCTATGAAATTCTAGATGCAAGAAGAGAAATTTCATGTTCAAAGTTAGCACTTAGCACTATTGTCTCTTTCAGATTTTATTCCCGTTTGGCTTGATGGGGACTTCCCATCCTTCTTTACATCCTCTTTGTGTAGCGTTTGGTTTCATATGGTATTCATTAACAGAGCGGTCTTCTCGTGCGGTCTCCTTGTGAGGTCTCGTCGAAGCTTTTGTGAGTTGTTATACACGTGTGTAAGTACACATTTCTGGAAGCATCATACAGTCCACTGCCGAAAAGAGCAAATTGAATAAGTACAACTCTCGATAAGGATTTGGGCTGGAAAAGAAAAATACGAGCCCGAATATGTTCAATTGTACTTCTCATAAGTAGAGTGGACCCGAGACCACTTTCACTACATACAACATCGCAAGTGCAACTTTTGTAAATTGCACTAAAAAGGTACGATGTTCAAATCATCCCTACTCTCTCAGTAAGTGCAATCTTAACTAAAGTTTGCTGTTATCCAAACCCAAGCCTTCGATAACTGCAACTTTCTCAAAAGTTGCACTTATGAAGTACCTGGATAACGGGCAAAAGCTCCATAAGAACAATCTCGGGGCCACATGGGAGGCATTGCACTTATCGAGAGTGGACTATAATTGTATTATATATTATTCTTCTATGCAAGGATCGCACCCTAAAAGCTTTGCTGATAAAGCAACACATTTAATTTTGTACCTCAGGTACAGTGTTTGTTGCACCAACTTTTCTCGACCTGATCGTGTAAGCTTGTAAGTGATTCTCTGAGCGTCCCATCACTCAGAGAATCACCAAACTCCCGTAGGAAGACGTGAAATCTTTGAACCTGTCTCTTAAGTCATCAACAGAAATCTAGTCCTAGATGGATTTCGGAACATTGTCAGGGAGAGTTTAACTGCGGTGCTTGTGTCTAAACTCCATCCACATCCACACGCGGAAAAAGCCTCCGTCTTTCAAGAGCTCTGAACTGACCAAGTACACAAATCGCAAATGAACAGAAACCCGTATCTTCCATCGTGATTCCACACATCGAATCCTCCATTGATATAAGTCTTCCCCTCATGCCTCCACTTGAATCTGCAGCGCCAAGGCCAAACATAATTACAGACATCGAAACTGTACAACCATCCGCGACCTGGTTCAATAATCACTTGCGAAAGATCAGTGTCCTTGTTGGAACACAGCACCTCCTCCAAGTTGTCAGCTGGAAGACCGCTCATGATCTTATATCCCCCAATTATAGGTCCTTGCAGTGGAAAATCGTGAGTTGAAATCTCGACTCGTTTTATGCTTGGGACCACTTCGAGGGCCGTGTTCCCTGTGGCGAGACTGCATAGCACATAAGCATCGATGACCAGAATGACGAAATAGGAGAAGGTCGATAGACTCCGATGCAGGTCCCTCGGCCTGGAGTTCGAAACCATGGCCTGAAAGGTAGGCTGCACCCTGCAGAATTTCGCTCAGACGTTGCCAAATTGAGGAGGATTGACGGTATACTGCAAACTCCCCTAGCCAATTCATCCACGACTGGGGAAAGTATTGGTTTAATTGCATCGTTCACTACTGTAGCTCCTACTTATACTCGTGAGGTTTAGGAATTCCGAAGGACATACGAAATGTTTTGAAATCAATATCTTGTAGCTCGAGAGTCTCTTTATCACTTTATCAGAGTACATCACCAAAGGGAACAACCAAAGACGCGTCCAAAGATAATTGATTGCAACTAAGATAAGGGCGATCTTATTCTTACAATAGTTTGAATCTATCATAATATTCAAAGAGTATCTTTAGCAGGTACATTGGACGGACCTTGAAAACGTACATGCATCTTCTAACCTGATAAGCCCTGGAATTTTTGGTACAAAAGTTCCAATAATTTGCTTGAGAATAGTTATCAGAAGTAGTCGGTGAAAGCCAATGAATCTTCTTCTTCTAGTATCGATGTTTATGCGAAGAAAATCTCTACAGTACCCGCCATCCTCAGAAATCTAGTCCTTGTGCAGTGTGGAGAAAGCTGGGATTGAAAATGAAGGTAATTCATTTCGTTACGTTCATCTATTCTACCACGAAAATGTTAGTACCCTCCGAGATCCGAACAGGTGCCACCGAGATTCAAACTGGGCACTTGGATTCGAAGACGAATGTCGTAACCACCAGACGATGGGTCACATATCTCTGATCTATTTTGTACAACTTTATTCATCAGATACTGGTTTTCTCATAAAATTCTGTGAGAAATGCGGAATCCCTGTTTCAATTCCATTCCATGATGGAAGTCTTTGGGCGTTCCCGAAGGAAAATTAGAGGCCTATAATCAGCATGGTAAGCTAAGCAAAGTAGGTGAAAATCTAGGCCTTCAGTGTCATCAAAAGTTAGAGGTCAAGGATATATATCTTCCGCAATTTCGTTAGTCCTAAGGATCATGTCTTAGAGCGGAATAAATCCTCCAAACAATATATGTACGTGGTCCGGTCATGGAGAACAAGGATCAAAGATAGATGCAAGAGCTGGAAGATTCCGTATGAGGTGAAACTAAACGTGTGAAGTTTCTGTACTTAAAAGAGAAGCAATGAAGGCAAGGAAAAAGAGGCGTATGCTTAGGATAACAAAGAAGATCCCTGTTAAGGTGTGGGATTTGGCATGTAGACAGCTATCTCCACAAATCTAGTGCAGAGATGTGTAAGTTTATTATCTATGGAGTAGATGGTACTTATAACATATTTGGGTACTTATGCTCACTCGGCACCTTATTTTCCTCCTATTTTGTGCTTGTTGATAGGCAAGAGATTGATGTGACCGAGGTGGGGAAAGGTCATTTTTCTCTCCTAGTGTTATTATGGCATACGAGAGATGGTCTACCTACACAGGCACATGAGTACCTTCCATCCTTTACTTCATTATTGTCAGATTGGACCAGAGGTTTACAATCTTTCTTGATGGAGCGACAATGTAAGCATATGTTACATTCTCTCTTAGTTGATTCATTCATTCCTCGTGCCACTAGAGCACGTCTTCGCTCTTGCTCCAACAAAGATGTATGCTCTTGGATCCTAGCTTCATTGTGCATTAGGGTCATTCGGACTCTCACTAATCACTTTCTCTACAATGATGAGGTTTTGCCTTCGTTTGGTCCACCTGTTTGCATCTTCTTTACTCACTTGTGAGTGTGGTTCTAAACTAGATGCAGCAATGGTCCATATGACACGATGTCCTTATGGAGGACAAAGGATAGCTACCCATGATACAATCAAGAATATAATGTTTGCTATGGCACGAGAAAGTGGATATATTGCTTGGAGGGAGCGTTCATATTCTTTATAGATCACACATGTCAAAGTAGACTTATACTTAATCCGAGATGATCAGGTGATAATGGTGGATGTTGTGGTTATAGACCTTAGGCTCGATGCAACTTTGGAGGGAATGATTACTCATCCTCCTAGACGGGCGGTAAGCGGCATTGCAACATACAAGGTCTCCAAGTATAAGGGTATGGAGCGAAGTCACCTCTTTGTTCCTCTAGCCTTGGAGTTATATGGAACGATGGACATGGCATTTGTTAGGGAGTGCACAAGAGCTTATCATATTAGACACCATGGGATACCATTCTCACTCTCATACTTTGTAATATACTTTAGATTGTGTGTGTCCATTGTTTTTCAATGTGTCTATTGTTTTACAAAGAACATTGTCCGATGCAATCCATAAGAGAGCAATCACTCTAGATGATGCTTCTTAGGATGCTCCAATAGTTGGTAGACTTTACAACTTGCATAGCTTAGATATTTTAGCTCATATCGACCGGAGAGTACATTTCTCTTGTACAGTAATGGGGCCTAGGCCCTTTTTACCTCTTTTCTCTCTCACTTCCAGGATTGATTGAATTTTCTAATATTTTTTGTGCTCCATATGGTAGGCTTTCTTTCTATCAAAACCGGAGAGTACATTTCTCTTGTACAGTAATGGGGGCCTAGGCCCTTTTTACCTCTTTTCTCTCTCACTTCCAGGATTGATGGAATTTTCTAATTTTTTTGGTGCTCCATATGGTAGGCTTTCTTTCTATCAAAACCCTATCAAGCCCGTATAGTTTCTAATATTTTTTGTGCTCCATGTGGTAGGCTTTCTTTCTATCAAAACCCTCATCAAGCCCGTATAAAACAATAGAAAGTAAAATGGCGCTAAGTTCCAATAGTGTCGATATTAATAATCGTAAGGAGATATTAGATGAGATGGTATGATGCAGAAGTCCGCCAATTGAGAACATATATACATTAGAAATGCTCACAAGTTGTCTAGTTATCTTCACCCATTGTAGTTTTACTGAGTAATCCAAATTTTCGTAGAGTTCAATACTTTGCACGCGCAGGGTGGTATATTCAGACTTGTGTTATGGTGGGTTACTATTTTCTGCTTGGCATACCTATACTTCCAGTTACCAGTTGCTGAATCGTACCAAGATATTTTAGATTTCTCGAGTTTCCTCGACATATACTCGGAAGAGAGATAATATCAGTAAAGTGACTGGGTCGCTATGCAGTCACTTCAGAGGTTTTGCTCATATTTTACTCTCTAGATTTTCTCCATCGCACTCTTGGATTGTCGCGATGTACAATTTACTTCTCGCTTTCGCTTCTGTTCTCCAAGTATATTTTACCTACGTAGTTTGACTCCCTTATTATATCATCAATAATACACAGCGATCGGAGGTTCCCTCACGTCTATGCAACTGGGTGCGGTTTCCCTTTTCGAGGAGTTCAAGAATGCAATGATCCACGGTTCGAGTATTCTCCATTACACATTGATCACAGAATTGAAGTAAGAGGTCTAAGCCTCTTTCAAATAGAAATCGCACAAAACATACGTCCATCTGTCCGTAGAACATCGAGTCCTTTCCCTACTCTTCCCTTCCTTCAATCTGCACATTTGCCGTTGTGTTGTGAATTTGATATTGCTAAATAATTGCTTTCTATGTATAAAGAAAGATCCAAGTTACTGAGTATTACCGAGCCAAACAAGCGATTGACAGCGATGTAATCCACATCCAAACTCTCTACGCAAAACTAAGATCCAAAACTTGACGACAGCATCTACAGAACCGTCAGGTATCCGTGCTTAATTCTGTGAAATCATAGCCAAGCTCAAGGCATCTCTTGGTTCAAATTTAAGCATCTCAAAATATCATCAGGGAGTATAACTGGCTCCAAATAACAGGTAAATTATTTGAAGAACGAGTAACCTTGAACTCCGTCCACATGTAGGGTCGTGAGAACTGTCCAAGTGACCTGACCAGTTTCAATCCTGGACCAACCAGGTGTCACGTTGCAAGTATCACAAAGAAGACGCTGTAGTCAACGCACACTCTATGAATCTTAGTCAGGCCTGAATCACGCGGGGCATAGTATAATATGCAGGTAGAAGATAAGACACATGAGCTGGCCAGCAGAGGTAGCAAGATTCTACTTAACGCGAGCTATGCTTACAACTCACTCAAACCTAGCTCATGAATCCGCTTCCAGAGGAGTTCCTGAGCACCAAATTATCAGTCTGCCTCGCTAGCATCACCACCAAAGGCCCGCCTCGAAGTGGGGGATTGGTTCAGCTTAGTAAGGCTTCAACTCAAGACAAGATGTCGAAAGGAAAAGTCAAGTTGACTAGTTGTCGAAAGCTTCCTCATCGTCATCAGGCAAGGGCTGGGCTGCTGCAGCAGCAAGCTCAGCTTCGTACTGTTGCTGGGCAGCAAGATCAATTTGAACCTCCGGTGGGGCAAGAGCAGGTGACTCAACAAAGTGCAAATTGACATCACTGAATCAAAAAGCACAGATCTCAAACAGTTAGTCAGCAACCAAGTACAAGGTGTACAATTTAACATGGAAACGCAGGATGAATCGAGTGTAAAGATGACCTGTTGTATGATGGTATAAAACAACTTTGTTCAACTAGAAACTAAAATGAATGCCGCACTTGAGACAATTCGAGATAGGGTACTGACGTTCCACATTGCAACCGGTAAGATCAGATACAGGTTGTTGACTTACCCAGCAAGCTTCCTGGCGAGGTACAGGAATGGCTTCTCGAAGTTGTAGTTGCTCTTTGCTGAGATTTCGTAGTACTGGAGGTTCTTCTTCCTGTGGAATGTCACCTGCTTGGCTTTCACTTGCCTGTTCTTCACATCCACCTTGTTTCCACAGAGTACGATTGGGATGTTTTCACACACCCTGCAATACACACCATCTCATTTCATACTTCAGGATCCGTACATTAGTTTGACCTCAGAATTAAGAACACTTCCCACCTAAATTTCATATGGGGTGCAGTGTGTTCGGACCTACCTGCATAAGTCACGATGCCATGTCGGCACGTTCTTGTACGTGAGACGCGCTGTGACGTCGAACATGATGATAGCGCACTGGCCGTGAATGCTGAAAGAGACAACAAGTGCCTGATCAGTGTTCAATCCAATCCGATGGAACATTTACGAAATCATCACGACATTGATTTCACGAATCTCCTTGGGAAAAGACGCCTTACTGCATCACTTACTAGTAGCCATCGCGTAGGCCTCCAAACTTCTCTTGGCCGGCGGTATCCCAGCAGTAAAACCTAATTCTTCCACAGTTGGTGAAGAAGTCTAGGGGGTGGACCTCCACCCCGATAGTGGCTGAAATAATGAGAACAAGGTTTTATCAGTTAGTGTGGTTACGTCGAATGTTTCGATTAGGTTGGACATGGACACGGACGAGCGATTAGTACTTTCAAAGTCGACAAGGTTTAACTTACGTTCATATTTCTTCTCGAACTCTCCAGTCAAGTGACGCTTGACAAATGTAGTCTTCCCTGTGGACAGAAATGATTCAGTACGAAGGTGTCATTACGGATGACTTCAGTAAGATTGATCCAAGACATAAAACACGGAAGATGGGGAAGATTCAACACAAGAAGCCACCAGAAACCAGGGTACCTGTTCCTCCATCGCCAACGATGACGAGCTTGAACGCAGGGCAGTTGTCAGGGGTAGTCTGCCCTGGCAAAGCCTGCAGTATATTATGGAGGAGTAGGTTAGCAGGATTACAACGGCAGGTAGGAGAAAGAAATCGCCATGCAGTTCCTCAAATTTTGTTAACTACGTCTTCATGCTGCACCGTTCCAGACCTCTTTAAATATTTCATCGCTATTTCCCCCAGGCGACAAAATTCCAAGTCGCCTGATCCGACTTATCAATAGTCGCCCTCATGCAATATTTCCTGGACTCTAATCGATGATCCGCGAGCGCTGGAACATTTTTGTTGTAACCTGAAAGCTAGCACTTCACTGAGATCGCATACTGCAGCAGATTGCGAGGTCCAGGATCCGGCGGACGAAAAGCGGGGGTGCAATTAAATGTGTGCAAAATACTCCACTCCCTTTCCAGAGATTATGCATGCTGTCGGGAAGTGAGTTTCCGACGGTGAAAGGGCCTCACATTCGAAGCGTAAAAGGAAAGATGATAAGAGGCTTACCATCTTAAGGTCGGATGTGACCGAGAACCTCAACCGCTTTGATATCAATTAAGGCTGCAGTGGTAACCTCGTCAAGAGAAAGGTCTGCAATACGACATCCATGCAAATCAATATCAGAGCAACGGTCCGTCAGATAGAGCCAAGAAAACAACAATAGCACAAATCCGAGCTGGTATCTTGATAGAGACATTAGAACGAACAACCAACCCCTCCAGAAACATCTACTCCATCAACCCACGCCGGTGACAAATTCTTCCGCCCTTCGACAAAACACAATCCAACCTGATCGAGCGAAGAAAAACCTACCGATCGAAAGCAGCAGAGCGGATGCACATGACTAAATGATCCGATCTAATACCACGTAAACTAGCATGGCTCATCAAGAACGTAAACGCGTAAAGATCGGCCGACATGAAACAGTGCGTCCGAGCGACATACCTCGAGGTTCGCTCAGAGAATTGCAGCTTGGCGACCAAAGCTTTGGGCAGACAAACAGGAAGCAAGAGCGAGCGTGCGCAGGGTGAGGCGATGCCGAGGGCGAGACGACGAGTTGAGATATGAGAAGGCCGGCACTTTCTAGAACCGGAAAGAAAGGGAACAACCCTAAAATCAAAACGATAACGGAAACGCAAAGGAATGGCGGGGCTGAAGGACGGGCGCGGGGGTGGTCCCAACAAGCATACGTGTCGAGGCTGTTCTACCCCAGGGTCACATCGAGGGTTAAATGCGGCTCTCCTTACCCAGCCCCAACGGCCCGTTCTGTAGCAGATGCAGATGTTTGAAGATGCTGTCTTCTCGCCATTGGCCAACTGCGACCAATATCCAGCTGCTTCCCCTTCCATTACCATTTCATTAGTAGCCGTCAGATATAAATCGACCGTCTTTATTTAAACCTATAACTGGTTTTGTACGTAATCTGCACCTTACTGAAAAAAGGCGACCACCTTACTTATGTGTGTTCTATGGATCCGGCGTCCACCGAAAGCGATTTTGCGTGGTGTGACACTTCTCCGCACCCATATTTGAACGCGGTGACGGGAAGACTGACAACGCCTCACAACGACTTGAGGTCGTAGTTAGGGACTTCCAGGACCAGGAGAATTGAGGGAGCACACGGCGCCAAACTTTAAGATTAACTTTGCCGCCCATTTCGCGTCCATATTACCGTTTGGGTTATCTCGTCTTCCTTCTGTGGCAGTCGGTGTTCCTCCAAGTACAAAAGTGGACCGAGCTATTACGAACAAAATGGTAGGTTCTTTGTAGTAAGTGGTTTCCTTTTTGAAAAGAAAAACCGCTTACTTTTCTCAGAAGTATGAAGTCGTAATTACAGAATCTTTTCTCTCAAGTGAAACTTTAACAATAGTGAAAACGAAAAGTAATCGGTGAGTTTTTAATCCCTTTATTTTCCAATGGAGAGGATTTCGGGGGAATCAAAGATCAACGATTTTATTATGATTTAGAAAATCAAAGATATCGTAGTTGCAAGAAGATGGTTAAAGAAGACTTCCTGCTTGGACAAATTGCCAGTAAGCTCTGCATCTTTGCTATGATAATTGTGCAGATAAAACCATCGTTCTGCTTCGACAAATTGCGACAAAATTTAGTCAGGATGTTTTTGCAGCTAGACACGTATTTTAGAGAACCTTCCTATTTTAGGCTAGACACTAATTGACAAATAATTCTCGGGTTGGTGACTTCAAGACAATAAGCGGGAGCAGGGACAAACAGGACCAAGTAGACAGATTTGTGAGCGTGAAGCATAAGTTGACTTCAAATACGTCATTATCTGCAAATAATAGCGAATAGCATGGTCATCGATTCATCATAATTCTTTCATTCATCACATGCTCTTTCCAACACTCTTACTATTGCACAGCCATTTCCTGCCTTGCATGAGAAAACGTTAACCGTTAAAAAGGTACATTTCAGGTAATGGAGCCGACCCACATAGAACACAAGAAGGATGGGAAAGGATTAAAACGGTACATTTTACCACATTTTGTAGTGATCAACAAAAACGCGGGAATTGTGGTCAAGAAGCGCAAGTTCTTTTGGATAAAACACCATGAGCAAGATGTATATGAATATTCTATAATCAGTATATCACTGCTAAAGCATACTTAGTTAAACTCTCTCTTTATTACCATCTCTTTCTTGATAGTTTAATTAACTTTGGACTCCGCTAGCCTCATTGACGTATTCACTCTTAACCTAATCAACGGTCTATATGAACCTAATCAATGACTATATTATAGTATCAAACATATTATAAACAAAAAAAAGAAACCATTCTTGGATCCGTCACGGCAATTTGGATCTGTCTCGGCAATTTGGATCTCAACTAGGCTAGATTTGTATATAGGCTAAATCCACTAAAGGTCTTTTTTATATGTTTAATATCTTATATATAGCTTTGAATAAGGTTGTTCACTGTTGTTTTTATTACCTTTACACTTTTCTACTTGATACCAGTTGACTGATTTGGAATTGGGGCTAGGTCTAGAAACTATATTTTATAGTAACTCGTAGATATATAAAAGACACATGAAATTTAATATTTTATTTAAATATCCGTACAGTTTTAATAGAAGACTAAATTCCAAGATAATATGTAGAAAGAGTAGAAGAGAAGAAATGGACAAAAAACTGAACAAAGTAAACTCTGAATACCTAAGCTAGTTAATACTTTATTGAAAGTGTGGACAAGCTTACTTCCTAACAAAATCAACCAATGATGTTTCGAAGTTAACTGCATATCCAGCTTACTTAATCCTGAAAACGTTATTCGATACCTTATGGCCCAAGAAGGTTCTAGGATGCCTTGCTAGCCTTTCTTAGTCCTTTGGAAAGGTTATGAGTAGCTTATGAGTACCTCTTTGTAGAACTTTAGAAGTCTTTCTAAAGTATCTAATAGAAGTTTATAGTGACCTATATGCTAAAATTTTACTAAATAAGTATGGTGAAATCTTTTACTATTACACTTACCATATCATTTATTTTAGTTTATATTATGGTTCAGGATATTATAAATTAGGGAATATTTTGAAACTTTGTAAATACTATGTAATGGGAGCTTTTCATAAATTTCAAGCTAGCAATCTATTGAATTATTTATGCTAATATCTTGTACTATTAAACTTTGTATATCATTTTAATATGGTTTAATATATTAGAAATTCTAATTTGTGGAATGGATACAAGACTGAGATGAACTTCCATACAAATGAATGACAGGACTAACAGATATTCCATGATCTAAAAGAACAAGCCCACCAGATTTTGTAATGTTCTAATGACACAAGAAAACCCCAAGAGAAACACCAAAGAAAAAACACAAGAGAAACATGATGCTTCATTCCTTGATACTCCGATGTCCCAACGGAGCACCTTGTCTCTGTCATATAGCAAATAGAATTCACTCAAAATGAGCTCCACCTTTTGATCATATACATGGATTGGTAACATGTCAGCAAGTTCCACCCTTCGATTAGTTGTATGGATTGATGACATATAGATCCTCGTCCTATTTGGTTTCTCAAACAAATTTGACCGACAAGAATCTTTGGGAAATCTTCTTGCATGAAACTCATAACTACATGGGTGATTTACCATTAGAAAGCTTTAGACAAGACAAAT
The DNA here is from genome assembly GCA_948567375.1 of Lunularia cruciata. NCBI lineage: Eukaryota > Viridiplantae > Streptophyta > Marchantiopsida > Lunulariales > Lunulariaceae > Lunularia > Lunularia cruciata. The sequence goes on from OX419757.1 coordinate 35,837,994, forward strand.
AGTGGATTTCCCCTTCAAGCGAAAAGACAATGGCTTTTTTACCCATAAGAGAGTGATCTTTCATTTTTTGAGCCTAATTCATCCATTTAGGCTTCCAAATTGGCTCTAAAGTTTTCATGGTGTTTTAACCTCTACCTTATTAGTGGAAGTACTCTTTTGGGAATCCCTCTGTCTGATCTACTTAGACCACCATATATAACATCCCTCGAGATATTACCAATTTCTACCTCTAGGTAATATATCTAGCTAATGGTATTAGAAATTTATATCATAACTTCTAAGTGTTATGGACATACCATTAAGCAAAAGAATCAGAGTACTCTTAAATTTAGGAGAATGGACAAAGATTGTATTTCATTATGAATAATCTTCTACAACAACCCAAGCTATGTTATAATATCTTCCATGAAATATCTATGGATGGTATTAGCCATGTTTCAAACCATATATTTAGTAACACTATTCATAACAAAGTTCAATATCATTCATTGAATTTAGTGTAACCTAAGTAGTTACTCTTTGTATCTCAATTGATAAATTTTCTATAATATATATACTTGCAAAATACCTAATCACAAAATGGTATAAGGTGCATAGCAATATATATCTATTTCTCTCTCTCTTTCTATCTTGTCATTCGTTACTCACAAGGAAAGAGAGAACAAGTTTTGTAACTTTAATATTACTTGTTAGCAAGTTAAATATATATGATTATTTTAAAATTAGTGTAATAATAGAGAAATTATTATTTCCTTTAAACTTATTTTTATAAAACACATAAGCTTTCTAATTGTATTTTTATGAATAACTTACTTATACAAATAAAAATTTACACTCTCTTACCTATATCAGTCATGGTTATAATAAGTAAAACTAAATCACTTCTATGTTGTATCTTAATTTGTTATTTGTCTCATATACTTGTATTTTTTGTCATGATCTATAATCCAATAATATGCAAATTGGTTACTTTTGTAAAACCTTTATAATTTATAGAATGCTATTCATAATTTTAAATTAATTTAGAGGAGTATATAATCAAATTTTGTCTTTATTTGCTATATTGAGTAAATCTATAAACATATAAATTTGTATTTAGACTCTTTGAGTTTTTGATTTTGAAAATATAACTAAATGCAGTCTCAATTTTTCAATATCAACATATATTATTGTCTTATTATCGTTCTTTACACTAGAAGTTCACCCTACAAACCTTTTTAATAGACTAGAAATATCATGTAGATACATCATAGAAATATAAAAACATCACACAACAAGATACTTTATTCCAGTTTTTTATAAATCTATGCAAATTCGACATTGATGTGATATCATAAATGCTAAATCATAATCATAGTAGTGAATTAGATATTGAGTTAAAATCTAAGATATACACTTTGAGCATTGTTGTTCAGATCTATTCATTTTTATATAGTTAATGATAAAGAAAAAGTAAAATTTAAATGGCTTGTTTGTCTGCATTATTCTCTATTGTTATGAATATTGTGACAAAATATTTCATTAATTATGTAAAGTTATAAATTATAAATTTAGCAATTTAACAACTCAACTTGAACTCAAGATCAGGATTCATTCTCCTTCCTCATAGTGGTAATAATGTAGATTTTAATCTTGGTAATTTCATTGTCTTAAAAGACCTTAAAAACTAATATTATATATAATGAAAAAACTGCATAGAACTATTATTAAAATTTTGATAAATTTCACATCATCTCATATTCAAATATCAAATAAAATTTATGTATGGCTTAGTTTCAGTGTAATCCTTAAATCTTTGATGATTAATATGACCATGTAAGAATAAGTGAAGTATTTTAAGTACATGCGTATATATAATTGGTAAGATTTACTACAACCGAGTATGTTATATTTGGTATAATATACAAGTAAGGGAATAGAAAACAATTATACAAAGCAATGATGGTGAATATGAGTGGAATGATTCAAATTTTTTTATATAATTTATTTAATTATATATCCATAAATTTATAATTAATACTTAATACCATCGAGAATATGATGTTAGCTAATTTTTTGATTTTTATATACTAAAGATCTTCAAGTGACATAGAGACTACAATAAAGTGAAAGGTATAATCCTTTGAGTAAAGAAGTTCTTACATAAAGTTCACAAATTGGAAAATGCATTATATACATAATAAAATACTGCTTGAAAAAATATTTATCAATATTTATCTCAAAGTCTGCTTTAAAAGAATATACATAAATTGTAGGCTATTTTATGATACAAAAAGAAGAAGGTTCATTTAATAAACTTATTATATTGTACTTGCATCCAAAACAAAAAGGAACCAAATCATTTTCTAAAATATATTTGTAGCGGCATGTTTTAATATTAAATTTTGTATTAAAATTTACTAGTTTTTCTTTATATTCATTCATTTGAACAAATGTATGGAAAAGTTATATTATTTGCAACATTGTATGTAAATCAAGATGTGATTAGTTAAATGAATAAAGTCAACGTGTGATGTCTATCATATAGTGGGTGAATCAATACAAACTAAAATAAAGTACTGATATATAATCCAAAAAGAATGATAATATCATTTATCATTCATTTACAAAACTAGTGATAAATAACTCAAATGATTAAGACAATAATTATTGCTTAGATTTTATAAATGAAAAAAGGTCCAAATGATTACAATTTCAATCTACATTAATCTAATAATCAATCCTTTGCAACTTTGAATTCACTAAAATGATATGTATAAATGTAGCAATATATATAAATTTCATGTTTATTCTAAATACAAAAATTTAATCATAGATTATAAATTAAGGTTTTAATAATAAGAAAAGTTAGCAATGAATAATTTTGAATATAAAGACAAAGAAAACAGTTATATAAAACAAGTCATTCATAATTAAATTATATTTTTTATTATATAAATGGTACTGTATTATATAATTTGAATCAAAAGATTCAGATTTATGTCTACATATATTCTTTATTTAAATGTTGTCAAAATATTAGATCTAATTATTATAAGTTACAATCATGCAAGATATTAACATCTAACTATTCAATATCTCAATTTGATCATACAATTTATTTCAAATAGAAAACAAATAGTGTTTAGACTGTTGCAGTAGCACAAAGATAGAAGCATACAAGATTAGAATTCCAAAAAAAACTCGAATGTTCCAAAGGAGCACTTTGGTTTTATTATATAACAAAGAGTATCTTGGTGAGTGAGTTACATCCTTAGATTAGATGTATGGATCAGTGACATGTAGACCCTCGTCATATTTGATCTGTCAAACAAGTTTGACCAAATGGAATATATTAGGAATCTTTGTGTAGGAAGCGCACAACAATATAGAAGAACCAACAATACCTCTTCTATATTGTTGGAAAGATCTTGACAAGAAAATTTGTGCAGGAGGAAAAAACAACTTTATCCTAAAGAGGAGGAAACACTCCATTTGTATGCTTAATTCTTTCATTTAGTCTTCCAACATTGATTTTGAAGATTTTGGTGTATTTTAGGTCCCTACTCTATTAGTGTAAGTCATATTTTGGTAACTCTTTGTGATATACTTAGATCATCATGTATAACATCTATGAAGATATTACATAGCCAATCTAATTTGTAGCTAATTTGTATAACTATTGATATTACACTTGTGCACTCAACTTCTTAACTTCAAAATTAAAGCTTTATTGTTGGTCATATTGACTTTAATAACCTTCAAGATAGGTAAGCTAGTATTTTTGTTCTTTATTATATTTATGCTTAGAAAGTGAACATCACTTTATACATTATAATGTGAATTCACAATATTGTGATTTAATGGAACTACTCGTCATAACATACGTGTGAATACTACATTATAATATAAAAAAATAGTGGTAAATATAATATCATTGTATCACTTGTATAAAATTTGTGTAAGTGGTTGACATTATAGCACCTTGTTTCTAATAGACAGTATAGTACCACTCCCACTCTCATACTTTATAGCATATTTTAGACAACAAGGTCCATTGCTCTACAAAGGGCATTGGCTGGTGCAATCCATAGGAGAGCAATAACACCAGGTGATGCTTTTTTGGATGATCTAATTGTTTGTAGACCACACAACTTGTATAGCTCGGATATCTTATGTGCAATGGGGCAGATTTCTCATATAGACTCTATTGGGGCTTAGCTCCATTTTACCTTTTTCATCTCTCTCTTGTAGACTTGAAGTGGTCTTCCCCTCCTTCTTTTTTCTACATGGTTGTCCTTCTCTATAGACATAACTATTACTTTCATTTGGTTATTAATAATCTAATTATATGAATATGATTGAATTTTATACACTTATTTATTCTGAAACTTTACTTTGTATTATATTTAGATATCTACATTTTCTTGAATGTTATGTAAATTTGACATGAGTATTTTATAAAAATTATACAAGGACAAATTTATGTAATGGCATTTACCATTTTAACTTTTATGTATATGAGATCTTCTAAATATGTATCTTTTTAATCAAATGCATACCAAATAGATAGATGGATTAACTAACTAACTAACTAAATTACTATATATATATTAATATCAATATCTATCTTGCTTAGTCTTATGCATATCAAATTAGTTTTTTTATCCTCATAAATACAAGGTATTCATTCTTCCTTTATTAGTTCCAAAAATGCTTGTGAAAATGATGTGATTTTTATTATTACGTCTTACTCAAAGTGTATACAAGATATCAGGGGTGTTCTAGATATATGTTATATAGTCTTTTGGTAAAACTGTTAAATGGTTTCTAGACGACACTACTACACAGATGGAAAACACTTGAAGATAACCTTTGGAATTCATAAAATCTACATATTCTTAAAAGTTCCATGGTGTCTTGTAACTTTGTCAGGTTGTATTTAATTTCAAAAATTCATGCATCCATTTATCCTTAGAAGATATATTTTCACCATCCAATACATAATTTAATATCATTAATTGCTAGTTCTGCAATTATAGCTCCTCTAAAAGTTATCAATTTTGCTATTCTCAAGTAGACAAGAGAATCATAAAGAGATTATGGTTTTTCGAAAACATTCCACCCGTGTATATTTCTCTTGTAAATATATAAAGTGAAAAAGGAAAAAATTTAATTATTCTCTTCATGTATTTTTATATTTAATCCACTCATCTAAGATGAGTAATTTTCTTGGATCTTGTTTTAACTTTGCTTTTCTTCTCTTTCTCATGTTACAATAATATAAATAAATTGAGTGCACTATATTTAACTAAATATCTACCTAATAATTAAAGTATTTATACTCACTACTTGATGAACTAAAGAGACTTTTTAATGTGATTATTTCTTAATGATATTCTAGATATTTCAATATAAAGTACAAGAATTTTCCATTTGCAATCTTTCTTATTATTAAGTAAGTAAAGTTACTTTTGTGACTATGACATATTATGATACGAAGAAGGATGAAGTATACTAATTTGATAAAAACCTACATGTAATTTCTTCAAATTCTAACACAAAAATCTTTATCTTTTTCATGGAATATTTTCTTATTAACTCATTCTATATACTTTTATATTCACCATTGTAATAAAGTTTATGGTTTTTAAATATCAATTGAGTCAATTTTGTTTAGATTGTTAACAAGTTTGTGATATATTATAGATGATTATCCAAATTTCAGTTAGATTAGTAAATATAAGAGTTGACATTTAAATCTTCTTTGGTTGACCACATGACTATCGTTATGCATAGTAAAATGAAGTTAGCCTTAGCAAATACGGAGCTACATATAGCTGGAACAAGGTAGAATTATCATATATCTAGGAAATGATAAGAATGTTTTGGGAGCATCTAAGAAGTTTCTAAGAATTGAATAACAAGTATGCCAAGTTGACAGCTAGCTTAACGTATACACCAAATAATTGACTAGCTTACCTTAGCTTGCACTCCAAGTATTCTGACTTCTAAAAAGAACTTTCATTGGAAGCTTCTTGGGAGCCTTGTACTCTAGTTGCACATAAATACCAAAACCCAAGTTTAGGCTATGTATTTGGAGTTTCATTCACTTGAGCATTTTAAGCATGACTTCTATTCTCATCTTCTATTATACTATTTCTATTGAGTGTCTTTTACCTCATGGGAGCTGCTAGTAAGGAGTAAGTAACTCTAAACCTATCAAGAAGAGAGTGCTTTGTCATTTCGAGCTTGCACATCCCACTATTTCTTGCATACTTGTACCATATGGAATAGAGAGTAGTTGGCAAAGAAAGTAGTAACATGATAATCTGTAGGAAATAGAAAAGATCTTTAGAAGGTGTTAAATTAAAATAATAAAATGAGAAAGTTAATTCTGAAGTTGCAGAAAAAACAACTTGAGAATTATTCATATCCATGCAAGCTTAAAATATTAAAAGGCACTGAGCTCGTTTTGCTAAGATATAGATCACAAAGTCAAATAGATGATATCTAGAGGCAAATGACGAGCACATGAACGTCAATTAAATCTCGTAGACTGAGAAAGGATATATGAACTTGCTAATTTACTAGAAAGATTGCTTGTTCAAGCTCTTAGTAACATAAATTTCCCTCATATAACAACCAATGCTTTTATAGATTCTGAGAATAATGATGATCCTTTATTAAAGAACGTCAAGAAAATGAAGATCTCCTTGGAAAATCTGGTTTGAAATAATATTGATTCTAAGTAAAATGGTTGGGAAGGAACTTCTAATGTAAAAATACAATCTACAATGCACATTAATTATAGTCAAATATATTGAGTATGAACTCCGATAAAGAGTTTCAACTTCAGTAAGTAACCTCCTTCTTGTAAATGACTCGTGAAACAAAAATTGCATTCTTGAATTTATCCTATTCAAATGATAATTTGAATGAAGTTTTGGGTATAGACAATTACCAAAGACAGGTTTTTTCTCAATATCTCGAGTTGTTACCTTCAAAGCTACTCCCAAATGGTAATAATTAGAGACATCCGGGTTTTACGCTAATTGAAACCTCCCATTCTAGCAAGAAAACGTGTGGTGGGGGGCTAGTTTTTCACCAAGAATATAGGTACCATGTTGAAGGTTTCCATGATAAACGGATTTGTGTTGAGTAGTTTACAGACTTTGCAAGCCTTGATCTGGCATCATCTTTGACGTCCTGCCAGAAATATGGATAACTAGAACTCGAGAATCTACTGCTTAGCTCGTCAACGTGGGTCTAACGAGAGCCTACCTCACCCCTAAAGCCGCGTACTCGTAGTTCAACCATGTAACTTTCAATCGAAGGTTAGGCCTAATAAGACAGATGGGCCCTTGAAACCGCGTGTAAGGTGACCCCTGAGAAAACATTTCATAACCCTGGCCCTGTATCGTTTCTAGAATCGCGATCTGCAGAAGACACCGTCCATTCTCGCATCAACAGAATTCATGCATATCGCGGTCCCCTACACGACGACTACTGGCCGTTGTTAAGGTTCCAAAGTCTAGCGAGATCACATGGTCAATGGGTTTAGGTACAGAGTACAGAGTCTGTCTTTCAGTATAAAGACGATGTTTTCCAAATGGCTGACTGTGTCGATCCTTACTCAACCACCCGAAGGAACTTGACGTGTCTAAGGAGTACTGTACAGGTGGGCAATGCTGAGCACAACAGGTACTTAGTATGCTCGTATTTACTTATAACTCAGCATGCCACGCAGGGACCGTAAATGTGTCGACTCTACGGCCCGTCAGCGTAAGATCGCGTGAAGCTTCTTGTTCTGCTATGTACGTGGTTTCCCGTATTGACCACAGTACAGCATGACGTACATCGAATGTTTTGATCTGCTGCCATCCCGAGCATAGAGAACGTTAAAACGGACAGTATAAGTTAACGACCGGCTGTTCGGTAGCCTCCCTTGTCTACCGGGTTTTTGGATGGATGGACAAGTTAGGGTGCTTGTCCTACTGGCGCTGCGGAGGACGAATCATTTCTGTACTCAGTGCAATCTGCCTTGTCTAGAAGTATATTGTTTTAATGTATAAATGCCATAAAAAATATAGCTTTCAATACTCCCTAACCGTCAACAAATGGGAATGATTCTCTTTTTGAAAAGGTTATATGCTTTTCAAAATAAAGTCTTGTCTTCTAGAGAATCTTTCTGTAAACAGATAATTTTATTTCATGTATCGGAGAATTATTTCGTGTATCAAATGATTGAGGATTTACTTTTGACTGTAAGAAGATGTAAAACTCACCAGTATTACTTATCCTTGAATATAGTATTACACTTCCTGGAATTTGATGTTTTTGATATTTACTCCAAGTTTTTAATATATCATATGAGAGCAAAATTAATATTCTAAATACATTTAAGGTTTATTGCCTCTACTGATTTAAAAAAATAAAATTTATTTATCTAGACATAAGATTAGAACTTACAGTTAAAGTTATATCTTTGCCACTTTTAAAGGTTCTGAAATTAGCAAAAACATACATTCACTCATTTCAGTGTGAAGAAATGAGGCAGAATTATTTTTTATCCTAGACGCTTTTTGGCTTTTGTAAAAGTCGGATTATAGTCGATTAGTGTTCTCACCTGAGCATTCACTTACCTAGTTTTCACTTCTTTAATTTCTCAAAGCAATGGATTTAATAAACGTGTAATTTTCATAGCATATTACTTTCAATGTTGAATATATTGAACTCTATTTGATGTAAATGCATTAAAGGATTTGTTAAAACGAGCAATCACTTTATTAAAATCACCCATCCTACAATGATACGGTGTATAAGCACATAACCTATTTGCATGCAGCACTAAATAAGGACGTGTTCTTTGAGATCTTTCATTTCCATCCCCTTCTCTTATTTTGATACTTAACATAGCTCACTCGATGGAATGTTGCAAAGTATCAATCTAATTGCTCTCTCTATGAAATGTTGCAAACTATCAATGCATTTGTGCATTTTAAATTCTTTTAACTTTGACAAATCTGATGCTTGTGATGAAAAAATAATATGCTAGGGACAAGTACATGCATTAAGTCGGTTATCTATAAAGATTCCATAGCTTCTAAGCCATCCTTGTGAACTTGCCTCCACTAGCTCACTACCTCCACTAGCTCGAATTATAAAGTCTCTCTTTATTTTATGCAGAGTACTCAACTTTGGCAACACTTTGGTTACTCTGGTCTGTTTACGGGCAATTCCCTCGAAAGCCTTGAGGATGTTCACGAGTATGGGCACTGGTGGATTCTCCAAAGCTAATAGAGGGTGCGCTAGGTTAAGTAAAGTAAAATATTCTTACTATTTTCAGGTTGGATACTCAAGTAAAATGTATTAATATTCTTAATATACTCAGGTAGGATAAATATATTGACTGCATGAGCAATTTCCTGATAATATTACTTGTAACTTCAAAACGTCGGTATGCTCGGATTTACTATCGACATGTGAAGAGAAAAAGGCGACCACATAGAACACATGTGAAGCTTTCCACTCCTTATGAAAAGTCTTGTCAAGGGGATCTGTGTTTCAGTTCTCTACTCCGGAAGTTACAGAGAGATTTCTGCCTAAGCTTTAGAATCTTGAAACCTACTCGATCAGTCTTACTTGTACATTGTCAATGCAGAGCGCAAAACGTTCAGACACGAGCGCTCAAAACTAGAATTACGGACATACTCATGCCGTTTCTAAGATGAATGGATGTCGCCCGGTAAGAACAGAAGGAAACCTATCAATGTGTGGAGTGAGCTATTCTGTTGCATTTGGCAGAGAATACAGGGACATTGCCCGGCATGAACAGAAGGAAACCTATCAATGTGTGGGGTGGAGCTATTCTGTTGTATTCTGCAGAGAAGACAGGTTCTGGCGGCGGGAAGAAGATTTTTCCCCTTAAATAGAGAACACGGAATGTACATATACCAGTAAGGAATGAAAGCTGGCAATTATCCAGGAGGCAAGTTATCAAATATATGAATTCTTCTTTGAATGTATTGTGTTATGGGAGTCTCTGCCTAAGTCGTGAACATCTGTCATGTAAGTAGGTGCGCATACAGGTGTGATCAATGAAATATACTTTTTGTGGTCCGAACTTTGAACACTGCTGGAAGTGATGTGCATGTACCTTGATCTGAACCATGGGTATATTGAACCAAGTTTCTTCAAAGTACCATCTTTTCGCGGCTTTGGTCTCATTGTGTTGTTGATATTTTGCCCTACATCTGTCTCGTATGTTTTCTATCCCCTCTCTGCTGATCTATAGTATGATTCAAACTGGATTTCTGGATTTCTTTTTCTGGATATTAGTTCAGTCCCCGACGCGCGGCACTGATGTCGGATGAATATAACAGAAGGCATGAGAAATTTCGTGCACTGTCTTGACTCCCCTGGTCAGGTGTCACCTCCTACATGGGTGGATGTACGGGACATTAGGGGTTTCAGAAATAGTTATACTAAGTTTCATAACTTTTCATATAGATAGATATGAAGCATTACTAAATGGGTAGGGTGTGTGACCGGGAGGTAGAAAAGGTATTATTATGGAGTTCGGGCAAAGTTCTTTATTATCAGGGCATTCCATATGAGGTGGTTAGTAGAAAATAAGGGATAAGGAATTTTCTGTTATCACTCCATAGTGCATTGATTACGTATTAGGGTTAATAAAGTTTATTATTTAGGGTTAGAGTGAAAGTGGCGGACACCAAAGGGAGCATCCATGATGTTCCAGAACACCCATGGTAATCAAAAGTTGACAAATCTATGCATTAGATGAGCAGGAACGTGATTTTTTACCACCGAGGAAGATTGGAGGGAGAATGAGTGGAAAGATTTGAGGGCATGCAAAATTGACCGCTGGTGAAGATTTGAGAGACCCATAGCCAGAGTTGGAAGGGGGAGTGAATTTGTTTGGAGTGGGAAGATTTGGTTGCGGGCAGTGGGAAGGTTAGAAGGAGGAGTGAATTTGTTTGGAGTGGGAAGATTTGGTTGCGGGCAGTGGGAAGGTTAGAAGGAGGAGTGATTTTGTTTGAAGTGTTACTCTCTAGAATACTTGATTTAATTATTTAAAAAAGTTTAATTTATGATCGTTGTCTCTTTGTATGAGTATGAAATGTATGCCCTTGTTCCCACTCGAGTGATGAAATGAAATTCATGAACTTGTTTTCTTGTTATGGAATAAAATTTATGAGTGTTTTTTTTTGTGCATAGAGAATAGAGATGCCCCTTTGCTGAAATTTCACTAAGAAGAGAGATGCCCCTTTGCCGATAAGGAGTTATCCATGGTGATTAAAAATTGAGTCAAGTCATGCCAAGAGGGATCCTCATCTAGAACTAACCAAGAATATTAGAAAATGTATTCAATGGATGATTTGGTTAGATTTGGAGATATTGCTACAAGGATACAAAGATGAAGACAAAGACGAAGATGAAGATGAAGACAAAGAAAAAGAATTAGGAGGAGATTTAGATATGCTAGAATGTTTTATTATTGGGTGGGAGTATGCACATACTCATCAATACTTGGAACCCCATGTTACTTACCCTTGTAGTAGAGAGTTTGTGAAGGAGTATTTTAGAAATATTGATACTAAGGCCTTTTGCCAGCTTACTAGAACGGATGTGGATTCTTTTTCAACATTAGTGGATTTGATTAAGACTCACACAATTTTTTAGAAAAGCTACCAAAGAGAGCAAAAACATGTGTGGATCCAAGTTGCCCTAGCCTTAGATAGATTTGGGCATCACGGACGATGGCAAATTTATACAGGAAACTCAAATAGATTCAGAAATGTCTTTTCATGGTATAGAACTTGGTAGAGAGGAAAGTATATCAAGGGTGATGCAACATTGCCTTGATTATCACAATGATGATATACTTGATTGACTGAGTTTCCATATAATAAAATATATATTTTTCAGTTATTCATCGCTTATCTCATAATATGGTAACTTAGACAATGAGTCTCTAACTTAGACCATGAGTGTATTTGGATGTAATATTGGGATAAGAATTTGAAGGATGCAAAAAGAATTCTCTGGAGCTTAATCTATACATTTGTAAGGCATGAGCTTACACTTACTCGGTGTGGTGTTTAGCAAGTTTACACTTCAAAGTCACTAGTCGGATGTTGTTGGAAAAAAGTTTAAGTGTGCCAATGTTGTAGACGCCGTGAGATGGTGCTTGATACGCTTGTACACGCGGGGGGCCTCTCACAAATTTACAAAAAAGGCTTGCGGCCATCGAGTAGTGCCTGACGGTGCCACTCGATAGTGCTCATAGATGTCGGTGGACATTGGGGACCGCACTTCATGATCAATAAATAATAATTGCACCTGTTGTCTCTGGTGTGCAACGTGAGATGGCACTAGTAGGCATTGCGCAAAATATGTAACGCTTGTGTGTGCTGATTGGCGACATGGAGTGCCGCATGTTGCAGCTTAGGATTTGAGTTCTTTCGGTTGAAATATGGATTTTTTCCTTAGATGTGTACATTTTGGATGTTTGGTAGTCAAATTTTGTTTCCAACCGCTTGGGGTTATATAAACCTTCCTCTTTTCAATTCATGTCATTCCCGTGGGTGTGTGGGGTGTAAGAAAGCCGCATTTTGTGAGTGTGTGGGGTGTTGGAAAGAGAAAGGCTCATTTTGCGAGTGTATGTGTGTGTGTGAGTGGTTCACGAGTGTGGTGTTGGAAGGTAGCATACTCAAAGGAGGCAAACTCGCTGAAGCTGAAGGAGGCAAACTATTAGAAGACCAACTTGCTGTGGGGCCTGAGAGAGTTGGAATTTTGAGAGGAAGAGCTCCATTCAAATTTCTAATTGAAGGAGTGTTTTGGAGACTCAAGAGAACAACATGAGAACATTTGAGAGATTGAAAAGAGAGACAAGGAGAGCATTTGAGAGATTGAGAAGAGAAACACAGAGGAAGAGCAAACTCAATTTGAACCATTGAAAAAATCTGGGGATATGAAAAGATAGTTGACGGGCACAACATGAGAAATACTCAGGAAGGAGACTGGCTCATAGCATTTCATAGCATTCAACACCCAACAAATTTCATCAAGTGGTGGTGGCTAGACAAACATCAGATTTGAACTACTGTCTCTGGAATTAGGGAGATTGATCTAACGTAATGGGGCTCAAAATTACTCTTCAACTTCACTATCCATGGCCATAGGTATTCTTCAAACCTTCTTCGTTGTTTGCTCTTCATTTCTCTCTACTTTCAAACATTCCAGCCCCTCAAGAGTGTGATTTATGCACATTTAAGTCTTTCAAATTATCAGCACCTCCCAACCTATCCCGTAGTGCCTCCTAGCATCTACCCATGCCACCCAATGCCATCCTATGCCATCCCTAAACCCTCTATGCCTGAGCGCCTTCTAGTGACTCCGTACGTCATCCAACTTCTCTACACGTCTCCCTTCCTATCCCGCAACACCTTCCAGTGTAGCTGTGCATGCACGCGGCATTAGTTGTCCCCCCGTTGCCGCGCATGGGCCACCAAGCTCAAGAGCAACCCCCAATGGCAGCGACCAGCGGCGCTTTTGAGGTATCTATTGTCCGGGGCATCTTCAAGCGGCTACGAGTGACACCATGGGCTTGAGTCCTTAGGATAGAAGTTTGAGCTGATTTTTTTGGTGGGTTTTGGAGGTCCTTCCATGTACAGAGTTTGTGAGTTCATGGGACAAGGTCTCTTGCATAGGTTTGGTAAGAGGAAAGCAGTTTCAATTGACCGCAGATATAGTTAGAGATGCACTTGCCATGCCAAGGGGGAGAACACCAAGACAAAGGACAATTCCTTACACAACTGTTTCAGACTGGTTTCCACAAAGGGACAAGGTTGCAAAAAGATTTTTTGCAAGGCAATGTGCATATCTTACATTATGAGCTTTCTTCTAGTTGATGGGTGCACTTGTTGCTCCCACTATTAGGCCCAAGATTGTACATGGGCATTTGGTGCTCAACACCAAGACCAAGTTGAGGAGATTTGGAATGGAGGATTATGATTGGGGAGAGTTAGCTTTTAGAGCTATCATTGTAGAGGTGGAGAATTTGCAAAGCCAATTGAGGAGTCCTAAGGAGCGTAAGTTCAAGGTCACCTTCCTTGGGCAAATACTAACTCATCTCTTTGTGGAGAGAGGTTTCATTCCAAAGGGTACGTGATGTACTTGAGTGATGGAGAGGAGGAGATTATACATGAGAAAGAGCATGATGATGATCATGAGGATGCAAGTAGCTTGGAAGAGGAAGAGACTACAAATGATGGGGAGGATGAGGGAGAGGATGAGGATGGTGATTGATTGATTGATTATGTTTGAGTTTTGTCATATATATATTTTCATATATTTATGTGTTGGAAAACATACAAAGTTCTTTGTATATACCCTAACCGGATTTAATAAATGAGTTCATTTAAGAAGCTTGAATTAATGAACTTGTGAACTTGTATATTTTTTTAATTCAAATATGAATTTGTACTTGGTGGATAACTAAATGTACCACTTATGAATAGATGTTCAACAAATTTGCGTTGAGACACAACCCTTACCCTTGGTTGAGATAGCTCCTTTTTGTTCTTCTTCCCCTTCACCACTTTCTCAGTCCGTGGAAGGGGTTGGTGACCCCATGCATTTCAAAGTACCTTCACCTTGTTCTTGTTGACATCACTTGCATTCTAGATGATTGTGTTTGAGTGGCTGAGTGTAGAGAGAGAAATCTCCTTGAGCGTGAGAGTAGATTGGAGAGTGTAGAGGAGAGAGAAAGAGATTAGTGCTAGAGCAAGAGAGAATCCTTTGTGAGCAAGAGGATTTACTTGCTGCAAAGGAGGAGAGGCATCTGACCTTGCTTACTGCTGAGATGGAGAGAGAGCAGAGATTAGTTGACTTGGACATGGACATACTAGGTGCTACTGCCATGATGGACGGTTACAAGGTCCAGTTCTAGAATCAAGTACAAGAGTTAGCATATGCTATAAAGAGGTATGAGAGTGCACATGTTCAGGTAGAGGAGAGCAAGAGTAGTCTAGCTTAGATGAGAGCTCATGTAGAGGAGAGTGAGAGTAGTCTAGTTTATTTGAGGGCTTGTGTGGCTTATCTTGGACCAAGACTACATACTATTGCTCACCAGACCCATACTCATCATGAGATGCAGACCCAAACTGATGCCACTCATGTGTTACCTCATAGTGTGGAGACTCAAGGCACTCAGACTGAGTTTAGAGAGGGTTTGTCTATCAGGAGAGTACATTCCACTTATCCTCTTCCCAAGCTTCCTACGGAAGAAGATTATTATTGAGGATATTACTTGTATAACATCATTATAGATTTGTGATGCTATTGGTTTCCATGCATGGGAGAGCAAGATGACTAGGCATGGTTGGTACACTCACACACAGTATGGGCCTGTAGGGTGGATAGCCCATCATGGTGTTAGCCGTTTCATCTAGTTCTGTTTGCTATGCTTTGAGGTTATCTTGTGAATAAATCTTATTCCGGATGGAGTGGAGTGGTTGCTACAGAGCATGTGGTAGTGGTCTTAACTCCCAAAGGGAATACACACCGGGTCTTGCCTTATGGCCTATTTGTGTTTTGTAGATATCCAACAAAATTCTAAGTTTAGAGGACTTAGAGTTAGATCATATGAGCATCTTACTTCATTAGGTTTACCTCTTTGTGATCTTTTAATCATAGATAGTTAGGCACTCTTGTCTTATAGGAACTATCCACATGGTGCTATCTACCCTACCCACTTTTGTCCTTATAGGGTACATAGAGCATCATACACTTGGTCATTTGGCCCTTTGATGAGTGCTTTGGACAGATTTGTCCATGATGATAGGCCTGTTTTTAGTTGGGCAAAAGAGGAGTGGACATCAAGTAGATTGAGTTCTTAGAGTTGTGACCCATATCCTCTTCTTACTAACGGTATCAAGCATTGAGACTTGGATGAGAGCGAGTGGCCCCTATGGTGGTCATTGAGTCCATTTAGGATTCAGCATCATGTATACCGTAATAGACTTGAGGATACAATAGTAGCACTTAGACAACATGGTGCATCTACCTCTTCTTCTTCACCTCCTTGACCACCATAGTTGCAGGTTTAGGTTCTATAGGCTCCTCATTTATATACATCTTTTTTTCATTTATCCTCTTGTATACATTTATCGTTTAGTTTACACTTGTGAACTATCGTATTTTTGTCTAACTCTCATATTTTCACGGGCTATATACTCAATTGTGCCTTGTGTATCAAAATTGTCATCACCTTGCACTCATGTGTGCCATTCACATCAAGAATCACCACCTTAAACCCATCACCAGGGTCCCTTAGCACCAACAAGCGTCGATGAGCGCCAACAAGCGCCAACAAGCGCCAACAAGTCATGACTTGCACCAACAAGTACATACGAGCGCCTACCACATTTATGAGTGCATGAGAGCGTTACCAAGCATCTACTAGCATCTGCAAGCGTCTGCAAGTGCCTACTAGCACCAGCAAGTGCTAGTTGGCCTTTATTCAATGAAGTGTAGCATTGAGCGGCGACTAGCGGCTATAGGACAGACTTTATGGACGGCTATGAGTGCCAACTCATGGCATCTTGGGCTGACTATGTGTGGCCAAGGAAAAACATGAGAGGAACTGAGTGGTAACAAGCGTCATCAGGCAAATACTAGCAATATTTATCAAGTTTCCATAACTCATCTTTATTATAATCATAATGAAGATTACATGGTGGTATATTATTTGCTATCAGTAGAGTATGATGGACGTGGAACTTGAGTGAGCACTTTGAAATAGTTACTTATTTCTACATGAGTTTTCAATGCTTGTATGAGACTCATTTTGATTTCATGAGTGCGCTTTGATTCCAAACTCATCTCCTTAAATTTGTGTTTTTCTGCCCTAGCTTTCCTTTTGTCTCCGCTCAATTTTTTCTCAATTTCAATTTTCATCTTCTCTATCTCTAATCTAACATGCTCTGCTTCTATTCTCATCATTTTTTTCTCTCTTCCTCATGTTGGTGGCTTTGAGTTCAATTGGTTGTAACTTCTCCCTAGATTCTATAATATTTGCCTTCACATGGTAATTTTTGCTAAATCATGAGTCAATGACATACTAGGTGAAAACTGGAGTAACTTACTTGCTGATATTCCACCTTTCCTCCTCTTTGGGTCACATTCCACTTCTTGGTTGGCAAAAGCACAATTGGATCCATCCCTTGTAGAAGTTAAAGGCAATGGTGTAATGAAAGGCAAGTCCCTAATCGGTGGAACAAATGGAGACTCATCCTTGGGTGATAGGATTCCATTGTCCATGCCGCTCAGTGCACTTTCCACTCCTTGGGTGTTTGCAACCAACTGGGGGTCAGACTCAAGGAGCACTACCTTTGGAGGACATGAGAATTAAGAGCACTCCTGCGCACCTTCATGGACCTCCTCCTTGCTAGCCTCACAAATCTCACTCAAATTGGGATTAAAATCTCCTAAACTTACCATTGCCAGTGGACTTATGTTTGCTCTGGTCCCAAACATGCCTTCCATACTTGCAAAATGCATGCACATTCCATTCAATTTAACTTTTATAGTTCTCCACACTTTGCCATATTCCTTCTCTGTGAGACCTTCTCCCATAGACTTGTTCTTAAGCTCTTGAGTTTCTTTGTACCATTTCATGTACCGCAACCATTTCTTGTAAAGTCTGTCACATGTCATAGAAGTAGTAAATCCTTGTCCCTCGCTAATCAAAAAGGTTGCAATGAAACTAAATGTTGTCAATTTCTAAATGGGCTTTTTGCTATTCTCACCATGAATCTGTGCAAAATGCTCGGGGTCCTCCAAATAATCTAGTATTTGGCTATAATGGTGTGTTTCCATACAAAATTGTTCATCCTCCTTGGTTTTGCACAACACGAAAGAAGCCATCCTCAACAAGTCTCCAAATTTCCCTAATGGTTTTTGAGGTTGCAAATCCAAAGATGACTCTATAGGTCTTGGATCAGCATCAAAAAGTAAGTCTCCTACACTAAAACAAGGTACTTGATCTCCCATTGCAAAAATTTTGTTGCACTCCTAGCCTAAAAATCCTTGACCCCTAATCAATTTCTTGGTTGCCGCACGGTGGCACTGATCATTTCACACACAATGCAAAACTACAAAACCATTGTTAGTTGCTTGACAACTTGCACATTTGCTCCAGAGGGTAGTGAATTTGAGTTTAGAAATTTGAATTGTTGAGCGGTTCCATTTTGGATCTTGAATACGGAAACCAAATCATCAATCATATGTGACTCAACTGACCACGTGGCCACCCTCTTGAGGAAACACGTCACTCTGTCTGACAATTATTTATTTAGTTACGGCATTCCTAAACATTAGTAACATATGATTTGATTTTTATAAATGAATGCAATTTGCATAATATATTCCTTAATTGAATTTACATAGCGTTCAGTTATTACAATCTCGTCTCTTTACAGAAGTCACTATAAATTATTACAAAATTTGTCATTTATCCTGTAGACATCCGTCAAACCTATTTCTGAAACCCCTATTGTTGTCTGTGAGTTTGTTATGGAGGCTCTACTGGTCATGTGTCATGTCTATCGGCATTGTTTGACAATGGAGAAAGTTGCAGAGATCGGTATCGAGATGTATCCTTGCCAAACATGAACCAACGTCGAAGGCATTCAATTGGTTAGTATTCGGACCTGTTTAACAAATTTCTCAGTCTGAAAACTGGGAACAAAGAATGCATGAATTTGGCATCTTCAAGCGAAAATCTTTTCCTCTAAGACTTCACGGTGAGAAGACTCAGCCAATAACGAAGGAATTCGTGACTGTTCGTTTATCAGATTCGGAAAGAGAACGTAACCTACTGGATTCCGAGCTGTGAGTACTTCTCAATCACTCGTGGCATCAAACCATACCTTCAATTTCTGGGACTCATATCTGACAACGCTACAACCAGAGATGAAGGAATTCGTGACAATTAGCTCATTAGAGGTCGGGAAACCCTCACTTACCCTGCTGGCCTCAGGACTTTCACTTCATACCTGCTAGCAAACCACACTGGAGACACAGGTCAACTCGCGAGTTTCAAATGTGACACCTGATGTTGTCACCTTTCTTGTAAACTGCTGCCATTGCTCATAAGCTTGTCTACCGGTCCTTTACGTTACTCAAAGTCTCATTTTCGAAGTATTACAAATATACAAATAGAGAAGAGGAGAAGATGTTTGTGAAGATATACAAATATATTACATGTTATTATGCTCTTCCGTTTTTTCAGCTTTTTATATGTATCAGGGGATTTTTACATATATATTTGCCCGATTGAAACTCGGAGCAAGTAGCTTATCATGTTCTCGAATGTCCTTTCCTGTTCCATAGTGCAACAGGATAAGGATTCTTTAAATGCAAAGGAGCCTCCGAACCCAAGTACTCTCCAACTTTCTGAAGTGCGTGTTCTGACGCTAATAAACACTATGAGTGCCACACTGCTGCAAATAAACCATAATTATGCAAGGCGAGAAACACCATCCAATTTGCAAGATATACAACTGGAGAAACATCATCCAATCCCAAGTGCCAAATATACAAATGGCTATGTACATCATGTGTAAATTTTATATATTGGTGATAGTCACTTGGCTAAACTCTTATATGAATATAACCTGTAATCTTTGAGCCAACCAAACCTCCACTCTTGGGTGTAAAAGTCAAAAGAAGAGAATCTAGAGGCTCTAAATCTCTCTAAGGGAACTAGCAATGGATTCATTGATGAAGTGTGTGATGTACCTACCCTTGTTTAAGGAGTAAATCTAGGAGGTTGGATAGTATTATGAAGATGGTTCTTACAATATTGACTAGTGATTATCACAAATTTTATATATTTGTGGTGCTTCAGTAAATCATGAGTGACTTTTTGGCTATGGACAAGAAGTGAAGTAGCTTTAAGGACAAGAAGTGAACCACATATATCCTTTTGTCAATGGTAAATTAAGGGGGTGTGCTTGATGCTATTATGTGAATATCTTGTGATGATGATAACAATCTAGATCAAAGCAAAGCTAGTCTAGATTCACAAGGATAATATCAATCTCAAATGCAAATTAGCAATGGAAATTTGTTGGTGAAAAGAATAACTTTGGGTAGTGGGAATAGAAGGTTAGGACTTGCTTTTACAACAAAGGCTGCATAAGATCCTAGGCAAGAAACATGAGGACAAGAGTGATGGTGAGTGTGAGGATGCAAATCTAAGAACTATTAGCACTATCTAGTTAAATCTTGCAGATGAGGCGCTATATAGTGTAACAAGTGAGTACTCTACACAAAAGTGGTGGACTAAATTAAAGAGTTGATATATGACAAAGTCCTTGATAAATTAGCTATATCTGAAACAAAATCTCTATACATTGCTGATGAAGGAATGCAAGAGCATCATGGAGAACCTCAATGAGTTCAAAAAAATCATATGTGAGTTGATCCGTATAAAGTTTACTTTAGAGGAGTACAAGGCATTGTTGTTATTGAATTCATTGCCTCCAACATACAAGCATATTGTCACAACACTTTTGTGTAAAAAGGATGATATAGACTCTTTGTGGAGGTCACTTCTACCTTGCTATCAAATGAGATGCATAAAAGACATTCAAGAAGGTTAAGAAGGTAAAGAAGGTAAAAATCCAAAGGCTCTATTTATAAGAGGTAAAAAGATAAACAAAGTTCAAATCAAGAGTAAATCAAGATTAAAGTCTAGAAGCAAAGGCACCAAAGCCAAATGTTCCATTTGCACAAAGGTTGTGCATTTCACAAGAGATCATAACAATATGAAGGTTGAACCTAGTACGGATAAAGGTCAATCTTTAGATCAAGTAAGTATACATGAATCATCTAGATCTTTGAGTGATGTTTTATGTGTAACTCAAAAAGATCAATTTGAAGAGTCATGGATATTATACTCAAGTTTCTCTTACCATATTTGTCCAAAGAAGGATTGGTTTCATGACTACAAACCATTTAACAAAGGATCTATGATAATGTGGAACAATATGACTTGCAAAGCAATAAAGATTAGTACAATATGCATCAAGATGTTTAATGTTGCTGCAATGACCCTTGCATATGTGCGGCATGTTCTTGAGTTGCAAAAGAACTTGATATCATTAGGCATAGTGGACTCAAATAGTTGGAAGTGAGGAGCAAAAACTGGAACATTGAAGGTATCAAAAGGAGCATTAATGATGAATATCTAAAAGGTAGGAAATCTTTATAAGCTGGTTGGAGACATCATTACACAAAGAGTGGCAATGATAACTTTTGAAGAAGAAGATAACAAAGATCTCAAACATTTGTGGCTCCAAGATTTAGGTTATATGAGTGAAAGAGGTCCAATTGAATTATCCAAGCAACAACTATTCAAGTGCATAAAGAGCTAGAAGTTAAAATTTTATGAGAAATTTATAATAGGAGTGTGAGCTTTTCCATAACAATTCATTGCACAACGGGAATGATAGATTATGTGCATTATAACGTTTGGGTCCCTACATCTTTAGCTTCAAAATTTTGAACAATATATTTTGTATGCTTGGTAGATGACTACCCTAGGCAAGTATGGATCCACACCATGAAGAAAACATCAAAGAGTTTCTCTATCCTTAAACAATGGAAGGTGATGATGGAGAAATAAAGTGAAAGGAAAGTGAAGTGCTTAAGATCCAATAATGGTAAAGAATACAAATTTGGAGAGTTTGATAGATATTGTAAGAGTGAAGTGCAATCCGCTGCTTCATTGTATCAAGTACCTCTTAAAAAATGTTGTGGTAGAATAGATAAAGTATACATTCTTGGAGAAAGCTCAAACTATGTTCAGCAATGCCGGATGGGAGAAGAGCTTTTGTGTAGACGTTGTAAATATGGCTTGTCATGTGGTAAAAATTTCTCCATCTACTGCTCTTGAGTGTAAGACAAAATATGGAAAAATGGATGAATGTAGATTACTCTTCACCTAGAGTGTTTGGATGCATAATTTTTTTTCATATACAACAAGAGCAAAGGACAAACTTAGATCCCAAATCTAGAAACTGAATATTCTTAAGATATGAGAAGGATACAAAGGGATATAAATTGTGGGATCCAGTTAGATGTTGTTTTGTTGTGAGTAGTGACATAATATTTCATGAGAATAGTATGATGCAGATGATTACTATGTGTATAGACAAGGAAAAAAATCAAGTCAAACATTATTAAGGTAAATATTGATGTCAAAAGTGAAGACATTCATCTCATGTAGATCTCCTAAGTAATCCACTAGAAGAGGAAGGTCCAAAAGTTTTACATGGACAGAAGTACCCAAATAGAGATATATTGCCTCTAAAGAGATATGAATCATATGAGCATTCATTTGTAGCCTATACTCTTCTTATGGAAAATGGTGAGCCTTCTTCATATGAGAAGACCATGCAAGATCAAGAATGCCAAAGATGGAATAATGCTATAGAAGAGGAGATGAAATTTTTGGCCTAAATTTAAACTTGGAGACTTGAAAAACTACTTGTGGGAAAAAAGACAATTGATTCAAGATGAATATATTGGATAATGGAATGAACTCTAAAATCAAGTGGAGATTGACATAGAGTAAGGCTTGTAGCAAAGAGTTATATCCAAAAGGAAGGTATTGACTTCAAAAAGAAATTTTCACCAATGGTAAAAATCTCTTCAATTTGTGCATTGTTGGTGATTGTTTCTTTGCATAACTTAGAGTTGGAGCAATTAGATATTACAACTGCATTTTTTCACAAACAATTGGAAGAGGAGATGTACATGGATCAACATGAAGGTTTTGTGGTACCAAGGAAGGAGAATCACATTTATAGGTTACAAGAATCATTCTATGGACTAAAGCAAAGTCCAAGGCTATGGTACATGAAATTTGATGCTTTATGTTGAGGCATGGATACAACTAATAAGAGTTGGATTGGTGTGTGTACCTCAAGAAGCTCCATGGACCTATATCTTTTGATATAATTATCCTGGTACTATATTGTAATGTTCCAAGGATAGGAGAAACCCCAAGAGAAACACAAGGTTTCATTCCTCATTACTATGATGCTCCAAAAGAGCACCTATCTTTATATAACAAAGAATATCCATTCAAAAAGAGCTACACACTTTGATCAAATACATGGATTAATGATATATGAGCAAGCTCTACCTATAGATTAGTTGTATGGATTGATGACATGTTGATCCATGTCCTATTTGGTTGGTCAAACAAGTTTGACCAAATAGAATCTTTAGAGGAATCTTCTTGTAGGAAGCTCAAAATAGCATGGGTGAGGTACCACTAGAAAGTTCTCAATGAGATAAAAGAATGGAAGAAAAGGCAATGACATTTCCTTTGGGGGCTGAATTATCTATTTTTTGAGGCCTAATTCATTTGTTTAGGTCTCCGAAATTGGTCCAAAGTTTTTAGGGTGTTTTTAGCCTTTGCATTATTAGTGAAAATATTGTTTTGGTGACATTTCTATCTGATCTACTTCAACCATCATATATAAAATTACCAAAGATATTACCAAGCCAATTTCCACCTCTAAAGAATATGTATAGCTAATGGTATGTGGATTGAATAATATATATGAATGATATGCGGATTGTTGTGGAAGACATGGTTGAGGTGGAGAAATTGAAAGCCCAACTTTATAATGAGTTTGATATGAAGGACTTAGGTTTCTCAAAGAGTGTACTTGGGATTGAAATCCATTAAGGGAGTAAGGGAAATCTATAGATATCTCAAAGGAGGCAATTGGAAACATTACTTTTACATTTTGGCATGGAGAGTGCCAAACTTATGAAGACTCTAGTGGAAAATCATTTCAAGATATCATTGGCACAATTTCCTTCAAATGAGAAGGAGAGAACATTAATGTCAAATTTTCCTTATGCTTATCTTGTTGGGAGTTTAATGTATGTGATAGTTTACACCAAACCAAACATCTCATATGTGGATAGTATAGTGAGCCAATATATAGCAAAACCTAAGAAGCAATATTGGGAAGTTATGAAGGAGATACTTTGTTACTTTAAAGAGATAAAACATATTGATATTATCTTTGACGTGTAGAAGGATCATGAAGTAGTTATCATAAGGTATGTAGATGCTGATTTTTCCAAAAATTTGTACATGATAAGTTCTACAAACAAATTTATATTTACTCTTGTTGGTGGTTTGATGAGTTAGAAGTTTACTCTTTGGTATACTATTGCTCTTTCAAAGATAGAGGCAAAATGTACGGTGACAATTAAGGCAAAATAAAGGTTTGTATGGCTCCAAAGATTAGCCAAGGATGAGAAATAAAGTCCAAGATTTATTTTGATAGCCAAAGTGCTATTCACTTGACAATAATCAAACAAACCATTCTTGAACAAAGAATATCAATATAAGACATCATTTTATCATTGAAGTTGTGATAAGTGGAGAGATCAATCTAAAAAAGATAGGCATGGAGGTGAACACAATTGATATGTTAACTAACCTAGTTCTAGTTGAGAATGTATGAACCTTCTCGGCTTTTGATGTTACTAATAGAGTTGATTTAGTTGAATACTTTAAAAAATTGTATTGATTAAAATTTATATTGATTAGATAAAACACAAGCCAAGGAAGAGATTGTTATGTCTTGGTATTTGAGCACTAATTGAGTGTTGATGTTGATAGTTGAGGTAGCCAAGGGCATGCCTTAAGTTGAGAAGCAATCAATCAAGAATACTTAGGATGATGAAATTATTTTTTAACCAAGGACAAAAATATGAGAATGAAATATCAAAAGGGAAGGTGACATTGAAACTCTCAATGGAGTGAAACTCCAAATGCCTAGAATTTGGTATTGGTGTTTATAGTGAAGCAATACAAGGCTCTTGAGAAGCTTCTTTCTCAAAGGTACCTACAAGGAGTGAAAGCTAAGCTACATGAGAAGCTTCTAATGAAGCTTCTTTATGGAAGCCATCTACTTGGCATATAGACTAAGCTAGCTGTTAACTTGGTATGCAAGTTATCAAATCATTGGAAGGTATCTAAAAGCTCTCCACCAAGAAGCTTCTTCTATACTTATAGAATAGACTTAAAATTCCTAGCTATATTTGGCTTATTTTATCACCTCATTAGCATTTGCTAACTTGTCTACTAACTCCATATTATTACATATTCTCCTATTACTAGTTGGTGACATCCTCATTGCCATCAAACCCTAGTAAGTCCTATATGGCCTAGTGTGCATCTTGGAGATGAGAAAGAGGCTTCCATGTAGCATTTTAAAGAGGATACCCTTTCCAAATGACATTATATTCATTGTGTTGTTTGTGGCCATGTAGGATGTTACAACATGCAAGTATAGGATCAACTTTGCATTCCTCATAATCATTGATAAGGATGGGAGGAGGAAGAGGAGGGTGGATACAAGCAGAAAAGGAAGATGTATAAAAAACAAAAGCTTTTTACTTTGAAAAATGGAAGGCAAGATAAATTTTTATAAGACTAGGAAAGACAAGTTTGTAAGCAACAAGAGAAATTATTTGAATAATATCAAATGAAATATCCATTTAAGAGCAAGTTTACAAACTTGGGTGTCAAGTAAAAAACAAATATTACTAGAAGAAAACATGAACTTATTGCTTAGTTCAAAGGTAAGACTAGGATGAAGCTTATCAGTATATTGCTCTTGCCAATTTTTAGCAACAAGCAAATGAAACTGGCTTAGTGTAAAGATTTTGATAACATGAACAAGAAGGTGGAAGTATTAAGAAAATGAGATGGTGAGGGAGTAAGAAAGGAATCTAGAATAAGTGAATTTTACCTAAAATCAAGGAAGAAAGAAGAGAACATGATGCTCGCTTGGAGTTATTGTAGGCAAACTTGATAGCCACAAGACAAATATATTGATTAGTATAGTGAATATTTATAAAGACACAAAATATATCTTCCAATATAAAATTTGCATGTTTGGTTTGCCTTTCAATTTGCTATTGGAGATGAAAACCCTTGTCATCTCATGATGCTTGAAGATGATGGCAAAATAAACCTTGGTTAGGATTTGAACATCCATAATATCCATGGTGGGTGCCAAGTGAAATTGCTTGCTTAGTCTATCAACAAACACCACAATGGCAATTGGCCTTGATCCATCTTGTACAAGGATGTAATGAGGTCAAGAATTACATGTTCTTACTAGGAAAATAGAATGGGAAGTGGTTGAAGTAATCTACCTAATTTTTTTTGTTTATCTTGTTGCATTGACAACTCATACATGATCAAATAAACTCTCAAACTTCTCATGCCATGTTCAGCTACCACCATTGATGTCAGAAGGCAATCAAGGTTTTCTCCACACCCAAGTGACCAACAATTATTAATTCATGGGCTTTTTGAACCCACTCAAGTTAGAGATCTGCAATAGTTGGAATATAGATATTCTTCTCACAAAATAAAAAGCCTCCTTGAAGGAAAAAGTGTTTTTTTCCTTTTTATATGTTGTAAGATGATTTTTGGTATGTTGACACTATGGCAATTGTTGCTATCATAAGAGATTTATAAAGAATCTTCAAATCATGTCAAATTAACAAGATATCAAGAATAACATGGAACTTGCAAGGTTATACTCAAAGCTTGATGTCAAGTTATTATAGTTGTTCCTCTCATCAATGATGTTGAGTCTTCATGTTTTTAAATTTTTAAATTTATAACAAATATTTTTGATTGGTTCACATGATCGATTGTTCTCCACAAGATAATATCTCCATATCTTTGTAGCATATACAACTGGTAATTGTTCTTAATCTTGAGTAGAATTCCTTTTTATAGTGATTATTTTGGAAGACACATAAGCAATAAGATATAATTCATTTCAAAATTCCCATTGCAAAATAGCTCCAATGGTAAAGTAGAAGCATCAAAATCAACCACACATAGTAATTAAGGATCATATAATTAGAAGATAGGTTGTGAACACACTATATGCTTCAATTCTTGAATTCATGTTTGTGCTTGGTGGTCCTCAAAGATTGATGTCTTCCCAAGAGATTGGTAAATAATGTAACAACATGAGCATAATAGTGGATGAATCATTAGTAAAACTTACTGATCAATTAAATACCTAAATTTTCATCACATCTTTAAGAGTAGCCCAATTTGTAATGATCTTGATTTTCTCTTCTTCCATCTTGATCTCCTCCATTGAGACCTTATGATCCAAGAAGATCACCTCCTTTTGCCAAAAGGCACACTTTGACTTCTTACAATAGAACGTTCATTGGTATAATCATCTTCAGTCTTCTTGTACATGGTTATTGTAATCTACCTCCATCCTATTTTAAGTTAAATAACATCAAAGAGTACTATCACACACACACACACACACAGAGAGAGAGAGAGAGAGAGAGAGATATATATATATATATATATATATATATATATATATATATATATATATATATATATATATATATATATATATAATATAGCATTTCTAACACCCAAGGCATTGATCCATGAAAATAGCCAAAGCATTAGTGAGCCTAAAAGGTATAACTCTCTTTCCAAAATGCCCATACCTTGTGCAAAAGGTAATCTTTTGTACATCCTCTCTCTTAATAGAATATACATGGCTATTTTGAAGATCCAATTTTGAAAAGTATTATGCTCCACTTAACTGATCCAACAAGTCATCAACTCAAGGCAAGTGATATGCATTTTTGTGGTTAATTTATTAAGGCCATGAAAATCAATATAGAATCAAAGTACTCCATACTTCCTTGGCATAGAAAGTACTAGTACTCACAAGGAGATATACTATGTCATGTGAAATCCTTCTCCAACAACTCAATGAGTGTTATTTAAATTTTTTCTAGCTCCTTTGGCAAGAGCCAATAAGTTGGTTTACTCACAAGAGTACACCTTGGAAATAATTTAATACTCTTGAAAGGCATATCTTGATACAAGGGCAACCCTTTGGAAGATTATCCAACAAAGTTTTGCAAAATCTTGAACTCTTGGATCAACCATTTGCTTTTGATCCTCATCTAAGTCACCTTATGCAACAAGTATAAGTCACATTGTAAAAAATAAGAATATCTACCTCCAAGGCTTGCTCAACAACTACTATATTGATACACTTCCAGTCTTGGGTCAATTATTTTAGATGAATTTATTTAATTATGCATGAAAACCTAATTGATAATTCATGCCTTGGTGTTGTACTTTATTTTTTTTTGGCCAAGCAAATTTAACTTCATGACGTTCAAGCCAGAGAATACCTAGAATGTTACTTTAATGTAAGGGAGTGATAACAAATCTCATATACTTGAAATAATCCTTCCCAATATTGAATGCAATTCATTGTGAAGTTTAGAATGGACATTTTTTTCTACCATTTCCCATTATCAATTTGATGCATAATATTGGCTTTATATGAATACCAAATTCCTTCACTTATTGCATGGACATCTTATTTTTAAAACTCTAAGAATCAACCAAAATTCTAGAATCATGATCATATATCATATCTTAGTATTGAATCAAACTTCCATAGATTGAGCTTTCAATCTCATTGGAAATAATCAAGTTCCAAATAAATGGCTTGATGTCTCATATTGGGATTCCTTGTTTCCTTCATCATCATGCTAAACAAGATCTATTTGGGTAATTGGTTGGGGTATCCATTCTAGAGAGGACATTCAACAATGCAATATCTTATTTGACAACAATAGAAGCAATCACGTTTTTTGCAACCTCTCTTGGTTTATCATGCCAAGTGGTCTCTATTGGATGACATCAATCTCCATTGGTGCCAACATGTTTACTTCTGCTTGGCATGTTTGCAAGTCTCTAGAGCTCTAGAGGTCTAGGTCATGACCAATTTGTGATAACCAAGGAGTCCAAATGCTCAACAATCTATATGGTTTTGTTTAGATGCTTGGGTTCATGCATGGTTACTTCCAATTTGGTGCATGATTTCAAGTTTTTTCACAAAGCAATCCAAAGCTTCATCTTCTTCTATGTTTGGAATCAACATCATGTTTTTTTGGAATCTAGAAATGTTACTTCTCATTGAACCAATCTGCCTTAGTTCAATCAGTCAATCTTGTGCAATATTCACCGCTTAGAATTGCCCAATGACTGTACTCTCAAGTGTTTCTATGACAAAATTAGAACAATAAATTATTTTTTAGTTTGTTTACCTAAAATTTCCACCATATTTTTATTACTCCATGTGATTGACTTGAAGCCAAGAGGATTTATCTCCAATCATCTATAAGATTTGTGCTTCAAAATAATGATCACAATCAAATGAAAAATTATCTTTTGTTCTTGGTAGATTATTTCCTCAAAGACCTTTAGTTTTTGAACTTGCACTCAATTTTCTCCCTCTCAAAATGCTCTCTCTCAATTAACCATCAAAATCTCTATCTTTCAACAATTGAGTAAGATGCTTGATTTGTTGTTGCATAATAATGATAAATTTTTGGATTGTTTCTTTGAAAACTACTCTACTCCATTACCAACTTCCACATCCCTAGATTAACATTTAGATGTAGCATATCCTTTGCTCTTTGTAAGTTACAATTGAAAAAATATCAATGGTTCATCATACAAGGCAATTGTATTCAAAAAGTCTTTGTCAAGTTAGAAGTGATGAATTTTTGGAAATGATACTTTGGTAACACATGGATACAAAAATCCCAATGGTTTGGAGGAGACTGATTTCGTGGTTCATAGATTCCATCCATATTGTTCTTGCTCTAGTACCAATATAAAAGACCAATGAGTGAAATAAGAGAATGGAATATCAAAAAGAAAGGTCACATTGAAACTCTCAATTGAGGAAAACTCCAAATGCCTAACATTGGCTTGGGCTTTGGGATTTTTAGTGAAGCAATACAAGGCTCTTGAGAAACTTCCTTCTTGAAGCCACTTTTTTGGAGTGCAAGTTGAGCTACATGAGAGGCTTCCTTTTAGAAGTTGTCTGCCAAACGTACAAGTTAAGCTAGCTGTTAACTTGGTGTGCAAGTTACCCAATCATTGGATAGTACCTATAAATTACCACCAAGAAGCTTCCTTAATGCTTCTAGAGCAGTCTTAAAATTCCTCATTATATTTGGTTTATTTTATTAACTTATCAGCCTCTAGTATGCTAACTCCCTACTATCATAAAATTGATGAGACTCACTTTTTCAAAAATATTAAGGAAGTTAAGGAAGATTGACTAGTGACTATCACAAATTATATATATTAGTGGTGCTTTAATAAGTCATGGGTGCGACTATTTGGCCATAGATGTAGCTTTTAGGACAAGAAGTGAACCACATATATCTTTATTTCAATTGATGTTGAATTAATGGGTGTGTTTGGTGCTATTGTGTGATTATCTTATGGGTTGAGTTTCTAACATAAAGGAGGTGTACCAACTCAACCTTTGGCCCATCTATCTAAGAAATAACCTAAAACAGTGACACTAAATATGAAAGGAAATTTCTAATCCTTGGTTGATGTACATATCAAAAAGTACTCATGCCTTCATAGAATTCTATCTAAATTGCTATTGTCAACTCACACCATTGAGTAAAGAGAAGAATGCTATCCCACATAATGTCCATAAAAAAATTTATGTCCAAAACTAGGATCTTCCAATGTATATCCTACTCATAAATGATATGAGGAATGAACTTCTAAGATTAAAAAATCATTTGCCTCATATTATTGAGCCTAAAAATCTCATCTCTAAAACTCATCCTCCTTTCTTCAATCCATTCTATGTTTGTATCTACACCTCCAAAAAGAGTGGGATGAGGTACCACATGAACATACTACAAGTCCATCTAAAAAGGTATGTATAACATGAGTCCACATTTTTATGCAAATAGTTTGCATCTCATGAGTGTGAACACTATACTTAGAGTTTTGCATCCCATGAATCTCCATCTCTAAGTCTGTGTGTAGTGTAGGAACTTTGCATGTTGGACTCTTATAAATGATGGAATAATCCTTTACTACAATCCTAGTAATATACAACTATCTCTCATAGAACTCCTTTGTTCTTCTTAAGTCCTTGTCTCTCTTGGATATCCTAAAATTAAACTCAACAAACCTCTCAACTGTATTCCTCTCCTTTGATCTAAAGAACTCCTTCTTCTTTACTAGTAAATGATCTCTCTTAACAAGAAGATCTCTCTCCACTAAGTCTACCTTCCTTCCTTGAGCTGAGCTCTCTCTCTATTCCTCTCCTTTGATCTAAAGAATTCCTTCTTCTTTACTAGTAAATGCTCTCTCTCAACAAGAAGATCTTCTCTCTCCACTAAGGCTACCTTCCTTCCTTGAGCTGAGCTCTCTCTCTAACCTCATGATGGGTAGTATGAACTTCTCTTCATGGTCTTGTAAAGGATCATCTAAGACAAGGTCCTCAAAAGGAAAATCTAAAACATGGTGGTGGTAAAATTTTCATGGAGTAAATTAAAATCAAACAAGAACTTGTGTAGGTTTATTTACTAAGTGGAGTAAAAGGTTTTTACAAAATTGAAAACATATAGTTTTAATTTTATTTACTACTCTACTTACACTCACTCACTCACTCACTCACTCACCTCCTCCTCTTCTATAGGGCAAGGTGATATACTTCTTGTAGATCATCTTGTCTTCATCCATGAACTCCCACTAGCTACCCCTCTCACCCATGCTCCATTACCCAAAGAAAACATGAGCAAGAAATTATCCAATGCAAGTCTCCTTGAAGTGTCTTACATGTGGATGATTTAGTTATCTTTATACTCAAATGAAACCATTGGATCATCCACTCCACCCACTCATAATCCTCACCCAAGTATTTTGAAAGGATTTTGACAAGATCTAGCTTGCTTGTAAATTTCTTTTCATACCTTAGAGACAGCACCTACTTTGCAATTTCTTGGGTCCAAAGAGCACAAGACATGAGGGATAGGCCCATAAGGCCCAAAAGCTTACAAGTTTTTGGAAAAATAGAGAATTTTTATTTTCGTATTAGGATTATTTATTAATGTTTAATCACTCAGCCTCCCATGGAAATAGCCTCTTGCTCTAAGGGAGAAGCTCTAGAGATCAAAGGCCTGTTTGGTTCACCATGAGGTGGATGGGCACTATCATATGCCAATTTAAAGACCATATAATCTTATTCTTTACATTGAGGATGATATGCCATGCGCCATCTTACACCTCCTCACTAGGATAAAAATAACACTAATCAATATAAAGAAAACCTCCAAGTAAGGTATGCACATTGTCTAGCAAGATACCTCATTTCTATACAATACTTGACAAGGAATCAATCTTTGATTTAATGCCTATCTATAATTCTCTTTCTCTTGCTCTTTTCCTTTAAAAATGAAGAAGCGCCTCTTATAATATCAAACGCAATGTCATTGGCTTCCTATGCACTCTCCTAATGTTAGTATCTTTGGCCAAAGTCCTTTCAAACTCCATGGACAAAGGAACTTGGAAAAAATTGTGCAAAACAACAAAATAGATGTAGAAAAAAGTTAAAAGTTAGCACAAGTAAGGAAGGAAGTATAAAATATCAAGGAAAGAAATAGGAAAAGGGAAGACCAGAGTGGAAGATCACATCAAGGCTCTCCAATGAGTGAAACTTTAAATTTTTAGCTTGATTGTGGCTTAGGTATTTATAGGTCATTTAGGTACAAGACTCCCAAGGAGTTTCCAAGGAAGGTTCTTTTTAAAAACCACCTTACTTGGGGTGCAAGCTAAGCTTGGAATATAGGTTACTCTATCCTTGGTAGCTTCCTAGAAGCTTCTCACCAAGAAGCTTCTTGGATGCTTCTAGAATATTTTACCCACAAGCCTGCTTGATGTTTATAAAACATTCTTAGGTAAGTTATACTTCCTTTTACTATACTTGGCTTAGACCATTAACTCATTAGCTTCTATTCAATTTTTTGTTAACTCCATATTATTACATATTCCCCCACCACTAGTTGGTGATGTCTTTGTTACCACAGAATCTTTAAACACTTAGATGGTCATTTGTGCATTTTGGAGACGAGAAAGGGATTCCATGTGGTGTTGTGAAGAGGATATCCCTTTTAAAGGACCTTATATTCTCTATGTTGTTGGTGGCTATGTTGAATGCTCTAGCTTGCAAGTATAAATTTTTTTCCTTATTGTTGTTGATAAAGATTGGAGGAAGAGGAGGTTGGACACAAGTGAAAAAGGAATATGGATTAGAAACAAAGGATTTTATCTTTCAAACATGGAAGGCATGATGGATCTTCATATGTCTAATCAATGCAAGTCAATAGGCAATAGGAGAAATGATTTGAGTAACATCAAATGGACCTATCCAATAAGAAGTAAATTTATGAACTTGAGTATCAAGCATGAGAGGAACCATTATTATAAAAAAGTATGATTGAATCATCTAATAGAAAGGTGAGATTAAGACAATGTGTATCAACATATTTTTTGGTCAAATTTCAGCAATGAGAAGATGAGGCTTGGCTTGCTTTAAGGATTTAGATAACATGGACAAGAAGGTGGAAGTATGAGGAATGTGAGATGGCATGAAAGGAAGAAAGGAATATAGAACAGTTGATCTTAACTAAAATTAAGGAAGCCTAAAGGGGAGGAACACAATGCTTGCATGTTTGGAATTGTTGTAGGAAAACTTGGCAGCCATAAGACAAGCATCCCAATTGGCACGGTGAATGTTTGCAAAGCATATCTTCCAAGGTGAAAATTTTATGTTTGGTTTGTCTATCAATTTGAGGATGAGAGGCCATAAACAAAAGAAGCTTGGTGCCAAGTAGGTTGGAGAATGCTTGCCAAAATTTACAAGTGAATTGAGCATCATTTTCAAAGGTGAGAACCCTTCTCATCCCATGGTACTTGAAGACTATAACGCCCATTAGTGCATGTATGCTATATAGGGATATTAAATTTGGTATTGCAAGTAGTGGAGAAATATTATCTATACAAGTTTAACAATCTTTATATTAGTCATGATTAGCTAGAGTTAGTTCTAGCTAAGATCAAAATGACACTATTATAGTGGAAGGGAAAAGAATGAGTATCATTATCTTTTCTTCTAGTGTATTGATTTAGTATTATTCTAATGTATTTGGCTTTGAGGTAAGAATTTAGATTTCCTGGACAGGCCTTGTTGGTGCATATTTTTATATAGTCCAAGGATAGTTCGTGTGAAAAAATCCTTGACTTAGTTGGTAGGTGAGGATAAGACCACCTACTCATAGGATTATTCTCATGTGTATGGATATTCCTTTAGATCTTTTACTTTATATGAATTTTAGCCTAATAAATAGAATTAATCCTGATTAATAATTTTGGTGTGCAACTTTCTAACAAGTATAAAAACTAGAGGTAAGGAGGTACTCATCATCCTTTCATTTGCAAATATCTCTCTTGTTGAGTTTTCTAGTGAACAATGTCTTGAGACTTGGAGGTGCCTTGGAGTTATAGCCTTAGAAGAGTGTGATGGAGTTGGAGTTCCTTGCATTCTTAGTCAAGGGAACACTACCTTAATAGCCATCAAATGTTCATTTTGAGTGAGAGACAAGTTGGCTCATAATATAGTATCAAAGTAGATATTGGCTAGCATTGGATCATCCATGGTATCCATGGTAAATCTTCTTGTTAAGTTTATCAACAAACACCATAATGGTGGTATGGACCTGATCCATTATGCACAAGGATGTGATAAGGTCAAGACTTACATTTTCATATTGGGCAACTAGAATGGGAAGTGGTTGAAGTAGTCATCATAGTTTTTGGTTGCTTATTATGTTGCATTAGCAACTCTCACAAGATCAAACATATGCTCAAACTTCTTCTACCATGTTTGACCACTTCCATTGACATTGGAGTGTACTCAAGTTTTTCTCCATGCCCAAATGACCAATCATTGGTAAGTCATGGGCTTCTTGAAGCAACATAAGTGAGAGATTACCCATAGTTGGAAAATAGATCTGGTTCACTCAAAGTAAAAGGGCCCCCTTAGAACAAAAGAATTATTGTACTCCTTGTCATGCATTGCAAGATGACTTTGTAGCAACTAAAAGAAAAGATCTTTTTGGAAAGTAGTCTTGAACTCTATGTGTACCTTTGAGTTGATTGACAACTTGGTCATTGCTGCTTTCATGGGAGATTCATGAAAAAATTCAAATAAAAAAATTAGGAATGATGTGGAAATTTTCAAGTTTATAATCAAGCTTGATATCAAACAACTATAGTTGTCCTTCTGATTGATTATGTAACTCTTCACATGCTCCAAATTTAAGGTCTACAACAAAGTTTTGTGATTGGTTTGCATGATTACTTGTTTCTTCACGAGATAGTGTCACCATACCTTTGTGGCATATACCCTTGCCAATTGTTCTTGATCTTGTGCAAAGAAATATTTTTTAAGTGTTCAGTTGGCAAGACATAAAGACAATAGGATTTAAACCATCTAGAAATTTTTGGTTGTAATACTACTCCAATGGCAAAGTTAGAAGTATCAAAATCAATCATGCAAGGTAGTTGAAAATTCTATGGTTGGAAGATGGGTTGTGAGAAACACTAAATGCTTCAATTTCTTGAATACTTCTTTCTGCTTTGTGGTCCACGTAAAGCTTGATATATTTCCAAGAGATCAATCAACAATATAGCCACATGAGCATAATAGTAGATGAAGCATTGTAAAAACTTGCAGATCCAAATGCTCAGATTTCTTTGACATCCATAGATGTAGTTTTATTAGTAATAGCCTTCGTTTTCTCCTCTTTTATCCAAGTAAAACTGGCACTAGCATAATCATCTTAAAACTTCTTATGCGTGATTCTTGTGTTTTGCCTCCATTATGCTATAGATTAAAATATAATCCACTAACATCACCATGTATCAATCAATAGTCCATCCAACACTCATTGCATTTGATCCATGAAACTTACCTGAGCACTAGTGAACCCAAAAGATAAGACTTTCCATTCAAAATACCCCTATGTTGTGTAGCAAGTAATCTTTTACACATCCTTTTTATCAATGAGAATCTACCAATAGCCATATTAAAAATCCAACTTTGAAAAGTATCATGTTATACTCCATTGATCCAAGAATTTTGCATTCTTCACTATTTTTTATTACGGTTATGGTTATCAATACAAAATCCATCTTTCTTATGTACAAAGAATAATAGTGCTTGTCAAAGAGATGTACTTTGTTGTATAAAATCCTTCTTCAAAAACTCAGTCAATGTTGTTTGAAGCTCTTTTAAATCCTTTATTGAGAGCCTATAGATTGGTCTACTAATTTGAAAGCTACTTGGCAATAGCTTGATCTTGAAAGGTATATAATGATCAAAGTGTAATCTCTTTGAAAGATCATATGGAAATACATATACTAACCTTCTAACTATATGATCAACCATTACTTGATGAGACTTTTGATCCTCATTAGATTTTCCTTGTGCAATTTGCTTGCTTCCTTGCAATAAGAATATCTTCTTCCAAAGCTTGTTTTATAGTTTTTAAATTGATAAACTTTCAATCTTGGGATTGATAATTCTTAGGTGTTTTAGTTAGAGTGCCAAATACCTTAATCAATAATTCTTACCATAGTTTTGTACTTGAATTTGTTCATAGATTTAACCAAATTGAACTTTATGAAGTTCAAAAAAATGAAAATCTTAAATGATATCGTAATGTAGATGAGCTACTATAGATTTCATACACTCTAAATACTCCATCCCAAACTTGAACACAATAAGATGTGAGGTACAAATTGTGGTTTCTTTTACCAACCAATCATTATCAATGTGCTATTCAATATCAACTTGATAAGATATATAGTTCCTTTGCTTATTACATTGACATGCAATTCTTAAAACTCCCAAAATAAACCAAAATCTTGCAACCACAATTAGATATCATAACTTGCAAGTAAATTAAACTTGCATAGGTTGAGACTTCAATCCTATTAGACCTTATCAAGTTCCCAATAAGTGGTTTGATATCCTACTTGGACTCTTTGTTTCCTTGATCATTGCACTCCACAAATTCCATTTGGGCAATTGATTGAGGTTTTGCATTCCTAGTTGGACATTTGGCAATACAATGTCCAATTTGGTGATAATAGAAGTAACTATCATTTTATCTCAATCTCAATTGTGTCAAGTGGTCTTTGTTGGATGGCACCTGTCTCCATTAGTGTCAGATCCTACACCCATGTGTGATGTGTTGGTAGGTTCTATGAAGGTCTACATCAAGATCAAGTTAATGCAACCAAGGAATCAAAGTGCTCCGCCAATTGCATGGTTTTTTCCAAGTGTTTGTGCTCATATATGATTATTATTATGGTACATAGTTTCAAGCTCCTCATAAATTGATCTAGAGCTTCACCTTCTAGTATATTTGGAATTTTTATTATGGTTTTTTGGAATGATGTGATGTAATTCCTCACCAAACCAATCTACTTAAATATTGCCAATCTATCTTGTGCAACATTCATTGCTTGGAACTCTTGATTAAAGCTCTCTTGAATTCTTCTCATGTTTAGATTGGATCAAAAAAACTACTGCTAAGCTTGAACTAGCCAAAATTACCACCATAGCTTGGCCACTCCATATAATTGGTTTGAAGCATTTATTTATCTCGTTCTATATAGAGGATTTGTAGCTTCAAAATAACATTAGAAATCAAACAAAAAATTCTCCACTTTACTTGATATATTTATGTTGTCAAGTACCTTTGGCTTTGGAAATCAAACTTGCTCTTCTCCCTCTCAAAATGCTACTCTCTACATGTTCTTATTGTTGATTTTCACACTCTTTCTTTTCCAATAATCAAGGAAAGTGCTTGATTTATTGTTGCATAGTAATGATAACTGTGGATATCTATGCCATAATTACTACTCTACCAACTACATATTTGAAATTATCTAAGTTAACATATAGATACAACACGTCCATCACTTCTTGTGAGTTACAATCAAAAGGATCAATGGTTCATCGGAAAAGGTGATTGTATTCAAAATATTCTATACAAAATGTAAAATGACAAGTTGTGTGAAATGATATTTGGATAATATGTGGATAGAAAATTTCCAATTATTTGGGGGAAATGGATTTGGTGATCCATGGATTCCATCTATCAATCCTATTCTTGCTCTAATACCAATGTAAAAGACCAAGAAGAG
Organism: Lunularia cruciata; assembly: GCA_948567375.1. Taxonomy (NCBI): domain Eukaryota; kingdom Viridiplantae; phylum Streptophyta; class Marchantiopsida; order Lunulariales; family Lunulariaceae; genus Lunularia; species Lunularia cruciata. The sequence goes on from OX419757.1 coordinate 35,876,227, forward strand.
AAATAGGAGATAGAAGACCAAAGTGGAAAATCACATTGGGATTCTCAAGTGAAGGAAACTCCATATGCCTAGCTTGAACATGGCTTGGATATTTATAAGTAACTTGGGTACAAGACTCCAAGGAAGGTTTCTTCTAAGAGCCACCTTACTTGGAGTGCAAGCTAAGATAGCGGTTTAGTTGGCATATAAGTTACTCTACCCTTTGAAGGTTCTTAGAAGCTTCTTGGGTGCTTCTTAAATATTCTACTAACAAGCATTTGATGTTTCTTAATTTTGTTAAGGCTCCTTCTCTTTCCTTTTACTATATTTAGCTTTGACTATCAACTCATTAGGTCTTATTAACTTGTTTTGTAACTCCTTATTATTACAAAAGTAGGATACACAAGTGGCATGTAAGAATAAGAAGCAAGAGTATGTTTGAAGCACACACTATGCTATGAAAAATTTTAAATGCTTCATTTAAAGGTCTATCTTTATGGTTCATACAAGGGTCAAAGGGAGAGTATTGGTGTTGATGGGATTAGGAAATGGTGAAAAGTGAGAAATTTTAGGAGAATGAAATATTGAAATGAAGATAATTGAGAAGATTACTCACATAAGAGTGGGGATGTTTAACCACATTCCCTCACTTGTGTTCTTTATATTCTTTTCATCCATTATTGTATGATACTTCTCAATGTCATCCTTGTTTGGTCTGAAATGTGTAGTGTCAAAATTGTAAAAGACCAAGACCAAGGAGAGAAATAGAGGAATCAAAGACCGGAGTGGAAGGTCACATTGAAATACTTGAATGAGGGAAACTCCAAGTGCATAGCATGATCTTGGGCTTTTTTATTAACAAGGAGCATACAAGGTTCTTGAGAAGATTCTCAAGAAGCTTCCTAAAGTTGCCTTCTTGGAGAGCAAGCCAAGTTAAGCTTTATTCTATAAGTTACCTTGGGATGCAAGCTAAGCCTAACAAGAAGCTTCCCAAGAAGCTTCCTCCTAGAAATTACCATTTGGTATGCATGTTACCCAATACTTGGAAGGTACCTAGTAGCTTCTTAGATGCTTTTATAATATTCTTGGCTAATTTGGCTTATTTGCTACTTTTTTAGCCTTGACTAACTTGTTGGTAGACTCCATCTTGTTACATATTCCTCCATGGCAAGTTGGTGATGTCCTCATCACCATTGAAGCTTTCCATTCCTGAATGGCTGTTTGTGCATTCCAGAGATGAAAAAGAGGCTCCCAAATGGCATCATGAAGGAGATTCCCTCTCCAAAGATCAATACACAAGGATATGATCAACTTCATACTCCTCATGATCATTGATAGGGATAGGAAGAGGAGGAAGAGGAGGAGGAGGTTGGATATAAGAGAAAAAAGAAGATGGGTTAAGAATAAAGAGTTTCAACTTGGAAAGATAGGATGGATGCACATATGAGAAGGCAGGACAAGTTAATAAGCAACAAGAGAAATGATTTGGGTGTCATCAAAGTGTCCTATCCAATGAGGAGTAAGTTTTTAGACTTGGGTATCAAGTGGATGGGGTAGATTACTAGAGGAGAACATGACCTTCTCACCAAGTTAAAAGGTGAGATCATGAAGATGGTGGTTCGCATGTTGTTTATGATGATTCTTAGCAACAAGGAGATGAGATTTGGCTTGTTGGAGTGATTGGGATATTGTGGTCAAGAAGGTGGAAGTATGAGGGACATTAGATGCAAGAGGAGCAAGAAGGGAATCTAGAATAAGTGGGTCTTAGCAAAAATTAAAGAAAGAAAGGAGAGAATCTAGTGCTTGCTTGTTTGGTATTGCAAACTCAACAATTGTATAACATTCATCTTTGTTTGTATGGTGAACATTGAAAAGGCACAAAGTATATCCTCCAAGGTGCAGTTTGTATGTTTGGTTTTTCCATCAGAGGATGATAAGCCATAGATAAAGCAAGCTTAGTGCCAAGTATTTGGAAGAGTGCTTGCCAAAATTTTCTAGTGAATCAAGGATCACGGTAGGAGATGAGCATATGAGGCGTCCCATGATGCTTGAAGACATTTTCAAAGTAGATTTGAACCAATGTTGGAGTATCCATGGTATCAAAGGTTGGTGCCAAATGGATTTGCTTACTAAGCTTATCTTCAAACACCATGATTCATATGTAACCTTACTTTTTCTTGGCCAAGGATGGGATAATATATAAGTTAACGTGTTCTCATTGATTAGATGAGATAATGAGTGGTTGAAGGAGTCCACTCAATTTTTGGTTGTTAGCTTTGTTGCTTTAGTAGTTCTCACAAGATTGGACAAACTCTATAATATCGTGTGCTATGTTGAGCCACCACCATTGGTGTTGGAGGGTACCCAAGGTCTCGTCCACATCCATGTGACCAATGATTGGAAAATCATGGGCTTCTTGAAGGTGCACAAGTTAGAGATCACTCTTGGATGGAACATATATCTAGTTCACACAAAATAGAAGGTCTTCTTTGAAGGAGAAGGTGTTTTACTCCTTGTTGCTTATTGCAAGATGAGCTTGGACCATCTGAAAGAAGGGATCTTGATGTAAAGCTATCCTAAACTCAATTTGGACTTTGAAGTCAATTCACACCATCTTAATTGTTGCCGTAATGAGAAGAAGAGACTTCAAATCAAGTTGTTGTGATAGGGTATTGCGGATGACATTGAAACAATTGGGTTTTGTACTCAAGTTTGATGTCAAACAATTGTAGTTGTTCCTCCCATCAATGGTGTCAACTCTTCATGTGTTACAAATGTGATGTATGAAAAAAAGGTTTATGATCAATTTGCATGATCATTTGTTTCTCCAAGAGATAATGCCTCCATACCTTAATGGCATATATTATTGCTAGTTGTTCATAATCTCAAGTAAAGTAATCTATTTCTACAATATTAGTTGGTGAGACACAGAGGCAATGGGATGTAACCCATTTGGGAATTCCTACTGCAACATAGCTCTAATTGCAAGGTTAGAAGTATCAAAATCAACCACACAAGGTAAATGAGGTTCATATGATTGAAGAATGGATCTTGAAGACACCATATGTTTCAACTTTTAGAATGCTTCCTTGTGCTTGGTGGTCCATTGAAAGCTCAAGTTCTTCCCCAAGAGGTCAATCAATGGTGCGCCCACATGAACATAGTAGTGGATGAACCGTTAGTAAAGCTTGCCAATCCATTAAATGTCCATAATTTTTCAACTTCCTTTGGAGTGAGCCAATCAATAATGGCATTTATTTTCTCCTCTTCCATCTTGATCCCCTTTATTGAGAACTTGTGATCCAAGAAGGTAACTTCCTTTTGCTAAAAGACACTCTTTGCCTTCTTGCAATGAAACTTCCATTAACTTAGTCATCTTAGGATTGTTTGCATGTGATTTGGGTGTTCTACCTTTGTCTTGCTATAGATTAAAATGTCATCCAAGAACACCAACATGCACCAATCCAATAGCCTATCCAATACCCACTACATTTGATCCATGAAGACTATTGTAGCATTAGTGAGCCCTAAAGTTACAACTCTCCATTCAAAATGCCCATACCTTATACGAAAGGTAATCTTTTGCACATCTTCTTTATCAATGGGAATATGCAAATAGCTACTTTGGAGATTCAACTTGGAGAAGTATTGTGCTCTACTTAATTGATCAAGAAAGTCATCAATTTGAGGCAAGGAATATGCATTCTTCATTGTTTGTTTATTGAGGCCATGATAATCAATAAAGAAAGAAAGTACTCCATCCTTCTTTGAAACAAATAGCATTGGTGCTCCCTAAGGAGATGTAATATGTCATATGAAATCCTTCTCCAACAATTGTATCTATGTTGTTTGAAGCTCATCCAACTCCTTTGGTGAGAGCCTATAGAATAGTTTACTCACTAGAGTACTTCTTGGCAATAACTCAATCTTGAAGGGCATACCACAATCAGAAGGCAATCTCTTTGGCAGATGATCTAGAAACACATTTGAAAACTCCTAGACTATTTGATCAACCAATGCTTGATGAGGCTTTTGGTCTTCCTCATATCTTCCATGCACAATTAGCTTGATCCACACTACAAAAGTAGACTTAGCTTCTTCCATAGCTTGCTCTATGGCTACTTTATTGACAAATTTCCCATCTTGGGACTTACCTTCCTGCAAAGCTTACTCTATGGCTGTGTTTTGGATAAACTTCCCATCTTGGGACTGATTATTCTCAGGTGTCTCACTCAAAGGTGCAAAACAACCAAATAAAAAATTTCTACCTTGGTGTTGTACTTGAATTTATCATCAATTCCAATCAAATTGAACCTTATGACATTAAAGCCAAGGTAGACCAAGAAGGACATCATAGTGTAGAGGTGCTACTACAAACCTCATACACTCCAAATATTCCTTCCCAATCTTGAATGTAATAAGATGTGAGATACAAAATGAAAAACTCTTTCTACCATCCGTCATTATCAATCTACTTCTAATTATTGGCTTGATAGGAATACTTATTTTGTTTGCTAATTATATGGACATACAATTCTTTGAACTTCCAAAATCCACCAAAATCCTACTACTATAATTAGATATCATACCTTACAAGTGAAAAAAACTTGCATAGACCAAGATTTGAATCCCACTTGAACCAATCAAATTCCCAATGGGCAGCTCAACATCTCAGATTGAAATTCTTTGTTTCCTTGATCATTCTGCTCCACAAACCATCAAGGTGATTTGTCAAGGTCATCCATTCTTGAGTGGTCATTTAGCAATGAATGTCCAATTTGATGATAATAGAAACAACCACCATTTTGTTATAATCTTTCTTGATTTGCAATGCTAAGTGGTCTCCATTGGACAACATCAATCTATATTAGTGTTGGCTCCTCCACCCTTGTGTAGTGTATTGGTAGGTTCTATGGAGGTCAAGGTTGAAATCAAGTTGTTGCAATCAAGGAATCAAGCACTCAACCAATTCTCTCTCTTTCCAATTCAAAATTTCTATCCTTTCTCTCTCTCCTTAATTTGAATATCAATTCTCTTCTTGATTTGCAAAAATTTCTTTGTACATAAATTTCCTCTTGTAAATTTTCTCTCCCAAATACCCTAATTCTAGACTCTCTTTCAATCTTGATTATCAAATTATCTATCAAATTGTATAAAATTTGTTAAGGGGTGGAGGTGAGTGATTGTACTCAATCCTCATACCTTTGTACCCTTAAACTGACTTCTCAACATCTCCACCTACACATTCAAAGTTTCAAAATTGAGCATATCTAATTAACTACAAGAAATACCTAGAACACTCCCACTTGACCCAAGGACACCTTTAACAACCTCACTACACACTCTTCAAGTGCATCCAATATGACTTAATGCACCTTAGATAACCACAAAAGGTACTCAAGCAAGTCCCAAGTATACTCGAATCACTCTAGTGCACCAAACTAGCACCCCTCTATGCATACCTATGACAACCCGGCAAATATCACTTTTGCGGTAATCAGGTAAGTAAAGTTCATTCACGTAGAGATACTATTCAGAATTGGTCAAATACAAAGTCAAATGACACAAATGTGGTTCTTTTTAGTTTCTCCTTAAGTCTCTCAAGTAGAAACCACACCCAAAAGAGAGTAACAAGCATTGACTTGCAGTCTCATCACACAAAATGGCACACTTAATCACAACTCCATCAAATCTTTCCAAACAATTTTGATTGTGATGATTTAATCTCTCTCAAAAACTCCACTTCACTATAAAACAACTTTACCTTAGAATTGTGTTCCACCTTTCCACTAAAGGCACAAATTCCTCAATCAAATTGCTTCACATCAACATTGCACTGCACTCACAACTATAGAATACTACCAATACTACAATTCCTCTCAGATCTATCAAGGAATTACTCCAATTGCACTTCACTCAAGATCAAACACACAAAACAAAGATCATGGCTACGGAATCCAACATCCAACAAGCACATTGACTTGCACTTTGAAATTCTCCACACACTCACAAACACAAACACAAACACAATGGTGATACTTGGCATTAAGCTCAAGCAATGAGCACTGAAATTTGTACTTTGATTTATCTATTCTTAGAAAAATGAATATTGAACAACAACATACTCCAAATGGCACCTTTAAATAGACAAATTCTTCAACAGTGACTAACAACTGTACCGTTCTACAACAACTTTCCTTACCTATAGATCCAAAATGACAATGCACTTCTTCATATCTACCCCTTCATATCTCAAAAATGTTACTAATTCCAATCCAATGTCAAGTTCTTCCTTGGCTTCCAACCCCAAAGTAACCTCACATACTACTCTATCCTTGGGTTTCACAATTACTAACTCTTCTACCAATTCTAACACTTTTTCACTTTGATCTGCAATTACCGTCATGGGAAATCTACATACATCTTCTTCATGCAACTCATCTTTCTCTAATACCTCCAATGGCAACTCCAAAGATATTTGTACTCCTATCTCTTCTACTTTGGGTTTTGCACTTACATCCTTCCGAAGTTTATCTATTTCTAACTTAACTAAATCAAATCTAATTGTGATATTGTCTTCTACTTCCAATATCCTCCTATCTTCACAAGTTTTGAGACTAATCAATAAAGCATTCAAATATTTATCCTTTGCATGTCTTCTTCTTGTCTCCTGCACCAAAAATCTTAACTTGTGCAATCTAGTTTCTTCATTTCTTACATTGGCTTTTGTACTCAACATCACATTCATCTTCACTACTATCTCCTTCAATGGCTCAAGCCTCATTCTTTTCTCCCATTCCTGATCTGCCTGCCAGTCTTCCCGATACATTGCAAAATCTGCCTCAAATTTGGCCTTCACATTCTCCTTCACTTTTTGCACTATCTTCTCTTCCATATTACAAAGTAACTTCCTCAATCTTTCTTCTTCTCTACCTCACTGTTAACTCTCTTTGCCAAAGTTGCTTCTTCTCTTCTACACTATATTCATTATTGCTTCTGATCTAAAGAATGTATTGTTGCTCATCCAGATTAGCATCTCTTCTTAAGTCAGGATGGAAGTGCAAGACCATCTTGTGTCATTTCACCGCATTCAATAAATTCAATCCCAAGTAAAAATGGGCTGCAAATGGCACAATGTAGTGTGGAGGTGACTTATCCCACAAATTCCACACCATTTGTCTCATGCGCTGATGGAAGCACTTTGCTCAATTGAGACAAATGGTGTGGAATTTGTGGGATAAGTCACCTCCACACTAAGAGGAGAGGCATCGTAGCACTCCTATGTGCTGATGGAAGCACTCCTATGATGCTTCTCCTCATAGGGTCCTTATAACTCTCAACCTTATATCCATTCTTTGTACATTTTGAAGAAAAGGCATCTCATACTTCTTTGGTTTCTTCAGCTACCTCTCCTCTCCCCAAGAATGTGGCTCCTTGCTCCTCACCCGCCTCTCTTTTGAGTACTAATATCCAATCCGACTCTGTCCATTGAGCCAGATTTCCTCTCTTACCCTCTTCCTCGGGTCCATCCAAACACTTACTCTCTATTATTTTGGTGATGAAACTTGGAAAACTCATATTCCAATTCCATGCCAAAAATGTGATCCAAAGCTTGCTCAAGACTTTGATACTTGTGATCACATCTACCCTCCAAATTGCATGATTTCTCACTACAAATTCTGAGTTCTTCTTTTCACCTCCTATCTTACTCTCCTCTACTCTAGGTTGGTGACTATTCTTCCGCTCGACTCCCAAACTAACAATCATGACCTCCTCTGCACAATGTACAAGTGTGTCTCTTACTACAATCCCTTTTCCCCAATATCTCTCAGGACAACTCCTTAATGGCGATGGGAAATTACTTGTTAGTTGTTCATCTTAGTCCCAAATTTTATAGTGGCGTGTCTCCTCAATCTTTCTTCACTTTGAGCTTCTACCGAGAAATCACACCTTATGCATGCTCTTGTCAATGTCAATTTTCCCCCAAGCATAGGTTAGCTGTTTTTGTGTGCGGTGCCTTTTTGAATGTCCAACCCCAAAGGAAAGTTGTTACATTGTCCTCGCCTCGGGTTGAGCACCCCAAGACAAAGTTTCCTTACTTTGGGTTGAATGCTAATAGGACCAATCCGAGTTCTTCATCTTCTGACATGAAGTCACTTTACCTCGGGTTACAACCCGAAGACACCCTTCTTTGCCTTTTGATGCCATATAGGTATAGTACAACTTTTTCTATACACTTCTTCTTCACAAATAGGGACAAAAAATGTGGGTACCACAATACCAAAGGATTCACAAGCATATGCAAACTTATACAAGCTCACAAATCCATTGCAAAAATGATGTTTTAATTTATCTTTTAGAGAGAAATCTTGTTGGTTGCCTCTTGAAAGCAAAACACATTTCAATCACATTTAATCTTGTTTCCTCTTGATCATCTTCTTGCTTTATACTTGTGCCTACTTCTTCAACTGTGCTCTCATCATAAAATCTACATCCTCTTTAGACCAAATATTGGTTAATCACATTTTTTTACAATATCAGACAATAGCTAATCCATCTTAATAATAAAAATTTCTTTTAAGACTATTTGATTGTACTATTAGCTACCTCAATAAAAATATCACTTTTAGAATTCCAATACACTATTTTTTTAGTATGTCAAGTTGAGCAATACATTTGTTGAAATAATCTCTATCTTCAATGCAAGCTTGTTTGAATCCTTTGCGGCTCAACTCAAGCCACAAAAGAGATTTCCTAAAACATGGTTGAGTAGTGGCTATTGGTTGAGTAGTGATGACATGATCATTGTATTATTACATAGAAGCATAAGAATACTCAACCAAATAGCTCCCAAAATTTATACATAGCATAAAGTCAATTAACATACAACCATCAAAGTCTATCAAATTTACACACAACATAGTGAAGTAAAGTGAAGTACATTCTTTAAGTAAAAGGAAAAAACATCTTCAACTTTGGCAAATTGTAGCATCCTCTACTTGTCATCATATACCACTTGATAACTTATTGAATAGTACACTTTTCTGCTAATATAAATTTCTCCATCAATGGCAAATCTAGCAAGTCTTTGTGCTAAATGGAAGAAGGATCCAATCTACTAATCCTACATACAAAGGAAATCCTTTTTGAGTAAATATTGATAAACTCCTTGCTCTCTCTTCTTTGTTTGGCTATTCTACTTCCCTTCCAAGATTGCATAATAATTCATAATTCCTCTATTTGTAAAATGCACCATGGATCTTGTAATCATTTGTTAGATATTCAATCTCCTTGCTACACATGCTACATTCTTACTATGCCTAAATTTATAGAGAGCTATTTCATGCTACATCCAAATAGGAGTCTTCTCTCTCTTTAGTTTATTTATAAAATGAATACGGTCTTTTATGAGATCCATTGAGTTCACTAAAGGACCCTAGATCAAGATCCGTGAAAAAATTATCAACAAATTCAATATTGAAAGATAAGTAAACTTTTTCATGAAGAAATCTATCAGAGATAATGAGTTGCCACTGTCTTAAAAATTATTCCCTACATTGTATTCATCTTTATCACTACTCTAATCATCTAAAGTCCATTCTTTGATCCACCTTTTGCACTTGAATTATTCTTCTACTTTACTACTACATATATATCTTTCCATATACTTTACACAAATTTTTATGATTGGGATGCTAGCACAAGTCCAAGGCATGATAGAAAAGTATGGGATTCATGAATGCTCCAAAGAAAAAATATCTATGATCAAGGCTCCATCTAGGATGGTGAGAATATCCACAATTTGAAAAATGTAAACACACTAATCAAAAAATTCAATAATTAAAGGAAAAAAGATTGGTTTTGCTCAAAAGAGAGTGAAGTTTTCTCAAAACACACTAATAAAATAAAATAAAAATCAAAGGGAAAAAGCTCAAGAGAGAGTGAAATTTGCTCAAAAAATAACACACTATGGGAATAAAAAAGATTGAATCACATAGAGAGAAGAATAGAACACACTAAGTATATATTTGGTTGCTTATCTTATTGTTTCGATAGTTCTCAAAAGATCAAAAAAATATGCCAAATCTTTCATGCCATGTTTGGCCACCACCATCAAAGTTCTAAGGTACTCAATATCTTTTTGCATCCATGTGACCAACAATTTTTAAGTCATGAGTTTCTTGAATTCAAACAAGTTGGAGTTCCATCATACTTGGAATATAGATTTGGTTCTTGCAAAATAGAAGGCCATTCTTGAAAGAAAAGTATTTGTACTTCTTTTCATGTATTTAAAGACAACCATGCAGTAGGTGAAAGAAGGGATCATGTTGTAAAGAAATATTGAGCTTTTTTTGGACCTTCAAGTTAGTTGATAATGTGGTAATTACAATTATTATGAGAGACATAAGAAGAATATTAAAATCAAGTTATTTCAACTAGATATTGAGAATGACATGGAATTTTCTTAGTTTTTACTCAAGCTTAATATCCTAATATTGTAGTTTCTATTCCTATTAATGATGTTTACTCTTCATGTGCTCCAAAAATAAGGTTTGTAATAAGAGTTTGAGAGTGGTATGCATTATTATTTATATTCCTACAAGATTATGTCTCCACATCCTTGTTGCATATATAATTGCAAGTTATTCCCAATGTAAAATAGAATAATTTCTTTTTTTTGAGTTTAGCCATTGAGATACAAATGTTACAAGATGCAACCCATCTAAGAATTCTTGTCATAACACAACTCCAATTACAAAGGTTAAAGTATCAAAATCAACCACACAAGGTAAGAATTGAGGATAATATAATTGGACATCACATTCTTAAATTTCATACTTCTTTTTGCTTTATGAGCCACTCAAAAGCTAAATGTCTTTTGAAGAGAACAAGTGATTCAACAAGGAGATCCAAAAGCTTTGTAAACTTGGTTTGATCAAGTTTCTTATTATTGGAAACAAACTATATCAATTTTTTGGCTAAACTTGTCATATATTTAATATTACTCAAATACTTTTGTAAGTGATATAATTGTCTTATAAGTTTTGTGGCTTGTTTTCTAGGAAGTAGATTGTATCTCATTAGCAAATGTCTAAAGAATCAATGTATAGAATTAAAGCTTTATTAGAAAAAAAGAAAGTTAGGTTCATATTTAATATGCATGCATGTCATATAAGCTCAATATAAAACATGGTCATATAATTATAGGATTAAATACTACAAATTCTTAGAAGCATTAGCAAATATTTTCTATTTCAAATATATCTTTATATTTGGAAAACCTTGAAATGCTATGTAAAAATTATCATCTAATGAATGTTATGAAAAATGGATTAAAATTAAAAAAATGAAATATAAAAAGAATTTCTAAACAAATTCCAAAATTTAGATAAAGGATTTTCTAGAATAAACTATTAAAGAAACATTATTCCACTATGATGGAAATATTGTACAAAACGTTGGATCCTTTTTGACTAAAGATGTGATAAAGCAATAGTAATATCAAAATCAACTAGGCCTTTAACAAGAAAATCTTATGAATCAACAAAAGCACAATTTTTTTCCAAATTTTCCAAAAAGATAATAAAATAAATTTTCAAATCAAAAGTTTTTTATCAAAATTTTGAGAAAAAAGAGAATATTACATTGGGAACTATTAACTCAAGATGCTAAGCAAATTTTGAGATTATTTATTAACCAAAAAAAATAATTTATTTGAGGATAAAAATGTCACTATTGAATTAAAAATTATTCATTCGATTGGAAATACACATAAAAATAAGTTGAAAATTAAATCTTAGTTAACGGAATATAAAATAGAAAGTAAACATCTTCATTATGGGTGTTTTGCTATTTTATCTCTTAGAAAAGGTACATCTGCAAGAATACATCAGAATGAGAACTTGTAGCAACTCTATCAACCAAATTTTGTAAATCTTCTTGTAAAATACTTGAAGTACAGTAACCTATTGCTTAAGTCCGCAACTTGAACTTGGAGGGTTTGTGCATACCTAACCGATAGGTGCAAACTTTAGACTGCTTAGACCCAAATTGCTTGCACTCAAAGAGAATGATGAGAAAACCGAACAAAAAATGTCTTAATGAGTCACAACGCTATGAAATCATTTCTAAATTGAGCAAAACAAATCCTCCTAGTAAATGGGCTTTAGCTCGGAAGTATGATGTCAAGGAAGGTGCAATTTGAAAGGTGTGTGGAAATAATTAAATTTTGGATAAATTGGCCTTGATGTCTGAAGAAGCTAAGAAGAAGACCTTTTGCACTTTAGTGGGATGATTTACCAAGCTTGAAGATATGCTTTACATCTAGATTGAGAGCATGTGCAGAGCCAGACTTATTGTACCACCATCTCGTGCCATTGCAAAGCAAAAAGCATTGCTTTTACTATATCAATTTTGGAATCACACTTTAAGGCATCATGGCAATGGCTTAGTCGATTTAGAGCACAACGTGGTTTACAAAAGATGCTCCTTTATGGAGAAGGATCCAAAGTTAACAAAAGAGATCCGGAATTATTAGCAACTTTAGAAAGTCTCTACCTGATCATTGTGTAATATGACCTTGAAAATGTTTACAATATGGATGAGATTGATTTGTTTTTTAGTTGCTACCATGATATAGCCTCCTTATGCCAAACAAAAATATCTCAACTACAAGAGGCAAAAAGAAAGCTAAGGATCAAGTTTCTTTGATTGTCTTTGCTAACGCAATAGGAACACATAAGATTCCATGTGCACTGATCGGGAAACCAAAGGAACCAGCTTGTTTCAAGGACAGACAATGACCACTTCCTTATTTCAATAAAGCAAAGGCTTGGATGGACATGGAAACTTGTTGGAGATGGTTCAACAAAGTCTTTGTTCCAGAAGTAAAAAAAAGAACCGGATGCCGCATTCTTTTGTTGATGGATAATGCCCTAGGACACTTTGATGCCTTTGAGTGCAATAATGTTTGGGTTGTTTTCTTCCCACCAAATTCTACAAGCTGGAAACAGCCTTGTGATATAGGAATCATTGCAGCCTTTAAAAAGTGATACAAATATTTATACCTCAAGGATGTCCTCAATTTTTATGAACTTGATGAGGAGGCATAGCAGCAAAAGAAAGTTTTGGGTGGAAGATTGAAACAAGGTGATGCAGGAGTCTCCTACGGAAATCCAGCGTACATGCTGAATGCTACGAGTTATGTGAAAGAAGCATGGGATTCTATCTCTTCTAGCTCGATCAAAAATGCTTTTAGTAAGGTAGAGCTAATGCAACTAGGGCCAAAATTGGAAGTTGTTGATGAAGTTCAAAAAATATTTAGCAATTTGGCAAACGCCATTGAGTCATTCTCTATCTATCCATTGGGACTGGAAGACTTCATACTTATTGATGATGAGAACAATGAAGAATATGTAACATCAGTGTTGGAAGATGTTGAAGAGTTGTTAGAGTCGAGGAAGATTGTTGACACTACGGTGGATGATGTGAACAACCCTCATCCTCAAGAGTTGAATGCCAATTTAGAGATTGGAACCATATTTCAGTGTTTTGAATCTCATTATAAACTAGTTCTTGATATTGAGGACCAGCTGCTTTGCACCGAAGTTCAAACAGAAGCTAAGGGAACTTTTGAAGATCTCAAAAAATTGTTTGAAATATTCCAAAGCAAGGTCCTTGAGGTTACCATCAAAGCCAAATGCAAGAAACTTCAAAACTTGAACCAGATGACAATTCATGACATGTTAAACTGAAAATATTGAACCCTAAACTGTCTGTCAAAAGATGCAGACTTAACCAAGATGCGTACTTAAATGGGTGCACACTAACCTGGAGGTTATTGTACTATTGGTGATGTTGCCACATGAGTATAGTAGTATATGAACAAATAAAAGCTTGCCAATCTTCCCTAACATCCTTAGGAGTAGGCCAATTTGTAATAGCCTTGTTTTTCTCCTCTTTTATCTTGATACCTCTATTAAAACATTATGGCCTAGGAAGGCAACTTCCTTTTTCCAAAAAGTACACTTGGATTCTTGTAATAGAATTTTCATTCCATTAGTTGTCTCAAGACTTCTTGTATGTGGTTCATGTGTTTTGCCTTTATTTTATTGTAAAAAAAAATACAATCCAAGGACACTATAATATATTGATTCAATAACCCGATTAACACACAATGCATTTAATCTATGAAAATTGCTAGAACATAAGTGAACATAAAAGATAAAACGTCCCTATCAAAATGCACACTCCTTCTTGTACAAAAAGTAGTTTTCAACACATATTCTCCATCAAATTAAAATATTAAAATATTTGCTTTCAAATCCAATTTAGAGAAGTATTGTGCTACACCTACTGGATCCAACAAGTCATTAATTTGAGGCAAGGATGCACATTCCTCACAAATTCTTTCATTAAAACCATGATAAATCAATATAAAATGAAAACTCTTCCTCCTTCTTTAGTACAAATAATATTGATGCTTCCTACGGTGATGTATTATGTTCGATGCAATAGTCATTTAACACCTCAATCAGCGATGCTCAAAGTTTTTCTTACTCCTTTTGTAAGAGCTATTGGACACTACTTGTGAACTTTCTTGTGAACTTCCTTAAAAGCTACTTTTGGATTATTGCTTGTTAACTTCCTTTAGAGCATAGAAGGATACTATTGAATTACACTTTGATAAAATGCTTAATTGTACTTATGAAAAACTAAAATATGCTCCATGCACTACTATGCTTCAATTTCTTTCTAAAATGTATGAGATAGTCAAATTTTAACATCCGGTAGATCATTGGTGGAGAACTTTAAATATCCTTTTCATTATTGAGTGTTGATCCTCAGCTCCAAAAGACATAGCATTGCAAAATTGAGTATTTTAATTTGTCTATATTACTACAAAGTGTTTTTGTATCAAATCCATTTTTTTCTTAGATAGTTGATCACTGTTGGAGTTGATGCATGTGTGTCACAAAGAGTACTTCGTAGTGTGGTAAATTTCCAAAGTCTTTGACTGACCCAGAGAAACAAATCGAATCGCATCTCGAGAACGCCTTCGAAGACAGTGGGGGGAACTTTAATAAAGCACCATATTGAAGAAACCAGAGGTTTCACGCTCGGCATTCTTGGTACTGGAGTACAGTAGCTTGAGAGAGTATTGAAACCGTGCCACACCATGTCGACGACGCAGCAGTGACCTCGGGAGGTTCCAGCTCGGTCAAATGTTTCGTATATCCGCCAGCACCACGTACCAGGAAGGAGCCAAGAGGTCCTCATTTTCTCTTCCTGTACCTACTACCTGTGAAGATTAGGTGTCCCAGGATGAGGTTGATTTTCCTTTCTGAACAATTTGTTGCCAAGTCTTCCCATGTTGGGGTTTTCAATGTGTGCAACAGTGGGGCGTTCAATAATAGCTTTTGCATCACCCGTAAAAGTCATACAAAATTTTACAAGAATCGTATGGATTTTTTACACATTCATGCGTTTGCGCATAATATTTTTAGTCATATTGAATATGTCAGTATTTCTTACAATTGGCTAAAACATTCTTTTGGATGTACCAAGTGCAGAGAAAAGTATCGAAGCAAGGAACATAGACAAAAGAGCATTCATCAAAGCAAGTTCACAATATTTTGCAATCATAAGCGGTTTGATAGGATCAAAGAAGGCTTCAATATACTCTAGAGCACATTGATAGTATTGTTGTGTTTTTCCTTGCGGAAAAAAATTGTAACTGTAAATGATGTGTTGAAACTTGTGATCCAATAACATGAAGCATTGATATTTGGAAGTAATTTATCTTGTATGTAAAATATATCATCAAAGTGTATGGATATGCTTTAGCTAAACTAATGCAAAGAATAATGAGTAACCTCATTTACATCATTACCCAAATAGTTGCTCCATTAGTTGCTATCTTGAAAAATATCAAGAGGGGCAAAAATGGGTAGTTTATTAGAAAGTTCTATCAATCAAAGGCATACGGGTTCATTCTAGATTCTTATTGCAAAGCTCTCAGAACACACTTCTCGAAAGTGATACCAATAGCTTATATTTGGGATATCACTGCATGCTGATCTGATTGAAGATGACAAATAACAAGATACCTATCGCTGTTTTTGGAAGGATTATGATTGTACTTCATTGCAAACTATAAGATGCAAATGTCCACCAGATTTTAGTAAATGTCCAAAGTACGGAGAGACAATAAGTCAAACTGAATCCTTGATTTTTACAACTTCTTCCCGTAGTGGTTTGAGCTCTTGAAACATCGTATGTGTACCCTTGATCATATTTGAAACTCACTTAATTTGAATTAATATATGAGAACAACATATTCTTGATAATGTGCGAATGCGTTGATACTTTGCAACATTTAGTCAAGGGATCTAAAAGAAATGTCAGAAGAGTAGATAGCATGACGGAAATATTCTAATGGTGCAAGCAACTTTAATGACATGATGTGATAATGTACTACATCATCCACATCATTGTGAGTCATTTTAACAAGGGTTGGTTCACTGTAGCAATTCCCTAAATTAATTCTTAGTTTTATTTTATCTGATAAATTATTCTAAAATATTCTCTATCTTCTACCTCCTTAAAAATAGAAAACTTATTAAGTTTCTTAAATTTAAGTGTGTATTCTTAAAAGATGTATCGATCTAGTTACTGCATGTGACTATTCATTTAGACAATTTACATGGTAGACGGTTGGTTATAGTTTTTGCGAGCCCATCAAAGTACATAACTTTCTTATGGATACTTATGGGCGAAATGCTTGGATTCGTACATATTTATGGGTATCTAAAATCGAGACCTGTAATAATCTGCAATAATACCTGGATATAATAACCTATAATAATAACCTGGATTCTCCTTCTCGGAGACGGGAGAGGAGAGGGAGAGGAGAGGGAGAGACGTGAGACAATTTTGATAAAATCTGAGTGCTCTCTAGCATGTAGCCTTCGAGTGAATAGACGATTCTCTTCGTTTTTCAATTTTGGTTCCATTGGCACCTAGATTGAAGACTATGGAGAATGGAGTAGAAAGTTATGAAGTTTAAAAGTTTTTTTTAGGGTTGAGAGTGATCATTATACATTGAGAGTGATGGGTTGTGAATTTTCATTTCTAATCTCTGGGTTTTCATGATTAAGTTCAATGGGAATTTAATTTGAAAATTTTGGAGATGGAAATTGAAAGTTATGAGAGTTTATAGATTTTAGGGTTTGGAGAGATTGTTTTATTATGTGAGTTGGGATGTGAGGGGTTGTAATTTTGCAGTTATGGGGAGATATGGAGAGGAGTATCATGTGTTACTATCACTATTCTTGTGCTAGCCATGGCTACACCTTCCCATGTGGGGTCGCCTAGAGCGGGTCGGGATACACCATGCCCGGTGTGTCACCGACGCTTTACCTCGCAAGGGGTAAAGACCCATGTGGGAAGGATGCACAAGGACTATGATTGGACCACTTGGGATGCCCACTTGAGACGAGCGACCACGTCGATAGCAATGACACTCTAGATTACGCACACTTCTTCTATACCTTCGTTGATCGTTCCAGGGATACCAATCGAGTCGTGGGAGTGGTTAGCTTCTCAGGCGGGTTGCATTTTGGGGTTATTTGAGACTAGTTTTCCATGTCCACATGTATTCCATAGGCTACCCCGCACACGCCATGATGAGGCTAAACAGGCTTTTTGCCTACCACTGGATCGTTTGGCACGTGATCCCTTGGACGAGTTAGCGTGGTTCCTATTCCTCCTACTCCCTCGATGGTGTCTTTGTTATGCTAGAGGGGGATGGGCGGGCATAGAGAGGTGGCGGCTAGATTTTGTCAATTCCGAGCGGGAGATTGGGCAGCCCTTCAGGAGGAGTCTGTTAGGGCTACACGATTTAGGAGACAGACATCGCCACAAGATACCACAGATTCCACTCGATTACGACGATGTAGGACATTGGGTCAGGCGGGAGAGTTTAGTACGGCAGCACGAGCGCTACACCCTTTGTCTATAGCGAGTCCTACTGATGAGACCATCTCTTCCCTACGCTCATTGTATCCTATAGCAGTAGAAGGACTACCACTAGAGGTCTTAGATTATAAGCCTGAGCAGCCTTTATGTCTTGATAGGTCGCTATTTGCACAAGCATTGTGCACTGCCCCTCGCCTTTCCTCAAGAGGCTTGTAAGGGATGGTTTATGAGCACTTTAGAGATTGCTTCTAGGCAGATGATCCTTCTAGTGGTTTTACCAAGTTGTTTCAGGTGGCTGTAGCAATAGCAAGAGGAGATATTCCTATGTCTGTTAGTCGGGTCTTAGGTGCTAGTCGACTTCTTGCGATTGAGAAGGACACGAGAGGCATTAGACCGATTGCTATTGGAGAGATCTTTTTGCGTTTGGTCAGTCGTACCATTGTTCTTCAGCATCGTTCTCACTTTCGACAGCACCTTAGTCCACATCAGTTTGGAGTAACTACACCTGGAGGATGTGAGGCTATATCTCTAGGCATTAGAGCACTCCTAGATATCCATCTGGAGTGGGTCGTCCTATAGGTGGATGTTGAGAACGCTTTTAATAGCGTCTCACGTGCATCCATCTTTAGAGAGCTTAGGGAGGCTGGTGGATCCTTGGCGAGTCTCATTCCTTTTGTGCGGTCTTTTTATGGCTCTCCTGCTTCCCTTTACTACCAGCATGGTGGTTCACAGGAGGGAGTCACCGTCTTGGAGTCAGCTGTTGGTACACGTCAGGGAGATCCTTTGGGGGGGCCTTTATTTGCCATGGCTCACTTTAGAGCTCTCTTGTCTACTACTTTGGCCATGCCAGGTTGTGTATTTCCATCCTTGGCAGATGATACACACATCGTAGGCCCTATAGATCAGATTAGGCAGGCCTTTGACTACTTGACTACTGAGCTACATCTAGTAGGCTTGAGAGTCAAGGTGTCAAAGTGTAGGGCATGGTCCCCTTTAGGTATCCCTCCCCACCTTGAGCTTCCAGAGGGGTGTATCACATCCACAGAGGGACTTCGTGTTCTTGGAGTGCCAGTAGGATCGGAGGATTTTGTCACACACTTCTTGGACGCTGCCCTTGCAGAGGATGTTCTCCATGTGGATGACCTTCCATTACTAGGAGATCCGCAGGTGGCATTTGGTATACTCTCTTCCAGTATTGCTCGTCGACCATCCTACCTCATCCGTACAGTTCCCCCTTCACCGTCCTTCCTATCACGTCTGAGAGCATTTGATAGGAGGATTATGGGAGTCTTTGGTGATATTATTGGACCAGGGACTTTTGAGTGTGTGACAAGGGATTTGGCACGTAGACAGATGGCTCTACCAATCTCATGTGGTGGGGTTGGCTTGCTTTCTATGGAGGAGATGGCACCTATAGCGTTTTTGGGTAGTTGGGCTCTCTCGGCACCCCTACTTGCCTCTTGTTTTGTGGTTGCTGATAGGCCGGTTTTGGAGACTTATGTGACAGAGGTGGAGGGAGGATCCTTTTCTCCAGGTGTTATTGCGGCATACGAGAGATAGTCTATCTCCAAGAGCACGAGAGGGTTTTCCACCGTTTGCTTCACTATCGTCAGATTGGACTAGAGGTCTATAGTCTTCCTTGATGGAGCGACAGTGTGAGCATACGCTACATTCTCTCTTAGTTGACTCGTCCATTCCTCAGGCTACTAGAGCACGTTTAAGCTCTTGCTCCGGCAAGGGTGCAGGCTCGTGGATCCTAGCTCGACCATGCATTAGGGCTTTCCGACTCACACCGGCTACTTTCTCTACAACGATGAGGTTTCGCCTAGGTTTGGTCCACCCATCTGTGGTTCTACACTAGATGCAGTGGCGGTCCACATGACACGGTGTCCTTTTGGAGGACAAAGGATAGCTACCTATGATGCCATTAGAGACATAGTGTTTGCTTGGCACGAGAGAGTGGATACTTGGCTTCGTATGCGTTGCAGACGACACGTGTCAAGGCAGACTTATACTTGGTCCGAGATGATCAGGTGACAGTAGCGGATGTCGTGGTGACGGACCCTACGCGAGATACAGTTTTAGGGGGAGTGATTACCCATCCCCCTGGATGGGCGGCGAGTGCAGCAGCAGGTCGCAAGGTCTCCAAGTATAGGGGCATGCAGCGAGGTCACCTCTTTGTTCCTCTAGCCTTGGAGTTATATGGAGCGATGGACACGGCATTTGACACATTTGTCAGGGAGTGCGCGAGAGCTTATCATGTTAGGCGTTAGGGGGTACCACTCTCACTCTCATACTTTGTAGCTTACTTTAGACAGCATGTATCCATTGCTCTACAGAGGGCAATGGCTGGTGCAATCCATAGGAGAGCAATCACATTAGGTGATGTTTCTTCGGATGCTCCAGTTGTGTGTAGACCGTACGACTTGCCTAACTCGGATATCTTAGGTGCGGTAGAGCAGATTTCTCATACAGACTCTATTGGGGCTTAGCCCCATGTTACCTTTTTTGTCTCTCCCTTGTACGGCTTGATGGGGTCTTCCCATCCTTCATTTTTCCCACGCGGTCGCCTTTTTTCCAATAATCTATGGATTACGAACATTTCTATAAACTTTTTTGAAAGTAGTAATGAAAGTATTTTCTTGTCGACTTGTATTAGTGATATGTCAGTTTCCAGTTTCCCTTTGACCGACACAAACCCAGCATCACTAGTGTCATATGGTTCATCAATATTCCCCGTTATTGTCTTTAGGAATCCTCGTGTAAAAGAAACTGGTAATTTTAAGAACTGAACGCTTGTTTTATTACCCGTAAACTACTTTTACAAAATCTTACGAGTACGAATCTGAAACACCCCACTGTGCTGAGAAAATTGAACGCCCGTTATAAGCCCGCACCTCCGTTCATTAGAATGACGGGGGTGGGTTGTGGGTTTAGGGTAGTTTAGGGTCTGTAGTTGAAAGGGAAGAAGGCAATTCTGGTTCGCCACCCGAGATCTTGGGTGGCATCAAAAGGGCGTCCGTGAAGAATAAGCCGTACAGGATGGAAAGACCCCATCAAGCCAAGGAAAGTACAAGGAAAATGGGGTGAAAGGGTAGAAAGGGTCAAATGGGTTAAGCTCCGATAGAATCGAGGAATTTGTCCTACCGGACCTAACCCATTATTAATCCTACCGATTCGTCGACGGAATTCAGGGGATCGATTCCTTTATTCGCCTTAAAAACCGCAAAAATATTGGTAGGAGAAATCTGTCCTACTGTACCCAAAATTCAGTTCATAGTGCACCTGAAATTCGTCGGTGGAATTCAGGAGATTCATGTCTTCATTCGTCCTAAAAGGGAGGAAAAAGAATGTGCTCGAAGACTCGGGCTTTAGAATGAAGTAGGAAATGGAATGTTCGTGACCTATCGCTCGAAGTTTATGGTTGTGGTTGTGCCATAGTTTTGAGAGCGAATCTGATGAGCAGTAAATTCACTGCACTTAAAACGTGTTCCAGAGGAAATTGCTTCGAATCTGTTCCTGAGGTGGGTTGAGTTGAGTTGAACTCGTGTTGTCTCTATACCATTGGAAGAGAGTCGTGGCGTAGCGAAACTTCTTCCGACAGTCAAGAAAACGGTAGATTATGAAGAATTCGGCGATCTTTCTGTCAAGCTTGTCATTAAAGGGGAAACTACTCAGAATAATGAGCAAAAAAGTGTCGATCGGACTACAGATTGGGGCGAAGGGGACGGGTTGGTCAGGTAATTTCGTTTAACTGTATCAAGGAGACGTGCCCAAAGTAGTAGAGGCCATGGTGAATTCATCGAACTCACTAGCAGCTGTACACTGTCCCCGGACAGCTCTTTAAGGCGAGTTGCATTTGAGCAGGGGGTTTGGTTCAACGCAAAGTGCGAACAGTTCTTCCTGACTTAGGGATGTGGGCGGCTTGTAGGGGTCTGTATGGCATGCAAAAGAATTCACAGGGTTTGAGCTTACCCTGTGAATTCTAATCGACTCGTTATTTGATGTCAACTTAATTGACTACGTTGATAATTCTGGAAAGCTCGTTGAAATGATACCAAATCTTTGAAAGCAGAAGAGGACACAAAGCTCGGGAGGAAGAAGAAAGGCTAGGACTTCTCGAGCTGGTCGTAACTCTCACGTCGAAATTTTGGAAAGAGCAAGGGGTAGTCTGAGCCTTCAACGCCACTTCTCTCATCCTTTGCCTCGTGCCGTATTTGAGCATTCAGGATCACGCAGGTCTCGAGAGGGGTAGGAAGGGCATCAAGTATAGCCCTAGGTTCTGTGCAAGACTTCCCGTTTGTCGAAGCAGCGTCGAACTGTCCAATTGTGGAATTCTGTGCTGTTAGTCACTTCTTGGTGGTAAATGTGTACTGTTTCACCAAACATCAACATCAATTTTGACGATTGCGTGAGAAGTAGGCGATAGCAAAGCAATCCTTGGTTATCAGCAATTGTACAGTAATAACCTATGACTGGAAGCTACAGAATGCCGACAGTTCATTTCCCAAGGCTCTGTCAATATCTCATACAATTGCTCCTCAGAGTGTGCAATTACCTTCACGTTTCATATACCAAATGGATTCGCGACCTGTCCATTCTGAACATTCAACGAGGTGAAAGGCTTGCACATAAAATTTCACCAGAAAAGGACTCCTTTCTTAAAAAATTCGGGGACGACTATGGATATCCAGATGGACCTACAACCATTGATGAACTTCGCTCCGTAGATTTTGCTCGTCTACAAGGTATGTGGCCTGTCTTTCCTCACTTGTGATTTGTCCAAAATCTGCGAAGATCACTCGCGTACAAAATGGGAATCTGGTTGACTAAGGCCACGCAAACTTGAACTGGCAGGAATTGTCTATCTCGATCATGCAGGAGCGACGCTATATGCCGAGAATCAGCTCAAAGCGATCTTGAATGATCTGTCGTCGCAAGTTTATGGCAATCCTCGTATCCGAATCTATGTTTAAGATTATATGAACAATGTCATGTCATCCACACTTTACTCTAGATATCTCTCACTGTTTGTTCCGAACAAACAATTGACCAGAGTACTTAGTCTCTTAATGGAGGCCTGCCACGCAGTGTGTGAAAGATGTCAGAGCAGTGGAGCACATTCAAACGCTCCAACATGTTTTCCATCTACATTTTACATTGCAGAGCTGGATTGCCGAACGCTTTCTTTCGATTGACTTCCTTTTAACTAACCTAAAGCCTTCAGATATCCTCTGTCCACGGGGATAGATAAGTTGCCTAGTTGACTGAAGGAGTTAAGTTTTCCCAGTAGTCGCCTTTCTTGTGAATCTGTCGAATGCGATATATTGCAAAATGTGCTCTTTTTGCAATAGTAGCCCTTAACGCATATCTCTCCCGAAGATAGTCAAAGTGAGAGCAGTTTGCTTACAACAAGCATCGTAGAAGGTGCACGCGCTCAGGTAGGATGATTTGAACCATGTTTATTATCATCATCTATATTTTAGTCTTCAGCGTTGGGTCCTGGTTTTCTTCAGACACTTGTTATGAAACTTGTTTTAATTTTTATATGACAGCACTCTAAGATGGGCCCAGCTCCGATTCTAGACACTGGGAAGGGAAGATTTGTGCATCCAATTTAGAGCATTCTTCATTCAACGGTTTCCGTTCGTTGCTTCTTCTGATTTGGGAACACCCGGGTGCACTATTTCCGTCGGTTCCTTTTCCTGACGCAGTTGTTTCGAATGTTTCTTTCCCTGCCTGAAGTCGGATAACCTGGTGCAGGTTTTGGGAATGTGCAATGCATCTGCTGAGGAGTACAACTGTGTTTTCACTTCTGGAGCAACAGCCGCTTTGAAACTTGTTGGAGAAACATTTCCTTGGACTGGAGACAGTCATTACATGTATACTATAGAGAATCATAACAGTGTGCTAGGTATACGAGAATATGCTCTCGATCACGGGGCAACCGTAACGCCAGTGGATATAGTCTATCCCAGTTCAAAACTGAGTGGAGAAACAATAGCGGGGAATTTTGGTACCAACACTGTAAAAAAGAGGACTTCTCAGAAAAGGAAAGATATAGTTTTATCGAGCGATAAACACCTAGATGGTAAGAATTCTCTTTTGTCACGAAAGGAATTCTCAGTATCTATACTGGTCGATCAAGTACGTTCGCTAGAATTGCACTCTGCTGTTGTTGTGACTAGGGTCGAGATGTCTTCCAGGTGCATCTACAGAAAAATGAGTCTGTTGATCAGCACCTCGCTGCTAGCACACATTGATTAATGGAGGGAGACGTATTACGTGAGGCAGTTATCGTTTCAAGTAGCAGGGTTCTCATGGGGCGACTACGGTGTGCATTAGATGTGTGACATATAGCCTGTTTGGGGTGCAGGTCAGTCAAGTTATAACTTATTCGCTCTTCCCCAGGAGTGCAATTTCTCGGGAGCACGACATGATTTAGAATTAGTTTCTTTCGTCCAACAGGGACGACATGTAGACTCCGACAGGTATACAGGCAATTTGTGAAGTTAGACGATCGAAGCAGGGCATGGCCTCCCTTTGCAGCAGGTTGTTGGTTGAGATGTTCATAGTTGAGATGGTTTGGGTTACTTGGACTTGTATTTTGTGGTAGTAGTACTAAACTTCTTCTCAGGAGATTGTTTGCAGCAATTCGCTTTGGGTCCTTTCTCCGTTTACTTGCAAGGATCTTTGTTATGTGGATGTGAATTAGACGGTTGAGCTCTTGGGGCTTATCCCTGTGGAACTCTCACAGGGGACGCTGGTTGGTGCTTCTAGATGCCGCTAAGGGATGTGGTAGCAACCCACCTGATTTACATCGCTTCCCTGCAGACTTTGTTGCCATCTCCTTTTATAAGGTTATGAGCTTTGCCCTTCAGAGTATCATGATACATTAAGTTAAGCATCACTTATAGACGGGGCATTTCTTAACAAATCAGGAAGGACATGAATAGGGCAACAGCTCGCAACAGCTAGCAACAGCTAGGCAGCGTCTTTTGGTCATCAGTTGAAGGCAGTATCTGCAGGCAGTTGGAGGCGAAGGAGTAATTTCTTATTTCTGCTGCACGTATTGAAGTAGGACTTTAAAATTTTACCAGGAACACACTGCTGAAGTACCACATCTTGCAGATATTTGGATATCCCAGCGGTCTGGGAGCACTACTCGTTCGTAAAGGTACGATAACGCAAATAATTCGCTATTACTCAAAGGCAGTTCCCATTGCAATTGAAGTAGCGTGATATAATTGCCTAGTCTCAGGATTACTTATAACTATTTCCTGACTTTCCAGGTTTAGTTCATTGACACCTTGGGAGGGGGTTGTTCATGTCTTGGTTGCTTAAAACCTTGCTGGTTCCTTTGGCATGGCAGGTGCATCAAAGTTGATGAAGAAAACATATTTTGGAGGAGGTGAGCAAAGGGTTGTCTGAAACAGCCCTGAGAAGTTATTGAGAATTGCTGTGGAGGGCGAGAAGTATGAAGCAACATTTAATGAAAATGAATTAATGAAAAATGAAGCAAAATTTATCGTCTTGTTATATTGAGGATTATGGTTCGAGGGAACTTGAAGTTAGCTCTTAGTGGCGTTAGCGTCAAAAAGTTGCTGGGTCCTGACTTTGACATAGAAAATATTTTGAGCTGGTGAGACTGTAGTGAATTCCGGGAGCACTAAGGAGAGATCTTATTTACATCATGAGCAAGATTTCTTCCTGTAGCCTTCTTAAAGTTCTTTTACACGTCTATGAGCAGGGACTGTGGCAGTGTCAATCGCTGATGCAGACTTCATCAAACGAAGACTGAAAGTAGAAGAGCGGCTCGAAGATGGGACTGCATCCTTCTTAAGTATTGCTTCTCTCCGCCATGGCTTCGATTATATTAATAGGCTCCAAATGGCGGCTATCAGCAGGTGAGACTGGGTATCCAGCTTCTGGCACCTGTTCAATCCTCAAAAATCCCTGACCTTCAAATAGGCATTGTTCAAAACCCAATAACGGATTGTGTTGCACCGATGATGCAAAGGTCGTGCTGAAGATTTTCTTAGTTTGCATTTTGGGGTGGGTTATTCCGAAGTCGGTGCAAATTTTAGTGAATGCAGTGGATGCAAATGCCAATGCATCAAGCACAGAGTCAAGAGCTGGAACCTGACCATGTAGCCGACTGGGATACTATTATAGAAGCGTTGTTTTGTTATGTCTTGTCACACAGGCACAGTCGATCATTGACTAGCTATACAGTCTCCAAATTGGCTAGCTTGAGACACAATAATGGCAATATGGTGTGCACCATATATGGGAATCATTTACATGATACAAAACACGAGGTAAGTTTCTTAGTCCTTCGTATCAGACATTAGGTACGTCGATATTTGATGCTTGAATGAGAAGCTCATTCTCACCGAAGCAGATACAGTTAAGTTGTTTTTCAGCTTTAGAGTGCGTGGGCCGCAGAGTTACTCGCTACGGCAATGTGATCAAGGACCTATAGTTGCCTTCAACCTGCGTCGAGCTGATGGCTCCTGGGTTGGTTGCCGTGAAGTCGAAAAGCTTGCTTCTCTTAGAGGCATTCATCTGCGGGTAAGCACATGTCTGGCGAAAGTGTGAATAAAAATGGTCTACATGGAGGCTTTGCTCTTTTGCTTAATTTAAAAGAAAATGAGTTCAAGTAACGGTTATCGTTTTTATGTCAAGCTTAGATTCAAGTTTCATGTTCAAGCTTG
The DNA here is from genome assembly GCA_948567375.1 of Lunularia cruciata. Lineage (NCBI taxonomy): Eukaryota > Viridiplantae > Streptophyta > Marchantiopsida > Lunulariales > Lunulariaceae > Lunularia > Lunularia cruciata. The sequence goes on from OX419757.1 coordinate 35,902,902, forward strand.
CTGCTCTACCAAAAGTACCTTATGGAGCTATCTTTCTCCTTTCAGACAGGTTGCTTCTGCAATCCGGGAGCCTGTGCGAAATATCTTGGGCTCTCAACTAATGATATGAAGGAAAATTTTGAGGTAGTTGTCTTCCGACTTTTCAGCTAGTTCTTCAAGATTATGATATTATATATGATAAATACGCAGCGTTTATTTGACTGTGAAAGAGGTTGCATGGAAGTCTTGTGTCGGTGAAAGATGCTCCCCTACTCTTACACATCGTGTCTTAACTGCTTCTTGAGAAGAGTGTTCGTCCTTATTGTGCTTTCTAGTCTTGACGGGCCCATGCTGACATGGAGCATGCAGGGGTTAATCCCAGTCGTCATACACTCACTGTGGAAGATCTCATTATTTTGGTCTTCAGACTTATGCTGTTTACACTAAACATGAAATCATGATCCTTTTATGGCTGTCCTGTCTCAATGTCATGCTTTTCTCTCAAGGTTGCATTTGCTCGCACTCACTGTGTACTGCAGTACCTATGCATCACTACATCATACTAACACGCAGACATACGCATTCTTACCTCCCTATGTAACTGACAGTTGTGACGATCTGTACTGTGTTACTGTCAAATGTCAGAGTCAGTCCCTTCAGACGCAGACATAGAACTGGGTTTTTACAATGGGTCCTTTACTCCATTACATAGACAATATCATGTCTTAATCATGCATCCCATTTTTTTCATTCAATAAGTTCTGGATCCCCCGTTCCTCGAACGGTCTCTGTCCTCATTTCTCAATATCGTGTCTCAACGTTATCAATAGTGGGTTTTGGATCCCCCGTTCTTCCAACGGCTTCCGCTCTCATTTCTCAAATATCGTGCCTTAACGTTATCACTCACAGGCAGGGCATGTCTGCTGGGATGACAACGATCTAGTTAACGGGCGTCCTACTGGCGCTGTGCGGGTATCCTTCGGCTATATGTCGACTTTTGAGGACTGCTGGGTATTAATTCCTACCCTGTTCTTTACTATCCAGGACTGTTCACATGAATTATATGTTTGTCGGCACCAATCAGTGATAGGGTTATCTCGTACCACAATTCATATGCAAAGCAGACATGCTAAAAAGGGCTTTAGTTGGTTTTGAGTTTGAGAAGTCCAATCATTAGCTAGTTGGTTTTATTCGTTAGTGATGGGACGTTTCCCATACATGCAGGTATTTCTAAACTTTATATCAAACTTTTTCATTGACCGTCATGCTACTGTCCCTAGGGGTCGGAAAGGTGAGAACCTTCACATTTGTGTTTGGTGTAGCTTCGTGAATCGTTTTAATGGTGGTACATCATGTACCTTCATTAGAATGTTCCTGAGCTCGCATAGTTCCTTTTACCGAACTTGAAGATCAAAAATTTCTTTTGCGGACCTGCATTATAGGCCGTCCCGGTTTTATTAGGAAATTGGACACTTCAAAAGTTCTGTAAGCTCTTACACATGCCGGGAGACATACACTACTATAGGCCGGCATTCGGGCCTACTTTTGCTTTGGAATGAACCTTATTATAACCGATAACGTTTATTTACAGAAAAGGATGCAGGCTGCATAAATAAGAGGGTTTCTACCAATTCCGATGACTCTCCAACAGTATTTCTTCAATCTATCATTGTGTATCCAATCAAGTCTTGCGCTGGCTTCAGTGCAAATATCTGGCCTCTAGGAGATGCTGGTGAGTTCGTGATATGAATCTTAATCTTGCCTCAATACACTAGTCTACCTGACTCATTAGTCCCATTATTTGGTTACTTCAACGCATTCCCATTCATTTTTACTTCTTATTAGCGTTGGCTTCCCTAATTAGGTGACCGCACATCTTCGCAACATAAGCAGATACGGAAGACAGTTAGGACTAATATGCATTCCTCGTTGGGCGTAGGACTTTTATATGACCGCGAGTGGCTCATAAAGTCGACAGCTGGGGAAGTCCTGACGCAAAAGAAGGTAGGTACTGCTTGTAGAAGAACTCGTAGAGATGCTGCTTGGGGAACTCTTTCTTCGACTATACGGGTATTTGGATGGCTTTTATCTTTGCTTAGCAGATACCGTCATGGACTGCAGTCTTTGTATTTTTATATTCAAGATGTCAATATTCGGAACTGAAACTGTGGTGCAGTATCCTTTAATGTGGTCCATCACCACACACATAGACTTGGAGTCAGGCTTTTTGCTCGTGAAAGCTCCAACTATGGAGGATGGAATCCAAATCCCGTTACGTAGTGTGGCTGATCCTTCCGGCAGTGTTCCGCTATGTGGTAACTCGTGAGTGTCTAAACATAATGAACTTTATTTTATTTACTAGTTTGAAGCGCATACTGTCTAATGATACATATTAGACTCTCTACTATCCTTTTCACATGCATTTTTCAGTCAGTTTTGTGCTTTCATTTTATTGCCATTTCATCTACACTTTATATGCATTCAATGAGTTCCGGATCTCCCGTTCCTCGAACCGCTTCTGTCCTCGTATATGCATATCCTAAGGTGGTTGCTTCGGAATGCGCTCCATATTTGAGTTACGTTATATGTATGAGACACATCATACAACAACAATACACCGGAGATTTGAAGTTGCAAGCAGTTCCGAGTGTATCAGCGGAAATAACTTCCTATTTCACAAAAGATGAAGTTACCTTTTATCACTCATTATATTTCCTTATTCATGTTTCTTTGAAGGGCTGGATCAAGTAAATGCGGATCGGATGCTGATCGTTGGTTCTCGCAAGCTTTGAATACTCCTTGCAAGCTGGTTAGAAGGGAGGCAAAAAGTCGGTATGGTAGAGCGCGAGGATCAGTCATTGCTGGTGCAGACAGCAACGTAATTGAGGAAGAAGGCAAAGAATTGAGCTTTGCAAATGAGGGTCAATTTCTTCTTGTTTCAGAGAGTAGTGTTGAAAATCTGAATGTGCGACTTTCCAAGACCATTTCGCAGTCACCAGGTTAGTTAAGTTTTTAGCTTGGACCTCTTTCTTCTTCATCTTTCTCATGTTCAAGAAAGGTCCATGCAGGAGCTCTCTTTTCTCGTTTGGACTGTTTGTAAAGCTTGAATGACATATATCTATGTCTAGTTAATCTCAGGTCTCTTAAATAGCATGTGTTTTTGTCTTTTTATGTGACTAGGATTTTTACTCTTATCCACGTGGCTGATCACCTAATCACAAAGAGAATCCAAGGCTCTCTTTCTCTTCGAACCTCCTCCTTCCATCTCCCCCTCTTCTTTCGTTTTCCATTAGGTTTCTGTGTCATTTTCCTCTCTTAGCTACAGATGTGTGTTTTCTACTGCCTGTTTCGATTTCATCTGATTTCTTTGCTTTTGCTTTACTAATCTTGGTTGGCTTTCAGGTCTTCACCAGGTATGTTTCATTCTCTTCCAGATTTCTTCTTTTGCTCATCTGACATCGCAGACTTTATTTCATTTTCAACAATCTTTTCTCAGTTTTTCTCTCATTTTGATCACTGACTTGTGAGTGACACCTTAGGAAGCAATCGAGTTTGCCTTGGCACTCATGAGCTTTCGAACGGAAACTCGGTTCGAGGAGCACTGACATTTGCTCAGCTATTTCGGCACTGACTAAGTCGCACATGCTTTCGGGGAGGCTTTCTATGGCCACCTTCTGCTTCTTCTGGCTGTTTCAGCGTTTCCGGACTCATGCGTCCATAGTGCATGCAGTGATATACTCTATCTAGTCCCTTAACGCCATACTCCAATTTACTTCCCCAAACGGGGGAAGCAAAGCAGAGTGGAAATTCTTCTAAGAAGGATTTCCACTCTACTTTTTCATACCCAAAACCCGGGTTTGGTTTCAATCAATTAGTTCTCCGTTCATTCAGTTTGGTTTTCAATTGTTTCACATTCGTTTATTTGGAGATTTCTTGATATGAAATGATTCTTCGTTTTCTCAGTACACATTGGTGCACGGTTTTCTACATGTAGTTATATATCAGCGGTACTTGACAATGCATGCTTTTTATGATCTAGATTTCATCTACTATCCACATTAGTGCACGGTTTCTCTACATGTTATATATGAGCGGTACTTGACAATACATGCTTTTTATGATCTAGATTTCATCTACTATTCGCATGTTTCTTAGTCAGTTCTGCTTTCATTTTATTGCCATTTCATCTACATTTCATTTGCATCTAATGAGTTCTGGATCCCCCGTTCTTCGAGCGGCTTCTGTCCTCATAACTCCAATGTCTACGTCTAGACGGCTTACCTTCGTATTGTCAGCTTCACTTGATTTCCATTTCCTTAGATGCATTTCATTTCGACTTGCACACGTTCATGCTTGCATTTCACAGGCACTTCATATGCACTTAGTGGGTTCTGGATCCCCCGTTCTTCGAACGGCTTCTGCTCTCATTTCCTATGTATCTACGTTTGGACAGCCATGGCGGTCTTACTAATACGTACTTCGCTTAATGTACTCATACTGTACAGGATATTTTCTCTTCAAGATGGAATTCTCTTCTGGCTTCTTCCTTCCTTTACCACGTGTGTACTACCCAGTCCCTACTTCCCCCTCGCGCTTTCCCTTCAAGGAGTCGGGAATCTGTGCTTGTCTTCACGGTTACGACCACTGCCCTGAGTTACAACCTTCTCTCGCTTTACTCTCGTCGCACTTCCCAGCCTCTTACAATCGCCCTGTATTTCGCTCCCCTCTCTACTTCTAATGCTGTCATCTCGTTTCTGCTGATGCTCTCGTACTGAAATATTGCATGACGAGTTCGTTCGCTTCTTGCTTGTATTTGTTCGCTTCTTTGCTTCCCGCAATGCTAACCATATTTCCCAGGAACCACCAATGTTCGTTCCCCACTCATCCCCTCTGAATGCTTCCATTTGACTCTTGAATTAATCTTCCTTCAGCATAAGTTGCTGTGTATCGATCTCTAAAGGCACCTTGCTCATTGTTCTCGCCTTTTTGCATCTCCTTCTCATCAACTCAACCATATCATACTCAACGTCACTCCCTACTATGCTCTCAACACCTTTCCACTGTCCGATGGGTTACTTTCACAATCACTTCTACTCATTCCCAGATGACTACCGTTTGTGTACAGCGACACTTTTTGGAAGCATCCGGCTCTGTTTTGCTCTGGCACATCTGAGCAAAACAGAAAATCGATACGAGGGTACTGGCATTTGCTCAGCTACTTCGGCTGTTGTCACACTGAAATCGTTTGTGCTTTAATCCAGGCTTACTATGCCAGTCTGATTGCCTCTTATAGTGTTTACTGTTTTGGGATCCATGCGCTCATAGAGCATCTTGTGATATACATTATCCAGTCGTGACTCAATTCGCTCTTTCCCCTCTACGAGACTAAAACTAAGTTTCCTTCCTGCTCTATGGCTTCGCTTTCCTCTGAAGTGAATGCTCCGTTCTTCTGTTTCACATTGATCTGGACTGCATGCTTCTTTGATTAATTGCTGCATACTGGTCGTAATACAATACTTGGAGCCCGTCGAATTTATGAGCTCATCACATTCCTCTTTGCGTAGATTTGCACCATGTGTAATCAATTTCCTTGTTGCTTAGACTTTCATGAGTTTTGTTGCCTAGATTTGTATGTGTTTAGTTTGCGTCGATTCTATTCTAAGTGGGTGTGGATTCCTCGTTATACGAACGGGTCCTGCCTTTACTGCTCACATATCTATGCTGAAACCGTTGGTGGAAGACAACCAGACATGTGCTGTGGTTTGTGCCAGACATTGAACTTAGAGGAGTAGCGAGTTCGGGCAAGCAGCGGTTTCAAGTTGATGTAAGGCGCTTTCGTCCAAATCTTGTTGTCGCCGGAAGTAAATCCTATGACGAAGATGAATGGGATATAATAGCCATTGGTGATCAACAATTTAAGGTATATTGTACCCTTGTCACTACTTATGGATTAAGAATGCGCCTAAAATTCTTTCCAATATAGAAATAACCCAGAGATTCTACCACACTGGAGCTCTTGTCGGTGAAGTGGAAGAATCAGATCCCGCATTTCCGGACTTCCTCTTTCTCTCTTCCATCCAGCTTTATCTCGCGCTCGACATATTAGTACGGATAACCAAGGGACTTCGTACTTCTATTCAGATCCTTTGATCGGGTATAGAGTATAACCCTTCTTCTATTGTTCATGATCTGGCAGTATCTGAGCAGGTTCATGTGTAAAATAAAGTCATAGATTACACTTGCTGGCTGTCCTACAGCGTCGCCCAGTACAGCCTCCTTTAAAATGTGAAGATGCGTTTTGCAGGTCAGAGGAGGTTGCAATCGTTGTAGTATGGTAAATATCGACCAAACTACTGGAGAGCGGCAAGCACGGAGTGAACCTTTGGCCACTCTGGCGTCTTACCGGCGTTTCAAGGCAAGTTTCTACTTCTTACTTGAAACTCGTCAACTTGATATTCGAAATTGAGAGATCAAGCATCTAGTACTTGCACAACTGAATTATCAATACCCGTACTCTACACTAAGGTAGTCCTCTTTGTCAAACTACGGAGATATAGCACTGGTAGTCTTTAAATGATCTTTGTGTACACAACGCAAGCCACGTAGTGGTAGTAACCATGTTGTGATTCACCTGAAGTCTTTTGGATGCTTTCCGGTCGACTTCGTCTTTTCGCCGATGCATTAATCCAATAGGCTTTACGATAAATGCAACAATTTCTGCAGGGAAGGATCAACTTTGGGATACTGCTCGAGCAAGAAAGACAGGCAATGCCTGGTGATTATCTTGGAGAATCTGAGAAAACAGTAGAAGACTTCGACCATCTTTCTGATTCCTTTGTTCAACGATCATACGATAGAGTTTTGCAAGTGAAGCAGCGAGTTCGTGTTGCACAATCATCAACCTGTATCTATAAAGAATATAGGGCTGACACTGGGATCATCAGTCTGTAACTGCTAATAAAGGACCCCAAAAATGCGACCTGTGCTAATGAGTATTTATTATACAAATTTTTCAACATGTTGGTGAAACATGCAGTTGATTATCAGCTCATATAAGAAGTCCGCTGACAGTAAAGCCAACGTACTGATAACACAACAGGCAAACTTGTTCGAGAAGTACCGTCATGACGAGCTGATTCGTGGAAAACTTAAAGTAATGAGGACAACATGATGTTACTCTGATGCCGTTCGCATCGTGTAATACAATATCGGGCGACGCAGCTTAGCAAGTGAGTTTGTCACTCAAGTAAGACGCTTGACCAACCTCACCGCTTACCTCAAAGTAGTATTCCTGCTGATGTGAACCTATGCAACCATCCTACTCTGCTCCGGTTGACAGAATATAAGCTGTTCGCGAAACTCTGCACGACATACCGTCAGTTGATTTAGACGGAGTAGTAACCTGTTGCTATTCTTTAAATGCGGTGCGCAGCTTACTCGCAGTTCGTAAGCACAGTTGCCATAGAATCCATTGGAACTTGGAAGTTAAACAAACAAACGTTCTTGAGAGAACTGGACGTCTATTAGCTTCGATCATCAGATATAGTTTTTCCTGGACTCCAAGGTCGTGCAAATTTTACGTCCATCAGCTGAGTTTCAGTGATTAGAGGTCTTGAATATGTTGAGAGTATGTCTAACGAGAAGGATTCGAAGAGCAATTTGAGAAGTGATTGATTGCATATTCACAAGACAAACTATACTTGTGGTCGCATAATAGCTTAGTAGTTCACATAATCATCTTCAGTAAACGAGAACGTCAATTGTTTTGCTTAGCATACATGGTCATTTCCAATTGTATCTCATGTTCTAGTATAGCTTCTCTATCCACAGCCGAAGCTGCTCACACAAATCAACGTATTTGAGAAGATTATTACCATTTTACTGACGAGAAACATGTTTACTGCGGGAGACAATCATACCGGGCTAGAGTCTTTACCATCGATTTTACGTGAAAGGCTTGCCACTTTTAAACTTGGGTTCACCAGACGGGGAAGCTTGTCAAATCTACGTTTCCAGGAGTCAATCAAGACCATACTTTACGAAGAACTCATGCATAAATCAAACAAGAGGAGAAATGCACAAAACTACACGTAAGATTGAGATGCTACTGCTTAAATCAAAGAGAGGAGAAATACACACGACTACAAGTGAGATTCAGACGCTTTTGTTACCTTCCCGAGAGAACGCTGAGGACACTGGAACTAGTGTCTACAGTTACGGAGTTCGAGCATCGGAGTTATTGGGCATTTAAGAATGAGGTTTGACATGTCATGGTGTTAGCACTGTAGCTGGAGAGAATGGTCGAATATGGGAATTCGGCACTCGTAGCCAGAGTCACTTTCTTCTGTTTCCAACATATCAAGATCAGCAATTGCGAACGGATCAGTATATGACTTGATATCTTAATTTCACTAGAGACCTTCACATTGTTGAAGACTTTAATTGTCAGAGCTGGTATGAGTATGGTACGGTATCGATAAATCTGATCATGTCACTTTCTTGATGCCAATTTGGATTCGTCTAGGGCCTTGACTTATCGCCTTATGATGGTTAGAAAATGTACAAAGTTCCTCGCTAGGATTGGCGGAATACATGAGTACAGCCCAACCTGATCCATGCAAAAGGAGCTTGAAGATCTCGAATGCTAACATTGAGAGAAACCCTGTTCAAGAAGGGATTTCCTTGTTGACATAAGTATGCCCGTGCTGACACAGAGTTACTCAAACCTGGAAATCTAATCGCTGTCGCTGCTGTCACTTCCACTGCCCTTTTTGTCTTTCTTCTTCTTCTTCTTCTTGTCCTTCTTGTCGCCGTGGCCTTCCTTCTTTTCCTTCTTGTCGCTGTGGCCTTCCTTCTTTTCCTTCTTCTTTTCACCGTCCTTGTGGTGTTCACCTTCCTTGTGCCCTCCGTGCAATATGTTGCTCAGGGGACTGTTGTGCCCATCCTTCTTGTGATCCTTTTTGTCTCCGTGCATAAGGCTGCTCAGAGGATTTTTATGATCATCTTTCTTGTGATCTTTCTTCTGTGAGTCGAAGAGCGCTGTACAATCAGTTCTCCAAAAGGAACTTCTAGCCTAGGAAACAGTTCAATAATCTATGGGAGTTTAATCAGAAACTCGCGCTGTGGAATCAGCCGTCTGTTTGCTCTAGGATGGAACGCCAAGAAATGGCTATTTGCAGAAAACAAACAGTGAAATAATTAAACGAAAGAGGACTAGGGAACTTACGTCGTCATGCCCAATCATGTGGCTGATCTTGTCGACAATTCCGGCCATTGCAGAACCAGATGCAATGTACCACTTGAAGAGACAAAGCAAGCAAGCGCAATCAGTGTGAACTCGACATTGAAAATCACAATTCTTCGAGCTCTCAACAACGAGATCAGTTTCTGATCGCTCCACTTCTTCACTTCTCGAGATATATGCTACGCATCTAATCACCAAAAATTTTGAAACAGTGCGATTGAGAGCCACATTCAAGAGCATTGCAAATCATGTGACAAACTATTGCAGACAGATCTATGACTTTGGCTGCAAGCAGCAGCTCATATTCGAAGATACTGATTACTAAGTCTTCCTGATTAGCGATCTTTCATCTTCGTCTTCATCTCTTAATAGATCGCTTTCCCTATATACTTCGAACGCCAGGCAGACAACGATTGTAGCAAGGGCAGAAAACTAGCAACCAAATGTTCTAAAATCTGGTTTGCACTACGCGAATTCAAAACTTCATCCTCAGACAGTGAAACAGAGCAATGGAGAAGTCAGCGACGACTTCGTCCTTCGCAGCACAACAAGCAGGCACGCAATGAGGCACAATCTGTTCAGCCAGTGGCTGAGAAGCTGGCAACGAGAATACAACGCGTCATCGATCGTCGAACATGATCAACATCTCCTTTTCAAGCAAGCAGGCAGACAGGCAGGCACAGGCATAAACTAGCTCCACAGCAATTTCACCTCTTAATATCTCCTTCTAAACCAATCCGGACGACTTCTCAGTAGCAACACTAGAATTGATTGAGTCTGCTCATCGATTGCACATCGACCACTCACTCGAAACCGAGATCCACTTGCTAATCCACTTATCACAAAGGTATCTCAGGATACCAAATCTGGACAGATTTCCAAGCCGCATACGATGCAGAGCAGGAGTGATATACAAAGAAAGCACCTCCGACTCTCTCCTTCTAAGGTAATCCAGACGACGCAACAGCAGAGATACTAAAATCGGCGAGTCTTCTCATCGATCACTCACCCGATACCGAAATCCACTTGTCAAAACGCTATCGCAAGATAGCAAATCTGCTTCAAATTTCAAGCCAGAACTGATGCAGAGAAGACATAAAGCCCAGAGAAAGCAGGCAGAACACTGACTGCAATCGAACTCACTCGATATCGAAATCACTTGTTACTCCACTTGGCACAACGGTATCTCAAGATACCAAATCTGCTTCAAGTTTCAAACCAAAACTGATACAGGGAAGACGTAAACCACAGGGAAAGCAGCCATCACACTGACTTTAAACAATCAATGTCACATCCTCACCGAAGGTTGTACGCTCGCAATTAGTCAATCTCCACCGGCAGAATCAAAATGTGCTTTCAGAAGATGTCGATGGGCATCGACTTTGTATGAGTCTTCGATCTGCAGAAGGATTGGATACCGAGGGACTACACATACACGGACGTGGGAGCGATGAGCTGTAGTTTTGGATACTTAAATTTAAGGCACTTACTATTTCCACCACATTTAAGCCCAGACTCCAGAACTGGGATTAGTTTTAGAGCGATTAATTTACAATGTTGTGTGGGAAATAGCAAAAACGGTGGTGTAAATAGTACTTCCCTAATTTAAGTCAAACACTTTAATATTCAAAAACGCTATTAAAATTATCTCTTCTTCATATCTATAAAGTTAGCTCTACCAGTTTCATCTCAAGCATGTTTCCCGGTGGGAAGAAAACCTTCAGAGGTGCTAAACCTTCAGTGATTATGCAACTTTTTAAAACATTTAAAAGTGTGTTCTAAAATAGGTCATATTAGAAGAAACGTCTAGCGATAGTAAAAGCACCAAATTTCTATAAGTCAGAGCTATCTATTTCGGTTTTTGAGTGCAATTTGAACACGATGTGATGGACACAATGTATACTTCGTGCGTTTCTTCTTGAACTCTGCTTCTTCAAACACAGCGCCAAAATATTCCCAATACTTCCCTTTCTTAAGCTTCTTTCTCGACATGATGAACTCGATTATATACGAATGCAAACAACAATCCTAAAACAGTGCTCAGTAGAGATAATGTCAACAACAATTCGATGAGTTTTGCATCAGTTCCTACTTACTTGTTAATTAATCTCGTAGACTTTAAAGGAACGTTTCCATAGGGCTTAAAGGGAAGGCAGGTGTTGAAATAGAAAGCTTTCAAAGCAAAGCGAGATTATGAGGTTTGAAAATGGGAGATAATTGCGAGAAGAAACACTTGGGAGTTATTGCCGAGGCAGTGGCTTCAAAGTTGAAACAGTTTACCCTTGAGATATATGTTTGGTTCAGTTTGCTTTGTCTATATAGGTAAAAGGTGTTTTAGGAGACACGATCGTATATCTGTTCATCAAGTTGTATTGCAGCTTGACTTGTTCTTTCAGACTGCAATGTATGCGGCTCGCTTTTATTACAATATCGTCACATTGTCGCCAATTAAAGCGGTAGTGAACACCCATATCTTCTTCAGTCGCGGGATGAGGTTTTGCTGTTTCAACTCAGAACGATGTTGAGATGGCGAGATTACTCCTGTTTTATTTGTAGAAACTCTACTCACAGTCGAGATTCCAGACGAATCTACGTTTTCAACCAAGTTGGCATTGCGTTTGTGCCTTCTGTTGTCACGATCTTCGAGGATATGTATACTTGAATGGAATGCCATTCCTTTTGGACTTCCTCTGTGGATCATTCAGTACGTTGATTGCTGAACGACTGTTTACTCCAGGCTTTCACACTTGCCTTTTCGTCCGGAAGTCTTACAGGTAAGAAAGGAGTAACTGACATGTCTCTAAAGTATGCAGCTTAATGGACCAAAACCGGAGATCGAAAATAATTTCAACACAAGGTCAAAAATTATGCTGCCTCCATAGAAGAAAAACATCTCATCGTGCCTGCTGTAAAGGCAAAACACTTTGTGGCCTTGTTTATGGTATTATAATGGTAAGAGTATGCACAAAGTTCCTCGTTGGGATTGGCAGTATATAACAACTTTGCAACTGATTAAACCAGAGCTAGCTTGAAGACCTCTGACTGCTAACGGCGAGGAAACCTTGTTTAGAAAAGGTGATTCCTTGTTGACATGAACGGATAAAACCTGTAAACTAATCGCTGTCACTGCTGCTGCTGCTGCTGTCATCTCCGCTTCCCTTCTTGTCTTTCTTCTTCTTGTCCTTCTTCTCACCGTCACCTTCCTTCTTTTCTTTCTTTTCCTTCTTTTTCTTCTCTTCACCTTCCTTCTTGTCTCCGTGTAACAAACTGCTCAGAGGGTTCTTGTGCTCTCCTTCCTTGTGCTCGCCTGACTTGTGCTCATCCTTATGCTCGTCCTTCTTCTGTAAGGACCAAAACGTTGCATAGTTAATTCTCCTCAAAACATTCTATCCCAGACCAAGGTCCACAAAGGATCTAATCGATCTAATCTCCGCCATTGACACTGCATAATCTCTTCTGTCTACAACCGGATGCGCAGGGTGGATCAAGTGCAGAAGACACATACTACATAATTCCAACGAGTGAAAATATACTCACGTCATCTTTGCCGAGCATGTGGCTAATTTTGTCGACAATCCCGGCCATTTTGTTGAAGGTTGTGGTTTATTACCTGAAAACATACAGACGTAGAAGAAGGATCAGCCAATTTACACCTGTTTCAAGCTCCAAATAACACAATGAACTATTGACAGTGATCGCGACATTCCTAACAAGTGATAAAACCGGATATGCAATAATGCGTCTAGGATTTAAGACAAGTACTGACATCGTGGTAAAAGACAGCAAAAAAATATAATGTTGATAACAGACAGCAATTCCCAGTAGGTTGTAATATTGTTTAACGAAAATGCCTAAAATGCAATCAACACCTTCCGTCTTCATTAACACTAGATCACGTCGTCCCTTCCTTGATCACAGCGAGGTGACGATATCATCCACTGCTGAACCAACTTGTCACTTGGATCAACGCTCTAAGCTAGAGTCTCCAAACTTCTTATTTCCTGTCTACAACTGAGAAGGGAACCGTGGCAGCAGAGGCCAAATATACGCAGCAGCGAGTGATAGCGCCGAGTTGGTGGGCTTCCCCAAGCTTAGACAGGGCATTCTGTAACTCTACTACACAGCGAGACTACTGTAACGATACTGGTCCCACAAGTAGACAGTCACAAACGATGAATGACAATAGCATCTAAAGGGATCCTCGGACCGACAGATAGAGGAATGCACTAAATGACATCCCTAACTACTACTATAGCAATGCCACACCGTTATCTTCTACTTGGGACACGAACAATAGAAGATCCAGAAACTGAGTAAAGAGCCCCGACACTTCCAACGCTCACATTAACCTCAACTTCTCTCGTCGACCACACTCAGAATTTGTCTCCACAATCCCTCGGGCCCCCCAAAACTAAGGAATCCCTCTCGTAGCCAGCAGCAGAAACGCTACCATCAACCGAACGACTCCGCCTCTGGCAGTTGCCAAGGGTGCATCCACTTGTCACGACGGGATCTCACACACCTAGTAATCACCTAGACTGCTAGACACCAGTAATGCACCCAGATGAACGAGGGTCAAAACTCACCGAAGCTTAACCTGTCTCTGTATTCGTTGAATCCGATTCAGCTCAAAGAAATGGATGATGGAAGGAGATGCAAAACACTCCGGCGCGCGGATTTATATATGCACTAGCAAAGCAGAGGGGGATCGAGATTCTCGAATCACATCTAGAGGTCGACACCGCGTTTAGCAGCAGTGCCGAGCCAGTGGCGAAGCTGCGACTGCACACGGAGTAACTCTTCGCAGTGGATGGGTACTACCAGTTCATAGACCGACTCATGAAAGGGCGGGCGGAGCCAGAATGCCCCTACGGTCAAGGAATCCAATCCTACGCGACTAGGGTGGGCCATTCCTTTCAATGTGCCATAAGCCACGCGTCGCGCAGGGATAATTTTATGTAAATATATTTAAAATATATATTATAGTATAAAATATAGAAGTTTTAAAGTAGAAACAAGTCTACTGGGTCGGGTGGAGAAATTGAAGTCTTCTTTGATATTATCATATTCCATCTGCTCAAAACAGTGGTAAACAACACATCAACTAAGAGCAATTTAATAAATGGTCGGATCACAATATCTTGAAAGATGTTATTGGTTAGTTTCTCTTACTTCTTACTTGAGCCGCGCGTCAAGTAAGTAGGTTACATTGTTCGTCTTTTTAATTATTTTTCTCCATTTTAGTTCCCTTATGGAGCAAATTCCCTTCACTACACAATTGAGTACATCTCAGCCCCGACAAAGATATATTTTAAAGTTTACGTTTTATTATTTTTTAACCAGTTGAAGTAAATTTTAAAGGAGCATCCCGAAAGACTTATTGTCCTGAAAGAAGTTATCTTGCCCTCGTCCTAAAGTAGGGCATCCATCATCGATACTCCGTTAACTTGCAATATTATTTCCTTATCAAGAGCTTGTATAGTTCTCCTCTTTATGTATCGTCCAAGGTTAATGTACTCTCGATTAATTATTGAAGGAAAAGGTGGGATTTTCAATTCCGTTTATTGTGAAATAGGAAATACCAACTCTTACCACCAAAACTGAAAGTGCCATCGTACACTAACCCATGGAAGCAGTCGACGAGTAAGTAGGGACCCCGGCTGGGGAGGTGAACACACGCGGCTTTGAGGGGTCGACGACGACGATAGATCACAGTCATCGATGGACCCGCCGATTATGGGTCAGCAGGAAAAACACAGTGATGAATCAAGTGGGACGGGTGCAAGGGACAACCGTGACGTGGACGGAACAAAGGTGATGAGTCAGTGGGGTGGATAGACAAGGAGTCAAGATCAGCCGTCGATCTTTGGTGGCCGGGCGACGGTCGTGAGAAAGCATGCATGCCATGTGCTCCCACGCGCACTGCCGGTACCACGTCGAGACTGACCTCCGTTTTTGGCATAGCACCGTCCTCTGTTACGGCCGTTCTAACTTTGTCGTTTTTCTTGCAACGACCCTTCAAAATATCAGCAAACCGGTAACCAAGTAACCCGCACCTCGGCGGGATCACCAGGATCGATATGAAGAAGAAATCTCTTAACCGGACCTCAAGCCGGGCAAGAAGGTAAACGGTTCCACTGTGTCGGTAAACGTTCCAGCTCCGATGCGCTCGTTCATGCTTCCGGATCCCATGCGTTACAGCTGACTTCCAGTTCTCTTGACCGGTAACCTGAAGCAGGGGTCTGCTTAAGTAAAATTTGGTGCAATCCTCATGCACCCTGGCGCGGCTCCACTCTGGTCGGGGAAATTTGTCGAGAACTTCTACTGCTCACCGGGAAATTTTGGATTACTACTTGAAGGTACAGGGTTCTTCTACATTCTTTGGCCACTTTGGAGAATCTTACGGCAGTTGGCCGATTTATGGACTCAACCAGTTTCGTTCCCGACGATATCGTCTAGAAGCCAGGAAGATTCAAAATCTGCCGGACTGAATTTTACTACTTTGCGGTATGTCTGAGAACAGATTGTCCCCATGAACAGTGACAATCGCGTCTCTTTCGCCCTTGTCTTTCATCTCCATTCTTTTCCCAATTCCTCATGTCTTCATGCACCTCCCCTAGAATTATTGAGCGCGCTCTTTTGACGCTGCAAATCGATGACTCTTTTGGTGTGCATCCTCATCCCAATCGTTGCTTTTTCGCTACTCTTCAGGACGTTCGGAAAATCCGCAAATTGCATCATAAGTCGATTCAGTTCTTGTTATCCTTCGCGGTCGCCACTCTTGAGTCTATTCAGTTCTGATTTCTTTTTCTTCTGTTTATTGGATTGTATCTTCTTTTCGTAATTTAGATTTATGGATATGGTGGTCAAGAGCATCTTGACCATTTGAATGGAGATGCGATGAGACGGATCCTAGTGTGCATCGTTACGGTACGATAATATGGATCGGAGGGTAAGTGTTCCAGTCTACAGCTTTTGATACAGTCTGCACTTAGGGACATGATACAAGCAGGATAAAATTGGTCTGTGATCAGATTGCATACAGTAGTCAATATCGTTGAAAAGAGGAATGTGAACAGGGGGGAAGCTTGCTGTCTTGCACGCTGTTTTTAGTTGATTTCTTGCTTACACAAAGATCACTGTAATCTGTTTGTGATGATGAGATATGTGTACTATTGAACAACGAATTTATCTTCGCCGTTCTTAGTTGAGAACACGATCCCAGTTCGGGACACCTGAGACTGCACAAACTGTACGTAGTCTTGGTGCTTAATCAGGTGAAGAAGAGTACACTTTACCTAAGGTAGCGTAAAAAAATGATGGTGGAGAAATAGGAAAGGAGACATCATCTTTGAAATTTCAAAGAAGTCTGCAGTTAAAATAATACAGTAACTGTTTTATATCAACTGAACCCTGATCCAAAGGCAGCTTCTCATCAATCGACGCAGGGAACTTTACCTAACATGGAGCTTAGCCCCATGTTACCTTCTTTGTCTCTCCCTTGTACGGCTTGATGGGGTCTTCCCATCCTTCGTTTTTCCTTCGCGGTCGCCTTTCTTCTCTTACAAAGGAAACTTTACAGAAAAATCTTATGATACCGGCTTTCAATCGCCTTGCATAAAGGATATCAGTCAGATGTAACGTTCATTTCTGAAATGCTTGTGCTGACGTTTAGCAGCCATTTCCACGTCGAGAAAGCTCTCTAGAAAGGAATACGTGTCAAACGAGGTGCTGAAATGCGCCACTCTAATTTGACCTGCAAGCAAAGTATCCGGTGGGGTACTTTGCGTGCCATATCCGCATCTGTCTCGAAATTCGATATCAGGCGACAGACTTCAGCTTTTCAAGCACATTAATTGCCAAAATGGTGATATTTTAGGTGTCATGAGTGCCCATATTTTATGCATGGCCTATAAAGAAGAAGCTCCATGACAAACGGCGTGAATTAATTACCACCGAGAGGATGTAGAACTTGTATGAAATATTGGACTACGCATATGCCGTTTGAGGGTACCATCCTTCTTCATCAATAGCCAAAAGCCCAATAGTGTATCCCGAAGGAAAAGGAGAATACAAGAGCTCAAAGAAATGCAGAGGAAGAACTCGAGCCCAAGGCCCTCACTAAAGGAGCTTTTAGCTAAAATCAACTAAAAACAATGGCCAAAGCCCAAGAGTACATAATAAATAATGTATACTAGAAATGCAACCTACTCCAAAATGGTTCGATATAGGTCTTCCAAAGATATGTCTTGTAGATGGGAGGAGAAGAGACTAGATGTATCACAAACCTATTACCACAAGTCTTCCAAAGTCATGTCTTGTAGACGGGAAAGGAAGTGCACAAACATACCCGTCACTCCTACTACCATTGTCAGTTGGTGAAGACCTAATGCTTGTGATTGTTGGAAGGTGAGTGAAATCATTGGCAAAAGTAAAAGGTGATGTCATGACATTTGTAGTGCCAAAGCTAGTTTGCTCGGACGTTGGAGTGGTAATGTTGGAAGTCATAGTTATTTTGGTAGTTGCTCATGGACTACTTGATGGTGGACAAATTTCATGTTAGTGCTATTGATCACATGGTTGGACCCACTATCACTTGCACAATCAGCGGCGCCATTTGGACAAGAGACCTAGGTTGAACAGAGGGGTATACTTTCAAAGTGCAACTCCAAATAGCTTACTTCTCTAATGTTGAGCCTTCCAGTTCTTGATTATGGTGGATAGAGACCGATGAACATCACTTGGAATCTCTTAGCTAGAGTGGGTGTGACTTGATTGGAATCAATGCATATTTGTTGGTAGATTGTTGAATGGAGGATCGAGTTAAAATCTGATTGGGGTGAAAAAGTGAATTGATTGTGTCAAAGAAGTGAGTGTTAGGGGGAAATTGGATGCACAAACTAAGAGCGTTGGTGGTATCTTCAAGCTTAGTGGATCATTGTACATTTGATCATGGTCCTAGATTTCCTTGAGAGTGATCATGTGCAAAAGTGCTGACCAAATTTCTAAAATTGTGGTCAATTTAAAGTCAATGCATGTCAAGTCAAGGACAAAAGAGTGAAATCAAAGGCTCCCCTGATGCTGCAAATTGGACTTGAGAAGCAAACTTAGAGGCGGATTTGGGATCCATCCCCATCAAATTAGGGATTTAAAGACCCCTATTTTCTCAATTTGGCTTGAGTTGATAGTTAGCAAAGGATTTGACAGTCAGCCAACTATAGAGGAGATGCATCAGATTTGCAAAGGTTATCCATATTCAGAGGTTGAGTTTGCAAAGGCCATTCAGAGTTGGAGGTTGCTCAAGTTGGGTCAAATTTGGCAGAAGTTGCTCCAGTTAGTCCTCAAGGGAGTGAAGGTTAACCTGATTGGAGAGGATTTGGATTGACAAGAAGAGAGGCCTCATTTTGCATTTGGAGACATAGGGTTAGAGAGGCTAGAAGAGTCAACAAGCCAACTTGCTAGCGTGAGGCTAAAGATAAGTTTTTGGTTGTTTTTTGGCAAAATGTACCCACCTTTCTAGATTGTGCGCAACATGATTTGATTAAATTAATTTTTTAAAAATCAGCTATTTTTTACTTTTAAATTTCTTTAAAAGTAAAAAATAGCTGATTTAAAAAAATAAAATTTAATGAATAATCCCTTGAATTTAGTAAATAAAAATATTATTTGTCCTTTTGGCAAAAAATAAATCATAAAGATTGTGGCAAACATAGAATTTTACCGTAGGTTTTGAAAATATACCAGTTCTTTATAATTTGAATGATCTTATTCAAAAGGACTTCTATTAATAGGTCTATGTTCTCAATTTTTATGTTTAAAAAAATCAAATTTTTTTGAGTTTTAATAGTCATTACATATTTATACTATAATATTTTTAAATAAAATTTATTTATTATAAGGATGATCCTAACCCCAAATATGAACTATGAGAAAAGATACCATCTAAATTGATCAAAAGGATACAAACTAGAGTACAGATTAGCCACAAAGGAACATTCAAGTAGCAATAGCCATTGAATTTACTCCTTTCACATCAAAAAAGATTTAAAAACTCCAAAGAGTGTTCTCCAAAACAAATTTGTGAAGTGATTGCGACAATCTATGATAAAAAATTAAGATGCACCATGTTGAGAAAATATCATAGCTAAGTATAATTGAGCCAATTGTGACATAGTTACATCCTTTGTCATAGGACACAAATGAATCATTTTGCTCAATTGGTCAACAAAGAATGTCCAACTATAGAGGAGATGCATGAGATTGGCAAAGGTCATCCATATTCAGAGGTTGAGTTTGCAAAGGCCATTCATAGTCGAAGGTTGCTCAAGTTGGGTCAAATTTGATAGAAGTTGCCCAAGTTAGTCCTCAAGGGAGTGAAGGTTAACCTGATTGGAGAGGATTTGGATTGACAAGAAGAGAGGCCTCATTTGGCATTTGGAGACATAGGGTTAGAGAGGCTAGAAGGGTAAACAAGCCAACTTGCTAGCGTGAGGCTAAAGATAATTTTTGGTAGTTTTTTGGCAAAATGTACCCACCTTTCTAGATTGTGAGCAACATGATTTGAACCTAGATCTTTGGTTCCTAGACTAGTGCACTCACTTGTTATTGTAGTGATTGGTAGATTGATACCTATACATATGAAGCTTTGGCTATGAGAGGCCATTTATTCCCATCCTTGGTGATCTTGGTAGCTTAAGAGTAGATAGATACATTTATTATATCAAATACCAAATGGTGACAGAGTCAATCCGATGTTGATTTATGAGATGGAACGTTTTTGTTTAGATTTCTTGTGATTGGACCTCCTCCATTCTATGATAATTTTAATCATATGTTTGTATGAAGTGCCTTGAATTTAGAGTGTTGGTGCCCCGATGTGCTTTAATGAAGCTAGAGTGATGACCACTCAAACTACCTTTGTTTCTCTTTGATGAGGCAAGAAATGATGACCTGCATATCATGAAAGTGCATGTTATGATGGTAAGTTACATGTTGCACTTTCTCCTAAAGTAGTTTTCACAATTAGAACTATATTAGTGAATGATGTTCAGTTGGTTTTGGCACTTGGTGGTGATCTTTGGTGGGGTACTTATGGTGGTTATGGTTACAGTTTGAGTTACATTAGCATAATAAAGTTATTTGAAGATTCTAGAAGAGATATCATTGTAATACAAAGTAGGTTTACATGAAGTGGCACTTGTTATTAACTTATATCTCAAGTCCTAGTGAGGGAGGAGATTGACTTTGATTTAAAATTTGATACATGAGTTAATTTAGTTGAGAGTGCACTTGATGTATCCACACTATTGTTGTAGGACATGGATAAGATTTATGGGGTCTCCAAAGGCCCCAAGCATTGGGTTGGAGAGAGCCTATGTAAGGCACACATTTGCATGAGATGGCTAATCAGTTTCACTTAGGAACTTACTAAAGCCCAAACAATCCAATTTTGGTATGGGATCTTGGACAAGGAGTTGTGATGTAAAGAACGTGATGTTATGTTGTTATAGGTTACCTCACCAACTTTGGTGATGGCTTTTAGTTTGGATGAGCGCATTGAGCTTAACATGGTAGAGGAGAGAGTGGTGACATCTAGATTTAGTAGGGAGATCTCATCCAATTGTTACTTCTTTTAAAGTGTAGTATAGTGCACTCTAGAGTGCACCACATTGTGTTCACTTCTAAGGGTAGATAGAAAACCCATATCTTATAGAGAGAATGGAGGGCCTAGTGCGACTAGATCCTTACCTTCAGTTTTGAGTCAACAATAGCTAATAAGTTGTGGTGTTGCTCGTTGGACTTGTGGTAGACCTCACCACAAAAGAGAGTGCACTCATGGTAATGGACATGATACCTCTAGTGCATCACATTCAACATAGAGAAAATGTCACCATTGTCATAGATTTGGTCACACTAGTGATTGATGCTTTGACATTCACCTCACCAAGAGATATGGAGTGGTAGTGCTACTATGATAGGTGGTAGAGGAGCTCCAGATCATGGAGGATGAGGTGGTAGTAGAGGACCTACACTTAGCAAAGGCCTAGTACTTGCACTTGCTTTTGATACAACTATGGTTACTCAAATCAAGCTCTTGGAGCAAAGATTGGCTAACATGGCCATAACTCAAATGAGATCAGATTCAGGTGTTTAGGCTTCCACCTCTTATGTTGGTGCTAGAGATGTCTTGCACTTTATGTGTAGAATAGTATAGGTAGATGCATTTTTTATAGTGACTAAAGTGTAGTGCATGCTCTAGAACCTAAAGGATCATTAGTGGAGTGGGACCCACAAAGAGGAGAGGCTAGTAGACAAGTTAGACTTCCCTAGTCTTTCACACTCTCTAAGAAATTACATATGACATCTATGGCTTCTAGATGCCATAATGTAGATGTGGTAGGTGATGATAGAGTGCATGATGGACTTGATGCTAGTCAACCACCTTCTACTACAAAGATTGAGTCTAGTACAATGTTGGAGGTGATTCAATTGATTATACACTTCCCTTTTTTCTTAGCCATTGATATCTTTACATTGGGAGTTGATCCATCTCCAATGTTTCAATTGGCTTCTACGCTTTGTGAGAGTAAGGATAATATGATTCCTTCCTCTAGAGTAGAGGTAGTTGATAGTGAAGCTGACTTGGTTGAGGAGTATAGGATCTGTTCAATGACCAATGGTTTATGGTAAATAATAACAACAATGTTGGAGTTACTAGCTAGACTTGCCTTGAGCAAGCTTGGTTCACACCTAGAATTGTCTTATTGGACAACTAGAGTGGTATTTTCCATTTGGTGGGACCTTTAAAGAAGGTCCATACACCACATAGGGTCTTATTAGACTCTTGTATGCAATCTCTTATGTTGGGAAAGGTTGTAGTTGTTTGTCTTGAGCTATAAAAGACTGATGTGGAGAGGTGTCTATTTTGGATCCAAACATCTCTAGGGATGGTTCTACACAATATATCACATGTGGAGAGCTCATTGTCCAGATTCAGCTTGGTCATCTAATTGATAGCTCTAGGATGAGAGCTAATGCCATTGAGACAATAGTAGAGTCATATGATGTGCTAGTTGGAAGAACAAAATTATATTTCATGGGTTTCAATATTGACTATTGAGAAGAGACAACCTACTATAGGCCAAGTTGGAAATTAGGTGAGGAACGGGTATATTGCTTACTAGTATGCTTTAGCAATGGCAATCTTGGCTCACTACAATCAAGGACCATGTCATTAGTTTTAGCTTTTAGTGGTTCTGTTACTTGGCTTGGTGGCTTATTATAGAGGAATGCACATGTAAAGGATACCCCAATACCATAGAAGATCACTCAGATTTGGAGTACAAATGGGATTGTTTCATCCACCTTAGATGTTCCATTGTGGAGTTATGAAAAGACATTATAGCAACATGCAAATCAATTGGTGCAACAAGTTTGGAGTGTAGTGGTGAACCTTGTTGGACAACCTAGAGCTGCTTTACCTACACTTATGCATTTCTTAAGCTCCCATGCCTTTCAAGAGAGAGGTCCTACACTTGTTGGGACTCAAAGTTAAGTAGTTGGTGGAGCTCAACGTTGATGAGAAGGAGTGGGTGATGGGTTTTTGTATTGATATCACCGATGTTACCATAACATCAAAGGCATCCAAACATTAAATGTTAGGTTAGGCTATGGGCTAGACTGTTTGATTTGGATTGTGAGCCTTGGCTTGGTAGAGCAATGTAGGATATGTTTGACAGGCATCACCACTAAGATACTTGTGAGCTCTGTACCTATTGAGACAATTCAAGCACATGATGGAGGTAATGGACCAAGTGGTCATGATATTCTTGGGACATAGCTAGTGACTACTAGTGAGAGTGATCTACTTGGGTTACACCCTTGGTCTACTTGGGATGCAACTAGAGGACATATGGAGCTTGCAACCAAAGTAGAGGAAGTTTTTGTGTTGGGATTGGGGACTCTAGTGGTTAGGAGCATGGCATTATTGCTCCCAAGGGCCGAGTGTAGTAGCCAATCAATGCATCTTTCACTTCTACATCAGTTATAGAGGATACTTGGGAGCCAATATTGGACCCAAGCTTACAAGAGGAGAAAGACACTAAAAGATATCTTTAATGCTATTGAGCATGTAAATATCTTTAGTACTTTGGATTTTGAGCAAGATATCATCAGTTGCCAATCAAGGAGGAAGACAAGTCCAAGATAATATTTTGGGCTGTGGATCCTAACAATAAGGATGTATTATATCAATGGAGGTTCCTACTATTTGGGTTAAAGAACTCTCTTGCCAAGTTCCAAAGGGTCATAGACAAGATCTTAGCAAGTTGGGATTTTCTTGGTGCTGTCTTGATGACAATTTTGTCTATAGGACTATTGTGAAGGAGCATGAGAGACATTTATTGGAGGCATTTGAGAGGTTAAGATCTCATGGACTCAAATTAAATCATGGGAAGTATAGATTCTTCCATGAGTAGGTTGAATATTTGGGTCACACTATTTTCCCTAGAGGACTTGGTGTTTAGTAGACCAAGGTGGAGGCTATTGCATGTATTGCTTGGTCTACGGATGTGAGTAGAGTACAAACATTCTTTGGGTTGTAAAACTTCTTTTGCCATTATGTTAGAGGATTTAGTGCCATTAACAAGACCTTGACAAAGCTGACCAAGCTTACACAAGATTGGTTTTAGGGAGATGAGCAAGAGAGAGCTTTTATAGAGCTCAAGGAGAGTCTGCTCCTATTCTTAGGAGACCAATCAAAGGATGACCATTCCAAGTTCATACTGATTGGAGTATGTTGGAGTTTGGAGCAATGCTCACCCAATAGGTGTTAGGTTTTACTTTATGCCTAAGGGTTACCCTATGTTCAGGATTGCTTACTTGCAATTTGACAATGAGAGTGAATTGTGAGAAGGTTGGAGCACAAGACTTGCATATGAGAAGAGCTTGAGTCAATAAAGAATTCTCGTGAATATTTTCAGTGAATGTAGCCTCACATGGAGGTGAACCATGTACTCTTGTGTGAAGTGTGAACTTGCTTGTAATGTGTATGTTGTGGTGACACTAATTAGTTTTATCTAACAATTGGTATCAGAGCAAGTTGATGTTGATGATAGAGACCATGGGAAATTAAGACAAGTGGTGGCTCAATGGAGCTGATGCATGAAGCAATTCTGTACTAAAGGCTGAACCTTAGTTTAGGGACCTTGGTCAATTGTCTGTTCCTCCGCACTCTATACTTTCTTGAGAGGAAGGGAGATGTGAGCCTTTGGATCATGGTAGGCAATAGAACCAACGAACAAACATTATAGCTGGTGCAAGTTGGCAAGGAGGAGCAGAAAGTAGGAGAAGGCGGGAGATAAAGTCTGTCTAGTCTTGTAATCACATATAAACCTTTCTTATTCTCCATTTGTTATGCAGACTAAGAGTTTGAAGCTCTTGAAGACGAATCCATCCATCCCTGCTATTGGGCAATCAGGTCTAGGAATTTCTGACAAGGAGGAGCAAAAGAATTGATACAATTTGTATAAGAGTTTTGCCTTAGATTTTTGAAGGCTACAATTGTCCTATGGAGGTAGATCAATTTGATTGAATTTTATATCATCCAGGGAGGTGAAAGGCAACGGTTAATGTCTGATTGAGATGAGCATCTTGGAGTTCTGGTCACTATTGAGGCAGAAGAGCTCGTGTCTTGAGGGCACCTTAGGAGATAGTAGCTCTCTAAGGAAGCCAATATAGTTGAATGAATCTCACTACCTCTAGCAGTTCTCCTTACTAATATCGGACCCGGTTCTAAATTCAATAATTTGGGAGATTGTTGTCCAAAATGATCCATAGGTGCAAGTACAGGTGCAAGTGCAAGTCAAAGGACAAGTGATTTGGTCAAGTAATCACTTGAGCAGAACTAGGCAAAGAAGAAGCAAAAGATGGTAACCAAAAGTAATACCAGTCTGAATTGCTCTAACCATTGAGCTCTTGTTTTAGAGATAGAATGGTAGTGGATGGCCTATGGGAAACCAATGTATCTTGACACAAAGTGTCATATCTGCTTGGTAGCAGTAGATTTTGTAGTTTGTAAACCAAATTTTTCATTAGTCCTATGTCTTGACGTGGTGCAAGTGGCCGTTCTTCATATGCTTCCCCTGTTAACATAGATAATGTACAAGATATTTAGGTATTTTCCAAGATATTTCCCAAGAGTGTCAAGAGCGTATGGAGGCACACTCCATAACTTCCCAAAGGTTGTGAGCTTCAAGAGTAGGGTAGTAGAGTACACCACAAGACTGCAAATTGCACATGTAGAAGCTTTTTGGACAAAGGTTGTGTCACAAGGGCGGACAGTCTTTTATCACTTGTTGTAACTATTGCATCAAGATTGAGTAGTGTGGTAGGTTTGATGATGTTGCTACTTGTGATCACATGAACTCTTGATGGTCTGCATATTGAGAGCATTAGGAAATCCTTTGCACATAGTCATTTGCCCGACGTCTTACAAGTTTACAGATGAGAAGTCAATAGAATGCTCTTCATCACATTACTACCAAATCCTTGTTAGAATAGAAAGAAAGTAGGGGCTGAAATGTTGAGGAGATGGCAACCATGCTGGGGAATGTACTTGCTTATTGCTTATGGTGATTGTACTTGCTTACTTACTTGATTATTCACTGTCATAGAGTCTAAAGATCTGCACAATCCTTATCCAGATTTCCTGAGCGAGTCTTGTAGTGAACTTCTGTATATTTATATCGGCAAAAGTCCTCCCCAATTAAAGGTTTGCTTTTTCACCTACAAAGAAAAGAAAAAGTAGAACCCAAAGAGAGTCAATGGGGGAGAAGTCTTAGATCTATGAATGTGGTATAAAATCCAAGGTTCTACCCCCTCTCTCCTCCCCCCTTTCTTCCTTTGGAATTTAGTTCATGACTCAGGACTCGGATGAATAATCTGTTTAGTGCATTGGAAAGCTTATCTTTAGGGCTACAAGTTGATACAACTAGATGTTGACTTTGAGTATTTGAAGAAGCTTTTGTAAAACGATTTCTGTCTTATGACCCACTCCTTGAGTATTGGAGTTTTAAGGTGGAAGATTCAAGGACTCAAGAAGAGTCTCTAATTGCAACAATCGGCTCAGTAGTACTTGTGGAACAAAAGAAAGTCAACATGTGTACTTTGAAGCTTGGTGGACCCAATTTTGTTGGCTGCATGGATTAATTGTTGTGGGAACGGTAATTTAAAAGAGTATTGAGTGCAACTAGTTTGGGTAAGATCTTGAGGGAGAAACCTAAGGATGTGAGACAAAGTGATTGAGATGATATGCAAAGAGCAAGCCATGAATATTAGTTTGCTTTACCTTCAGCTCATGTGATCAAGCAAGTGAGTGAGCATTTTGATTGTACCTCCTTGTTTGATACACTTCAGATCAAGTATCATCAGAATTGACAAATAGATTGTACACCAATCTCAAAATAATCACATTTCAAGATGAAACCAGGAACCAACATTAGAGACCATGTGGATGGACATTGTGACCTAGTTGTAGAATTGACACACTTGAGAGAGGACTTGAATGAGGAATAGAAGGCGCTGCACTTGTTAGGCTCCTTGCTGCCGTCCTATTAATCACAAGTTTTGTTGCATAGTGAGAAAAAGACTATTACCTTTGAAGAGGTGATAACATCTCTACTTACGGATAACTTGCAACATAAACTTGTTGCAAGATCAATGTCATCTTCTACTTTGGGAAATGATTTGGTTATCCAATGTGGGAGACCTCAATGGGAGAGTAATGATGGTGATAAGGGGAAAAGTAAGGCCAGGTCCAGGTCTAAGTCTAGAGGCAAGTCCAAGGAGAGGAAACAAGTGACTTGTTGGGGATGTGGTAAAGTAGGCCATGTGAAGAAGGAGTGTAAAGCTAAGGGTAAAGGAAAGGTAGATGAAGGCTCTTCAGCAAACATAACCTATGCCAAGGAAGATACTGATCTGTTGGATGATCAATATGATTTGTGACGTTGGGGGTATTCCCTTTTTGATTCATCTCCTAGTATGGCTGATGAGTGGATTCTAGATTGTGCTTGCTTGTACCATATATGCTATATCAAGGAGTATTCTTCTATTCAATTTCAACATCAAATGGTTCAATTCTGATGGGGAATGATCAACCTTGTTGGATTGAGGGTATTGGATCTATAAGGATTCAAATGTTTGATGGAGCTATGCAGAAATTCAATAATGTTTGGTTCATACCTGACATGAAGAAGAACCTAATTTCTCTTGGAGTATTGCATGCCAAAGGTCACCAATGGTGTGTTGGTGATGGGGTACTTTGAGTCACTTTTGGTGGAAAAGTTATCTTGCAAGGTAACTTTCAAAAGAATCTATTTGTATTGGAAGGCACTAGTGTGTGGAGAAGCCAATGTAACTAGGTCTTAGGATGGGATGAAAACTGTGTGGCATTCATGGCTAGGTCATTTGGCTGTCTTGAGAAGAAATGGCTTGCTATCTGGCTTGAAGACTATGAAGTTGGATTTTTGTGAGCATTGCATCTTTGGGAAACAGAACAGATCTGTTTTTGAAGTGAGGACCCATAATTTCAAGGGTCTACTTGAGTATATACATAGTGATGTAGGAGGACCATCTCCTACACACTCATACTTTGGAAAAGTTTACTATGTAACATTTATTGATGATTACTTGATGTTTGTGGATATATTATTCATGCACCCCAAGTCTGAAGTCTTTGTCACTTTCAAGAAGTGGAAGACCCAAGTGGAGACTCAAATTGGGAGAAGGTGAGGTGTTTAAGATCAGACAATGGCAGGGAGTATGTCTTGTAGAGAGTTTCAGGCGTATTGCATAGAACAAGGGATAACTTACCACCTAACCACAAGTTACACTACGTAGCAAAACAATGTTGTTGAGCGGCTCAACCAAACAATGTTGGAACATGCATGGAGTATGTTGAGTGAATCAAAGTTGCCACATGAGTTTTGGGCAGATGCTATCAACAAAACAACATATGTGGTAAATATTTGTCCATCCAGTGCAATCAACTTCAAGACGCCATATGGATTGAGGCAGCAACGACCAGCTGATTATGGTAGATTGAAGATATTTGGTTGTGACGCATATTCACTCACACTTAAGGAGAATAGGTCCAAGTTGGATGTTAAGTCCAATTAATGTGTTTTTCTCGGGTATGAATGTGGAATGATGGCTTATAACCTATGGGATCCAATAGTGTGTAAGGTTATGATTAATAGAGATGTATCTTTTAATGAATCTAGATCATTCAAGGAGGAGGAGAGTACTCAAGCTCCCTACACTGACAAAAGCAAGTCTCCTACCCTGGATCTAGTTGAGGGAGAGATTGATTACTTAAGTGATGAGGAGGAAGGTGATGTTCCTATAGCAGAGCAAGTTCTTGAGAAGCAAGAACAAGTAGAGCAAGTAGTTATTGGTGATCAACAAAATGTGCTAGGTCAGTCTCACATTGGACCTACGCATGGAGATCAAGCAGAGAGTTCATCTAGGAGGTCATCAAGGCATGCTAGTTGAGCTCCAAACAGATATGGTACGTGGATTGATTCAACAAAGTTGTTGGATGATGACTTGACTTTTGGGGATGATGCTCATGCTTTGGTCTTGGAAGAAGGTGAACCCTCATCCTACAAGGAGGCACGTTCTTCTAGTGAAAAGGATGAGTGGTTTAGTTCTATTGAGAGGGAGATGGAATCCTTGAGGGATAACAAGACTTGGGAGCTAGTTAGGTTACCTAAGGATAAACAAGTGATAGATTACAAGTGGATCTACAAGTTGAAGGAGGGTCCTAAGGAGGGATCAAAGATCTACAAGGCTATGTTGGTGGCAAAGGGGTTCACTCAAGAGAAGAGGGTGTACTACAATGAAGTCTTTTCTCCTGTTGCAGTGTATTCCACAATACGTTTGTTGTGTATGCTTGTTGCATTATTTGGTCTTACTTTCTATCAAATGGAGGTTGTCATGGTGTTTTTGTGTGGCACCTTGGATGAGAAGATCTTCATGAGACAACCTATGGGGTTTGTGAAGAAAGGCCAAGAGGACAAAATATGCAGATTGCTGAAGTCCTTGTATGGATTGAAGCAAGCAAGTTGCCAATGGAACAAGAGGTTTGATGTGTTATGCACACTCAAGTTTTCAATAAGAGTTTGTTTGATCCTTGTGTGTACATCAAACTAGTGAGTAATAAGACTTTTTGTTTTATTATTCTTGTGTTGTATGTGGATGACATGTTGATAGCTACCAAGGATAAATCTGAAGTGAACAAGCTCAAGGTGCTCTTGAGTTTGGAGTTCAAGATGAAGGATCTAGGGTTGGCCACAAGGATATTAGGCATGGAGATCAAGAGGAACTTGGGCATTGGTCAATTGTGGTTGACTCATGGTAAGTATGCTAGGAAGGTACTTGCTAGGTTCAACATGGAGAATTCTAAACCAGTAAGTACTCCTCTAGCTTCTTATTTCAAGCTTTCAACGGCATGTTGTTCTACAAATGTTGTGGAGAAGGGTTTGATGGCTAATATTACTTATGAGAAGGCTGTTGGGAATCTCATGTACTTGATGACTTGCATTAGACCTGATCTTGCCCAAGCAATGGGTAAGGTGTGCAAGTATATGTCAAATCCAAGAAGGACACATTGGGAAGTAAATAAGTGGATTCTCAAGTATTTGAGAGGTTACACTAGACTATGATAGAAGATCAATGCTGCATCATTAGATGGCAATGTAGATGCTGACTATGGACTGTGAGCCGGCCTGTCTCTCACTCAAGATGAACCTATGATGGCTATTATGGTAACGCACCATGGACTTAGAAGGCAAGGAACCCGAACTCCATCATACTCCTCCAAGGCTAACACTCCAAGACTCAAGACATTGCTCACTAGAGAACTCAATGAGAGAGAGATAGTTGCAAATGAAAGGATGATGAGTACCTCCTCACCCCTTGTTTATATACTTGTGAAATAGTTACGTACCAAAGTTACTAATTACCATAGTAACTCAAGTTACTAGACTAAAAGTCAAGTAAAGTCAAAAAGTAGAAAGGAATATCCATTCACATGAGCATATTCCCCTAAGCATGTGGTCTTATCTTGACCCAACCACTAAGTCAAGGATTCCTTCACATGGGCTATCCTTGGACTAAAGAAGAATCCAAAACAAAAAGGCTTGCGGCCCCAAGAGTTCTCAACTCTTTCCTCAAAGCCAAACACCTAGGAATAATACCAAGTCAACACACTAAAATCCAAAATAGTGGTGCTCATCTTTTCTACTTCCTCTAAAGTAAAGTCCCCTCTATCTTAGCTATGACTAACTTTAGCTAACCATGACTAATATAGAACCATCCTTTATCTCTATAAATAATATCTCTTAAGTACTTGTAATATCAAGCTAAATATCACAATACCACACACATGCACAAATGGGTGTTACAGGACAAGATCTAGACAAGTGGAGGTCAATAACGGGGTATGTATTCACACTTGGTGGTGGGTGCATTAGTTGGAGATCTACCTTGCAAAAGTGTGTTGCATAGTCTTCTATAGAAACAAAGTATGTAGTAGCAACATAAGCAGCAAAGAGGCGATTTGGTTGGATAGACTTGTTGTTGAGATGGGACTAATGCGTGGTTATGTAATGCTTCATTGTGATAGTCAAAGTGCTTTACACCTAGCTGAAAATCAGGTGATGGACAGTAGGGTTAAGCATATAGCCATCAAATACCACTTTCTCAGGCAAGTTGTTTTTGAGAAAATGTTTGGTTTAGTAAAGATTGATGGTAAGCTCAACTCGGCTGATTCCTTTACCAAAGTCATACCTTTAGAAAGTTTCTCTAGGTATCATACTGCCTTGTAGGTTGTGCAAGTGGAGCATGAGTAGGATGACCTAGCATTGGAGGTGACCTTGGCTATTTTGGTTACTATATCCCTATATGGATTATGGTTATAAGTTCTAGTTTATCCTAGTTTAAAGGAGGGATCAAGTGATTGGCTGTCTGTCTAGAACTTCCCATTGAGTGATAGATTGTTGCAAGGCTATTAACCCCAAGATAAGAGGCAAGGGGAAGTTTGTTAGGGGGATTTTTACTCTTATGCTTGACATTACCCTATATTTGGGATTTCTCACTCGCAGGTTGACAGTGAGAGTGGATTGTGAGAAGGTTGGAGAACTAGACTTGCATATAAGAAGAGCCTGAGTCAGTAAAGGATTCTCATGAAGCTTTTTAGTAGATGTAGCCTCACATGGAAGTGAACCATATATTCCTATGTGGAGCGTGAACTCACTTGTAATTTTCATGTTGTGGTGATACATATCAGTTTTATCAAACAATAGGATGATGAGAAGAAGAAGTTTATGGTGGCCTATGCTAGTTACTCCAAAAATTTAGCAAAGACAAAGTATATTTCTTATGAGGAAGAGTGCTTGACATTAGTGTAGGTAATATGATATTTCAAATGTTACCTATTTGGTAACGCCTTCACTCTCATCATTGATCATCAACCATTGAAATGCTTGATAGATTTTGACAAGCTTTCAAGGAAGCTTGCACAATGGGCTTTAATTTTATGATTATTCACAAATCTGGAGTGGTGAACTATGATATAGATGAGTTGAGTAGAAACCCATGCCATAGCCAACAAGATCAGACTAGAGCATGTTAGCATGGTGAGATAGATGAGGAGATGGTGCCAAGTTGGCATATATCTACCTTTTTATGAATAGTTTCTAAGGCTTTGATGGTATATCTCTTAGCACATACAAGAGGAGTTGTTGAGGTCATAAATCTAGAGGAGATATTGGTATAGGTCAATGAGGCATTAATGATGATGTCTTAATGATGTATTATCTTTGCATTGGTGATGTGGGTGACATAGTTGGTGCCAAGGAGAGATATTGTATCCCTTAGCAAGTTAGGCAATTTAAAATGGAAGGTAGACACCTTATTCATGTATGGGAGGATTGCAGAGTGCAAGTAGTACCACTTCCATCTTAGAGATCATATTTGGTACTTCATGCTCATGAGGAGTTGAGATAGTTTTGAGTAAAGTGTACATATAACTTATTCTAGAGTCATCATTGGTGGCATATTATGCAAACCAACATACAATATTTTGTTTCCAGATGTGTGGTTTTTGATTGAGTTAGACCATCATTTAATGCTCTTATGCCAAAGTTACACTCATTACCTATCATAGGATTAGGTTATTGTTTGAGTTTGGACTTTGCTAGACCTTTACCATCGATTGTAAGATATCATCAATATGTTTTGGTTATCATGGAGCACTTTTCTAAGTGGGTTGAGTTGGTGGCACTTCTTGACAAGTCCAATGAACAACTTACTTGTTCATGGATTGGGTTCTTAGTCATTTTGGTGCACTAACTAAGGTTTTGATTGATCATGGCACAAAGTTCTTTAGAGATTTTCAAGTCTTGTGTGACAAGGCCTTGATTATTTTATTATCTTCCAAGATCACTCTAAGGCAGATGGCTTAGTAGAGAGAGTGGTTTAGACGGTGAAAAGAGGATTGCATAAGTATGGTTTGCAGAAAAGCTACTTGGGAGATTGGGATCTCTAGTTACCTTGGTTAGCACAAGCTATTGGTTCAGCCAACAAGCCTCCTTAGCACCATTCTCTCCTTACTTTCTACTCTATGGACGAGATCCAAATTTACTTATAGCCATTTGTCTTGATATTATTATAACTTTGGATTTGGATGATCTAGACCTATGGATGAGTGCATGTTCTCAATGAGTAGAGATTTTTTGAAGAGTGATTTTGATGGTCTTTGAGAATTTAGTGATTACTTAGCATACGGATACCTTATGCTATGCTACTATTTGAGGAATAGGTTATAGATCCTCAATCTATTAATTTCATCCAAGTGACTTTCTATATCTACAACATACTACAACCAACAACACTTGATGTTACTACAAGCCAACTGTCTTTAGAG
Source organism: Lunularia cruciata (assembly GCA_948567375.1). Lineage (NCBI taxonomy): Eukaryota > Viridiplantae > Streptophyta > Marchantiopsida > Lunulariales > Lunulariaceae > Lunularia > Lunularia cruciata. The sequence continues at coordinate 35,936,111 of OX419757.1, forward strand.
TGCATAAGGTTTTGCCTTTTGGAGTACTTGTATTGGAAATATGTGATGGTGTTGTTTGGAAGGATCATATGTGCAATTGTGTGCCATGCCATCTCCCAAACAGTGATGGCACTATGGACCCAAGCTTAGCACTTATACATGCAAGCTTGCAATGTATGTTATGTGGCTCTTGTGATGGAGTTGCTACTATGTTGGTGTGTGATGGCTATTCAAGAGGATGGCATATGGCATGTTTGACTCCTCCTCTCATGATGTTTTCTCAAGGACAGTAGTTATGTCCTAGATGTACTTGATTGATAGCTAGTTCACTCTTTATGTGATATAGATTGCATACATGCGACTAACAAGGGGGTTCAATAACACTTCGTCTCATGATCTTGGCCCACCATAGAGCATACCACATACTTTAAGTAGATGAATATCTAGAGTTAAAGAGACCTAATCATCAACTAGGAGACAATTGTGGCACTTTAGAGTTCTTGTGTGAGTTGTGCTTCTATAGTATATGATGTTGATAAAAATATATGTTATGTAACAATGTATATATGCAGGATAATTATCACAACATTTGTATTGCCAAAGCTAGTTTGCTCAGACATTGGAATGATAATGTTTGCAATTATAGTTATTGTAGTAGTTATTCATGGACTACTTAATGGCGGCCAGATTTCATGCTAAGGTTATTGATCACATGGTAAGACCCATCATCATTTGCATCATTCACACCATCAGATATGCCATCAATGATGCTGTTAGAGCTAAAGACTTGGGTCAAGCAAAGGGGTGTACTTTCAAAATGTAGCTCTAGAGAACTCACTTCTTTGATGTAAGATTTTGAGTTCCTAGCTACAATGGTCAGAGGTCGATGAGCATCACATGGAGTTTCTTAGCTAGAAAGGATGTGATTTGATTGCAATGAGTATCCTATTGTTAGTAATTTGTCAAGTGGAAGATTGAATTTAGATTTGATTTAAATGTGATTCTAAAAAAAAGTGAACTAATTATTGTGACACTTTAGAGATCATGTATGATTTATGTATAAGTTATACTTCTATAGTATTTGATGTTGAAAATGATGTATGTTCAATAGCGATGTATATACTTATCACAATGAGCATGGTCAATGAGATGACTAATGCTCATCTCCTCTCTAGTGAATCTTGTGATGCAACATGAATGAGACTATCAAAGCAATAATGGAGATGGCAAAAAATCTGTACCACCAATGGGACAAATGTATTGAAGGCAAGCCGTGAAGCATATGGTTCTCCTTCCCCTTGATGACAATGATCATTGCAATTCTTGCCTGCACACTTGATCAAGCCAAGGGCTTTTGTCTTAGTGGATCAATACCAAAGTCCTTGTCAAAAAAGGTACGTCAACCATCCATAAACATGATTATATTTACCACTGTCCTCCAAGGAATAGATACTAATAAATCCAACCATTGCTCAATATGAACCTAAGAATGAATGGAACATAAAATCTGAATTATTGTATCCCGAATGGCATCATGGACTCTAGTGTGCTCTCCCCTTATGACACATTGCAAGACATGGATGCCATGTGTGTCATATGAAGAACCACACATGCATTGCTCTGAAATCCTAAAAGTATTGGATGTCATAATCCTAGTTGTAGGTGAAAGGTTGTGCTAAATTCCTCCAAAGTAAACCAGAAATACTCAATCAATGGGGAGCCATGAAACAAAGCTCATGCTTTTTTCCCTCTAGAGTAGAAAATCCTAGCTCTATCAAGAACAAGCACATTAGTGAAAATGCTAATAAGGATGTGAATGTGCATTCACTCACTAAAATACACTTGAATCTTACTAGAACCTAAAAACAAAATCAAAAAATTTGGGAAAGGATGAATGTACATGACTTGGCAATAAATCACAAGCAACCATTCACTCACTAAAATACACTTGAATCTTACTAGAACCTAATAAATAAAATCAACAAATTTGGGAAAGGTTGAATGTACATGACTTGGCAATAAATCACAAGCAACCGGAAGATGTCCGGAGTCCATAAGTCCTAGAATCTTTTCTTCCGATGAGTGCCATTAAGAAAAGAACACCATCGTGTATGAATCTATTGACCAATCCAAGTGCCACTAATGCCCATATACCTAGATATGTTAATGGTGTAATAGCCTCTTACAATATGAGACCAGAACCACATTCACAATCACAATTCGAGGAGGGTGTGTAGTATTGGCATCCAAAATGCTGCTCTCTTTCTTTAGAAACAACTCTCCAGTCCAAAGTATGCCATTAACAATGGGGTAAAAGCTCAGATTACAAACAAGGGAACAAAATGGCTTCATTCCATTGTTTACTCTTATTATCTGCAACGGCAGATTTGGGTCAATGAAGATGAAATTCAGAGTGTATGTTGCATTCAACGTTTCTTCATGATCATTTTATAGCATAAAAGGAGTGAAATTCTAGAAGAGTGTATTTCATACTTCTAAGCAAGTCAGTGAGAAATATCACTACTGTAAAGAAATGGAGTCCAAATTTCACCACTAACCTTTTGAGCCTAGACATTTATTGAATCTCCAAAAACGGACATAGAGAAATGAGGATAAAGCCGTTTGATGAAAGCGAAATCCAGGACTCGTTGAATGCAAATGAGATGCAAGATATGTAATGTATACAAGATACTCAACATCTTGTCAAATGATAGCATAAATAAACGTAACCTGGAAACATATCAAGAGCAACAATTACGTACAAGTAGCATGCATCGAACAAGCAGAAGCAGGCCAACAACGCATGTAGAGAAAATCAAATCAACAGGAAAAGCGACGATTTAACGAGCCAGACAACAAAGATTAAGATAAACAGACGTCAAGAATCATTTAGAAGCCTGGAAATCGAAACCCTAGAAAATCCGTGAGTCAGCAGACCGAGAGTATGAAATCGCTCAGAGAACGAGGGAAGTAGAGCGAAGCATTAGAAGACTGGATAAAGATTATATAGCAGTTTGTGCTATGAACATATGAGTCCAAAAACACAGAAGGACGCAGAATGGCGGTCATAGTAAATCTCCACGAAAGCACATGCGACTCCATCAGTGCCAAACGCTGGGCATATGCCCGTACTGGGCAGTAGCGGGGCATATGTCAGTAAGCCTCATACCGAGTTTCTGTACGAAACTCATGAGTGCCAGAAAAGGATATGTTGACCACCGACATCTAGAAAGAAATATCTTGTCACAATAAGGTGGAGGCATGCTTCTGCGAGACGCAACAAACAGAAGAATGTAATGCACACTACTCCATTAATATGGGTTATAAAGTTCATTGTGCTTAAAAAGTCTTCGGTAATACATCTTGTTATACGCTTCATTGTCTTTGCTAACCTTTTCGTGTTTCTTCAACAAATCAGAAACACTTTGTTAATAGTTTAGTTTAAACAAAGAGGTGGTACTTTTCATTGAATGATACTTGGATTCTATGTGACTGGCTATGTAAGCTCTTATAATACCCTTGGGACATCAAATGAACTTTGCTAGAAACTCAGAGTTAGAGTTTAGACTAAAACGTTGTGCTCATTTGGCTGTACTACATTGTCTCCATGTACTTAATTATTATGTAACGTGGTGAAGCGAAAACTAGTAGAAATTCAAGCTTCCAGTGAAACTGCCAGAAGAAACTCGGAGTTGGAGGGTTGATAAAACCCTAGTCTCAATTTGATAGAACCTCTTCATCTTACCATGCTTGGATTAACAGTGACTTCCTCACGCTAAATTTCTAATTAAGCTTCGTCGGTCTCAAATCCGGATACTTTGAAATGCAAATGGCTATTCTGCAGCGAATCAATGAAGAGACCCCACAAACACCAGACGACGATTGCAGATGATGACAAATGAGTGTCATGTGTATCCTTCTATGGTCTTGCACCTACCTGAAAAGGATGATCTATGGCTACCCGAGCTGCGTTACGTTAGAATCCAGGCCTATGACCACGACAAGTACCCAATGGGTGGTACTGAATCGCATGAAGTAGATGTAGAGATAGCATCACACTCTGAGCCCGCTTGTGCTCTGAAACGCACAAGCGGGCACAAGAGGTGCACTACAAGTCAGTGCTTGACTGTTGACATAAGTTTGAGACGAAATTTAGCTCTCACCTGCATGACGAACTTCTTGATAATCGCCTGGGCAGCCAGGACCAAATGCTGCTTGCTGCTGGAGATATGTGGTTCATGAACTCTTGATAATTTATTTCTCTTCGGACTGTAAAGTCTTGGTGATTTGATCATAAATTGTGAATATCGTGCTTACTTCTATCAAAATTTAGTGCAGCATTTGCTGCGGTGTCACATCAGTTTGGTGAGGGCGAAGCACAAAGAATAAAGGACACTCCCAGCAACTTCAGTCTTTGAAGCTTAATCTTCTTGACTTATTGCCGGCCCAATCACAGAACGGGCAAATATCAATTCCTTCGTCGGCGGGTTTCTTTCTTCTTTTCTGCAATAAATTCGTCTAGATTTGTGCGTATCCAGAGTCGTCTTTTAATCAGGTCATCTTTGCCATCTTCACCTGCAATGTTTGCATCAATGAAGAGGAAGTCAGTAAGTATCATCTTGAACCACCTGCTGCAACATTGTCATAATCCAGTGAGTGTCAAGCCCAACACAGAGCGACCGATGCCAATAAGACAATTCATACATCAGTAATAGAAGAGGAGACTTGGCCCTTGAACTTAGTGAGTCGAACACTGGCAGAATTATCCTTTAGATTCGATAGTACTCCATCAGCCCAGCCTCTGCTAAAGGTTGAGGCTGGGCTGATGGTGCCATTGACAGCTCAGAAGTGGATTAAAGTTATGGTTCCACATAAGGTTGCAAAATCGATATCTATAGAACAATACACGGGTGAAAACACTTTGCTACGCGCTCACAAGAGTGGAAGAGTCCGAGGAATTACGCACTTAGTGAAGCCCAAGCTTCTGGAGGGAAGGGAAGGTAGTACTTCGTTAAATATGCAGCGTCCTCCCATGTGTATGGCATGTGCTTAATCCAGTATCTCCATATCCATCGTCCTTGCCAGATAGCAAGCTGTTTGAACACCTCCCAACGTGAGTGACCGTTGTTTCTCATCAAGAAACCCTACATCAAATGATCGTAACAGAAGGGGAAAGTTGATATGCGCTGCGATGAACCCAACTCAAAGAAGAGGAGAAGTTCCACTAAATGTGGAAGGAATACCTTGCCAACAGTATAAGGCAACAACAGGAATCTGATGCCGAGTAATCTCCACACGGTCGGCTTTTCAGCACCTTGAATTTGCAGCTCTAGTTCCTTAGTGGCCTCCTCAGTGCCATCTCCTCTGTCCAAGCACTGCAATTTAGTTGGGGTGTATGCAGGATTCAGATATAAACTTCCATAGTTTTAAGATGGAAAAATTATTGTTAAGAAGAGGCTCAACCCCAGTTCGTAGCTGTTATAGACAAAGGCCGCTCAAAATGGATGGCCTCAAGAAAAATGAGATACAAAATAGGGCACTAACTTGAAGATGTGTATGCTCAGAAAACTCAGGCTGGGCTCCAATATGCATCTCAACTGAGATCTACAGTCCTACTAAACGCAACCATCCTCACCAAAAAGTTGTAACCTACTATCTTCACATGATATACTGGATAGATGAATATGGAACCCGTTCGTTAAGTTCTAAACCCACGTAAGACTGGAAAAGACATGACATTGTGAACAAGGTATGATATCCAAATGAAATATGTCAGATGAATGCAGAAGCCGTTCGAAGAACAGAGGATCCACAACCAAATGATCTATTTCATAACTTGAAGATTTTAGAACAATATGGACAGGAAATAATATCTGCAAAACCTTCAATGTATTCAACTAGATTCGACAACTTTTGGTGTCTTATCGCTCTAACACATACCACTGCGTCACGGAAAAAATCCCCAGATAGACGTGACTCCAAACACTCACTTGCGATTGAGTGAGGTGAGGTGAGGTGGTCACTAACCGATTCTTCGGTTTCAAGCCTTTTTTCTTACTGGACACTGAACCATTTCGTTCGAGCTCCAAAGCTTTCAACTTGTTCTTGTAAGCCGGTGTTTGTTTAACCATGTCCACCATCTGTAAAAGGCTATTACACATTGATTACTCTGAAAAACGCGTTATAGCTAGAAAAGACCCTCAGGAACTGCAGATGGAGGTACGAGACAACAACAAAAGAACTAGTACTTTGAAGTTCGAATTGAATATTCGCATTGGGTATTAGAGTTCAGCTTTTCATACCTGACTGTAATGCGTCCACTGGTTTAAATACTGAAACCCCGAAAGAATGATGAGAAGTCCGACAAGCACAGCGCGCAGATCCTGGAGGTCACCACAACAATCAAGTAGACGTCAACTCTCGATATTTATATGATAGATATAAATCATGATTTATAATTCTGATAGACGCCTTGGAAAATGCTACTATAGGTCTTCATGGTTTCTATCAAGACGTAACAGTTTCAATATGCACCAGTCTTAAAACATGCCCCAGGAGATTCCACCAATACTTGAAATATATGAGTTGAACTCAAAACTTACAGCTTGAGGCCCATAATACGCTTGATAATAACGAGCGGTATTATAGAACACCTGTAGAAGAAGATAGCGACGTATCAGAAGCTCATGTACGAAACCTTGTCAAAACAAAACGAGACAGCCGAATTTGCTCGCCAATGATTGTACTTCAGGGCTCACTTCTAATTTGAGCTAGTTAGTTTCTTTTTCTGCACTTTCCATCCTTGTATAACGAATTGAAGGTGTACACCTCTCTTCACTGACAAACATTGGCGAAGTTTCCACACCTCTTCTGGATGAGCGATGGCGTAGTCATACTGCTCACGTTTTACATCGTCACTCAATATCTGCATATGAATGAAGTCAGATATGGTTTAAATCCAGAATCTGATCATCCACATCTTGTACAATGGAATACAGAACCCGTTGTAAACAACCCCGTTCCATACCCAGAATCTAATCATCCATTTATGAATAAAGTCAGATATGGATCAATTCAAGTTGTGAAAATTGTGTGATCCCTTGATTTCAGTATCCAGAAATCAGAGCAGAAACACAATGTACCTCATAAGCGGTGGCAACTTTAATAAATTGCTTCTTAGCCTCAGGGTCAGGATTCTTATCTGGATGACTGCATAAGGGTTCCAACAGCATCCATGAAAGTATTTATTAAAAGCTAGCATCCACAAGCAGACATCTTTCTTCTGTACTATGAAGCCCCATACACAGGCATTGTATGTGACGAAAAGTCAACCAATCAGTTCAAAGAACCTCTAGTATGTAATGATGGCATTGACAACATAACCAGATGAGTTTTCCAGTACAGAGCTGTGCCAGGCTCTATCCATACTACTTGGACAACTCGGACGTGGTTAATAAGCTGCTACAAACTAGAAAAGATCAGAAACATTGGCGAAGACTAGTACTCAGTAACAAATTTAACTCCGAAAAGTGAGGACTCAGGTGGATTTACACACAGCTTTAAAGATAACTTGTAGTAGGCCTTCTTGATGTCTGAAGTCGTGGACGCCTGTGTCACTCTGCTCAGGAGCAAGATTTTGCATCAGGAAACTCTTGTATGTTGCCATGTTGATACTTTAATTCCTTTTGGTCTTTTGCATTTGAAGAATTTAAAGAGAAAGATGGTAGCGTCCTTTACTATGCTGCAAACATTATCTAGTAATAAGCTGGGAAGTTCGCGTTGAAGAATTTCATACACGAGCCAAAGCACGAGCAGGAGCAGCAAGTTCACCAGTTGAAACATGTATATAATGTTATTTTTTTCCTGTCCTTCCCCGCAAAGACAAAGAGTCTTTACGTCTATAAGTACAAAATACGAAACAGATCGGAAAGAAACAAGGCTGTTGAGAAAAGATACGACAAAGCCATGGAACCAGTAGATTCCAAACACGCCTATCTCCACAAATTCGAGGAAATCAAGAGGCAGCGAAGCTAATCGCCGTAACAACAAAACTCGCATCCACCAATTCATTCACCGAAAGGTATTGCCAGAACACATCCACCGCCAAAATCCGGCCCTTCCTGCATCTGACACGAAGATTAAAGGCCAAAACTCACCCCAGCAAGTCGTAGCAATCATCCTCATCACAATATATGGATAAAGCACAGGGCAATGCAATCACCACCAAAAAGAGCAGTGACAGTTCGCGGAGACCGATTGATCTCCCCATCCTCGTCTCCTTCCACCTTCCCTACTTCTAATCCGATCTTCTCCCTCTCTCTCCACCTCAAATCGATCTCCTCCGCCTCTCCTCCTCCCTTTCTTCCAGCCGCGGACGAGCCTTCCACTACTCCATCATCAAGCCCAGCAAACGCCAAATTGCTGTTCTCGTCGTCAATCTTCCATCTCTGCTTCCTCCACTTATTACACTAGCTCAAAATGAGCTCTCACTGCGTTTCAATTCCCAGGGAAAGCAGAACAGTAATAATTCTCTCATGTCTCCCTTCAGCTTCCTCCCTTTCCTTCGATGGATTCTTTCTACGCCGGCTACCGTGAGGCCCCCATCAGTCTCCGCCTCTTCTGTTATTTCTTCCTCTTCGTCTATCCATGCCTGTCTACGGAGGTCAACTCAACTCAACTCTCCTTCCGTTCTCGGACGGACGAAAGAGGACGGAAATTCCACTCTTCCGTCAAAGGACAATTTGATACATCACGGTAAAACTCTTTAACTTTCGGAGGAGGAAATGACTCACAAATATTTGCTTCTATCGTAAAATCTCATCGCCAAATAGTAAGAGATTAGCTGAATTAAGAAAAAAGGCGACCGCGTAGGAAAAATGAAGGATGGGAAGACCCCATCAAGCCCGTACAAGGGAGAGACAAAAAAGGTAACATGGGGCTAAGCCCCAATAGAGTCTGTATGAGAAATCTGCCCTACCGCACCTAAGATATCCGAGCTATGCAAGTCGTACGGTCTACACACAACTGGAGCATCCAAAGAAACATCACCTAATGTGATTGCTCTCCTATGGATTGCACCAGCCACTGCACTCTGTAGAGCAATGGACACACGCTGTCTAAAGTAAGCTACAAAGTATGAGAGTGAGAGTGGTACCCCTTGACGCCTAACATGATAAGCTCTCGCGCACTCCCTGACAAATGTGTCAAATGCCTTGTCCATCGCTCCATATAACTCCAAGGCTAGAGGAACAAAGAGGTGACCTCGCTGCATGCCCCTATACTTGGAGACCTTGCGACCTGCTGCTGCACTCGCCGCCCATCCATGGGGATGGGTAATCACTCCCTCCGAAACTATATCTCGCGTAGGGTCCGTGACCACGACATCCGCTACTATCACCTGATCATCTCGGACCAAGTACAAGTCTGCCCTGACACGTGTCGTCTACCACGCATACGAACGTTCCCTCCAAGCCAAGTATCCACTCTCTCGTGCCATAGCAAACACTATGTCTCTAATGGCATCATGGGTAGCTATCCTCTGTCCTCCAAAAGGACACCGTGTCATGTGGACTGCCGCTGCATCTAGTGTAGAACCACACTCACAAGTGAGTAGTGAAGATGCAGATGGGTGGACCAAACCTAGGCAAAACCTCATCGCTGTAGAGAAAGTAGCCGGTGCAAGTCGGAAAGCCCTAATGCATGGTCGAGCTAGGATCCACGAGCCTGCACCCTTACCGGAGCAAGAGCGTAGACGTGCTCTAGTAGCATGAGGAATGGACGAGTCAACTAAGAGAGAATGTAACGTATGCTCACACTGTCGCTCCATGAAGGAAGACTGTAGACCTCTAGTCCAATCTGATGATAGTGAAGCAAATGGTGGAAAACCCTCTCGTGATTGTGGGGATAGACTATCTCTCGTCTGCCGCAATAACACCTGGAGAGAAAAGGATCCTCCCTCCACCTCTGTCACATAAGTCTCCAAAACCGGCCTATCAGCAACCACAAAACGAGAGGCAAGTAGGGGTGCCGAGAGAGCCCAACTACCCAAAAACGCTATAGGTGCCATCTCCTCCATAGAAAGCAAGCCAACCCCACCACATGAGATTGGTAGAGCCGTCTGTCTACGTGTCAAATCCCCTGTCACACACTCAAAAGTCCCTGGTCCAATAATATCACCAAAGACTCCCATAATCCTCCTATCAAATGCTCTCAGACGTGATAGGAAGGACGGTGAGGGGGGAACTGTACGGATGAGGTAGGATGGTCGACGAGCAATACTGGAAGAGAGTATACCAAATGCCACCTGCGGATCTCCTAGTAATGGAAGGTCATCCACATGGAGAACATCCTCTGCAAGGGTAGCGTCCAAGAAGCGTGTGACAAAATCCTCCGATCCTATTGGGACTCCAAGAACACAAAGTCCCTCTGTGGATGTGATACACCCCTCTGGAAGCTCAAGGTGGGGAGGGATACCTAAAGGGGACCATGCCCTACACTTTGACACCTTGACTCTCAAGCCTACTTGATGTAGCTCGGTAGTCAAGTAGTCAAAGGCCCGCCTAATCTGATCTACAGGGCCTACGATGTGTGTATCATCTGCCAAGGAGGGAAATACACAACCTGGCATGGCCAAAGTAGTAGACAAGAGAGCTCTAAAGTGAGCCATGGCAAATAAGGGCCCCCCCAAAGGATCTCCCTGACGTGTACCAATAGCTGACTCCAAGACGGTGACTCCCTCCTGTGAACCACCATGCTGGTAGTAAAGGGAAGCAGGAGAGCCATAAAAAGACCGCACAAAAGGAATGAGACTCGCCAAGGATCCACCAGCCTCCCTAAGCTCTCTAAAGATGGATGCATGTGAGACGCTATTAAAATTTAGAATGGTGTAATTTTACATTCGAGACTTTGGTGTGATACATAGGGTAACTACTACATGGGTTCTTGATGATGAAGCATGGCAAATAGATATACTATGTTTATGGACTATTTATATATTTTATATTGATGACTTTAATTGACGTTAACAAATAAACCGTTTATCTCATGTAAATATTTAGGCTAAAGTTAGAAAGTTTTAGTGTGTTGGCTTGTATAAACAGATTAGTACTCTAAACATCTTAAAATAAAATATTTTCTGTAAATCCATAATAATGAATCTGGATTTGGTAATCTAAACAGGACTTGTTTAGTTTTCCATCATCCTTGTATAATAAATTTTGAAAATGGTAACATCTGCATATAAAATAGATTTTCTTATATCATTGACACATGATTGAGAATTTCACATGTAGTATTTTTACAAGTAACTTTTTGATTTAAAAGTATTAATGATTTAAACTATAGATATAATTCTTATACTTAAAAACTATAACTTCATTCAACGATTCATACTTGCATATTTTTTTAGATACAAATTTATGAAATAAACACTCATGATCAAGAGTAGATGAAGCTACTTTGTCTAAAAAAGAAGATCAAAGTTAGAATGATTAAGAACAATTTTAAATATAGGTTAGCTAAAACAAGGAAAATTATTCAATGATTTGATACTTTTAATATATTCAATTCATCTCAAAGATAGATTTATAAATAAAATATGATATAATATTAATAATAATCATAATATAAAGTCAATTATCCAAATTTATACAACAATCAACCAGTTAGTATATCTTTATATTTACTTATAGTGATATATCAATTAAATATTTATTTAAAAAAATTTAAATCTCTTTTAGATAGTGATAATTAAATTTCTTTAATATATCAGAAAATTTCTTTATATATCTATATCTATAATAAAATTGGTATCCAAGAGTCTTTGTACTTAACAACTATTTGTCCTTAGCAATCTAAGACACAAATTTGTTCTCGGACATGGTTCAAGGGGAAGAAGGCTATTGCATAGAAAAAATGAAGGATGAGAAGACCCCATCAAGCTGTACAAGAGAGAGACAAAAAAAGGTAAAATGGGGCTAAGCCCCAATAGAGTCTAGATGAGAAATCTGCCCTACTGCACCTAAGATGTCCAAGCTATGCAAGTCGTACGATCTACACACAACTGGAGCATCCAAAGAAACATCACCTAATGTGATTGTTCTCCTGTGGATTACACCAACCATTACCCTCTGTAGACCAATGGACACACACTGTCTAAAATATGCTACAAAGTATGAGAGTGAGAGTGGTACCTCTTGGCACCTAATATGATAAGCTCTCGCGCACTTCCTAACAAATGTGTCAAATGCGGTGTCCATCGCTCCATATAACTCCAAGGCTAGAGGAACAAATAGTTGACCTCACTTCATGCTCCTATACTTGGAGATCTTGCGACCTGCTGCTGCACTCGCCGCCCATCCAGGAAGATGGGTAATCACTCCCTCTTAAATTGTACCACGTGTAGGGTTTGTAACCACTACATCCGCTACTATCACCTGATCATCTTGGACCAAGTATAAGTCTACCCTGACACGTGTTGTCTGCAAAGCATACAAACGCTCCCTCCAAGCCAAGTATCCACTCTCTCGTGCCATAGCAAACACTATGTCCCTAATGGCATCATGGGTAGCTATCCTCTTTCCTCCAAAAGGACATTGTGTCATGTGGACCGCTACTGCATCTAGTGTAGAACCACACTCACAAGTGAGTAATGAAGATGCAGATGGGTGGACCAAACCTAGGCAAAACCTCATTGCTGTAGAGAAAGTAGCTGGTGCAAGTCGGAATGTCCTAATGCACAATCAAGCTAGGATCCAAGAGCCTGGACCCTTGCCGGAGCAAGAGCAAAGACATGCTCAAGTAGTCTGAGGAATGGATGAGTCGACTAAGAGAGAATGTAGCGTATGCTCACACTATTGCTCCATCAAGGAAGATTGTAAACCTCTAGTCCAATCTGACAATAGTGAAGCAAAAGGTGGAAAATCCTCTTGTGCACGTGAGGATAGACTATCTCTCGTCTGCCGCAGTAACAACTGGAGAGAAAAGGATCCTCCCTCTACCTTTGTCACATAAGTCTCCAAAACCGGCATACCAACAACCTCATCCTCTTGTTTTGCACAAAGCAAGAGGAAAAAAGGGGTGTTGAGAAAGCCCAACTACCCAAAAATGCTATAGGTGTTGTATCCTCTATAGATAGCAAGCCAATCCCACCACATGAAATTGGTAGAGCTATATGTCTCCATGCAAAATCCCTTGTCACACACTCAAATGTCCCTGGTCCAATAATATCACCAAAGACTCCCATAATCCTCCTATCAAAAGCTCTTAAACGTGATAGGAAGGATGGTGAGGGAGGAACTGTACAAATGAGGTAGGATGATCAACAAGCAATACTGGAAGAGATTATACCAAATGCCACCTGCGGATCTCCTAGTAATAGAAGGTCATCCATACGGAGAACATCCTTTGCAAGGGCAGTGTCTAAGAAGTGTGTGACAAAATCCTCCAATCCTACTGGCACTCCAAGAACACAAAGTCCATTTGTAGATGTGATACACTCCTCTGGAAGCTCAAGGTGGGAAGGGATACCTAAAGGGGACCATGCATTGCACTTTGATACCTTGACTTTCAAGGCTACTAGATGTAGCTTGGTAGTCAAGTAGTCAAAGGCTTGCCTAAACTGATCTATAGGGCTTTCTATGTGTATATCATTTGCCAAGGAGTGAAATACACAACCTAGCATGGCCAAAGTAGTAGATAGTAGAGCTCTAAAGTGAGCCATGGAAAATAATGCCATGCCCTACCCATGGAAAATATTTCCATCTCCATAAGTGAGCCATGGAAAATAATGAATAAGGATCGTGTGGCCCTAACAGACTCCTCCTGAAGGGCCGCCCAATCCCCTGCTCGGAATTGACAAAATCTAGCAGCTACCTCTCTATACCCCACACGTTCCTCTCTAGTGTAACAAAGACACCATAAAGGGAGTAAGAGGAATAAGAACCAGGCTAACTCATCCAAGGGATCACGTGCTAAACAATCAAGTGAAAAACTTGTCTAGCCTCATCATGGAGTGTGCGGGGTAGCCTATGGAATAGACGTGGACATGGAAAACTAATCTCAAATAACCCCAAAATGCAACATGCTTGAGAAGCTAACCACTCCCATGACTCTATTGGTATCATTGGAACGATCAACAAAGGGATAGAAGAAGCATGCATAATTCCGAGTGTCGTTGTTGTCAATGTGGTCGCTTGTCGCACGTGGACATCCCAAGTAGTCCAATCATAGTCCTTGTGCATCCTTCCCACATAGGTCTTTACCCCTTGCGAGGTAAAATGTTGGTGATACACCAGGCATGGTGTATCCCGCGCCGCTCTAGGTGACCCTACATGGGAAAGTGTAGCCATGACTAGCACAAGAATAATGATAGTAACACATGATTCTACTCTCCATATCTCTCTATATATGTAAAACCACAACCACTCACATGATAAAACAATCTCTCCAAACCCTAAAAACTAAAAACTCTCATAACTTTCAATTTCCATCCCCAAAATGTTCAAACTAAATTCCTGTGAAACTTAATCATGAAAAACAAGAGATTGGAAATGAAAATTCTTGACCATCACTCTCAATGTATAATGATCACTCTAAACCTTAGAGAAGCTAAAAATCCTCATAACTTTCTACACAATTCTCCATAGTCTTCAATCTAGGTGCCAATGGAACCGAAATTGAAAAACAAAGAGAATCTACTATTCACTTGAGTGCTATGTGCTAAAGAGCACTAAAAAATTATTGATATGTCTTCTCACGTCTCTCCCGTAGCCCCCACCAAGGTGGGGGTGAAAGAAATGGTACATAGAGGATATAGAGCTTTCCATTCTGTACAAGTGTCTTCCTTTGCCCTCTTATGCAGATCCTGAACTTTGCCATGAAGTGAAGTGACGTAATAGACATTGTTAAATGAAATTGGCTCTTACGGGCCGGGGCTAGAAGTTGTCTGCTTTTCTTTTATTGTGTCCGGAGCACTCGTAATAGATTAATTAAAGATTATATTATTTATTTAAAAGTAGATTATACCAAATATACATATTTTTAAAGTTTAGTATATTCTAATAAAATTGCAAACACAAAACATATATTAACCATAAGACTCTAATTTACTCTACCACATACCACACCATGTTCAGTGAAAATATTCCTCCTTTCTTATCTCATCTCTTAATATTCATGGATATTATATAACCAGAAATTTGACAGTCAGATGTTCTTATTTCTAAATAAATCTAGAACTACAATTTTAATCTATCTGCATTTTTTCATTTACTTCGTAAAATAACATCTAAAATATTGTTAAAGTTTAAATCTAAAATCATTAGGTCTTATATACCATCAATTTTATACATATGTAAAATTTAATCACTATATGAAAATTCTCAAATATATCTTTTAGATAATTTTTTATACATACTAAACTATTTGTCATAGTTTTGGAGCATATTCTCATTATTTTTTGAAAGGAATATGCTAATAAATATGAATCTTTTGAATATTAGTCCAAGATCATGTATTAAAGGTGAGTAAGCTTAATACATGCATGCGTATCCTAAACTGAATTTTGGATCTAGCATGATTGTAGGTATGATCTCAGGATCTATACTCATTAAAATTTCTTTTTTAACAATTTAATAGTTGAATATTTTAAAAGTAACGATTTGTTCAACTTTGATCTATTAAAAAGTACTTATACTATGATTGATTTTATTTGTGTCGTTGAGACACTATAAAAAAGTTCATTTAGTTGGCTACCATGTACTATCTGGATAATGGCATATAAAAAGTATTCCCAAATACCCTTGAGAATATAAAATATGCTATACATTTTGAAAATACTGCCTAAATATTCTCCCTTTTCCCAATATCTCTATATTTTAGCGATAATGATAACTTTCTTATTACCAAACATGACTCAAGTTATGTGATAAAGAAAATAAAATAAAATATTACTGGGCAAAGGGCTTATCTTGATATAAATCAATATTAACCAGGACAGATGTGAAGGTATCTTCTTCTAATGAGTTCAAATTTTATAAATATTCGAGATTAGCAAAGAAAAACTCTGTATTCTAAGTATACATGACGGTACGGTGGATATGGGAAATGAGAGGAGAAGCCGTTCCTCGTACGGGAGATTCAGAATTATTAAGTACATATGAAGTGCAAATTGAAATGAATAGTAACGCCGGGAAAGGAAGTTAAGTGAATCTAACAAGGGAAAGGAAATTATGTGAATCTAACAAGACAAACGTAAACCGAAATAAAGAAATAACTGAAACATTTCATGGGCAACACATGCATAGACCTAGTATACATCTATACATCGTGTAACCGACAAGTACGACGTGAACAATTAAACATTTGAAATCGAAAGTCGAACAAAAACAATGAAATCGAAATCAGGTAATAAACATAACACAGATACAAATTCGAACTAGTAGAAGAGGGAAAGAGGGAAAGCTAGTTTGGAAAACAAACATTAATTGAAGATGGACGGAGTGGGGGAAGAGTATCTGGTATTTGGTTGAGTCCGAGCGATGGGAGCATGTGCTATGAAGGCATAGTCTTAAAACACTAGACAACTGATGGGAACAAAAAGGCGGTCATAGTAGACTTCCACGAAAGCAGTCTAGATTTCATAATGCCGAAGTAGCTGGGCGTACGCCAGTACCCCTAGTACCGAATTTCTCTTCGAAAGCTGATGAGTCAGGAGTACCAAAGTAAACTCGATTGTATCCCCAAGTGTTTTTAAAAAAGCAATAACACCGCAGTGCTGAGCAGCACTCGGGGATGCAACCGAGTTTACCTTGGTACTTATGAGCTATCGAAGAGAAGCTCGATACTAGGGGTACTGGCGTTCGCCCAGCACATTCGACAAAAAGGTGGAACCCAGCAACGATGGTGGATATATGCAAAAGCTTGCACCAAGAATCATCTTCATAAAGGACTTTAACGAACCAGTTTTGAGTCTACTTTCTGATTTAAAACTACATAACTTTTCATCAAATCTATTTCTAATAATCACCTCTCGTATTTAATAATCGTAATCAACAACAAATATCTATCTTAATATACCTGAAATCACAGTTTGAGATCTTTTCGTTATATTGTAGTTGGTCTTCCAAATCTATCCACTATGATCTATTATATTGTCCTATCCAAGAGAAAATCAAAA
Source organism: Lunularia cruciata (assembly GCA_948567375.1). Lineage (NCBI taxonomy): Eukaryota > Viridiplantae > Streptophyta > Marchantiopsida > Lunulariales > Lunulariaceae > Lunularia > Lunularia cruciata. The sequence goes on from OX419757.1 coordinate 35,953,266, forward strand.
CCAGTACTAATGCGTACATTGCATTGCTTGTGGAATATTACAGGCAGGAAACTTATACTTTTATTTGCTCTACTGCTTTATTTACTCATCTTCTATAGAATCCTATCATTTAATACAATAGAGGACCTAGCCCGTAACATGTAACATAACATGGCAGGCGATGGAGGATGAGAAGGATCCCTTACAAGCCAGGTTCAGTATATCAACTGCAAGTCCTGATGGGAGCATGAGGACCTTGGAGCATGCCTCACGATCTCTTTGCAAATGAATCGTCTTCTGTAGAGGAGATGATTTCAAACTGTTCAAATAGTATATATAATAAGGGAATTGATATTTACGCACTCTTTTTGGATATTTCCATATCCCCCTTCAACCCAACCCAATAGCTACCGCACCCAGCATCAACATCATAGAGCAAGACTCTTCACGGACAAGCATTCCATCTGTCTTGCAGAGTCCTGATACCAGATTTAGATTTTCTAGTAGTAAATCTTCAACCCAGTCGCTACCGCATTCAGCATCAAGATCATAGAGTGAGAGTTGAAAGTGTGCTTCTAGAAGGTCTAACTCTGGCTCTATGATCTTAATGTTGACTTCATGTGGAAATTTTCAAAAGGAAGTATGATAATTGATTGTTTTTATCTATAAAATTGTATTTGGGGGTGTGGAAATATCAAAAAGAGTCTGAAAATATCAATTCTCTACACTAAACTCGAAATATATCGTGAAAAGGAATGTAACATCAGTTTACTTGGAAGTTAGGAGCCAATGGTCCAGTTGGCCACAACTTTAGAGTAGCAGTGGTACCATAAATGGAGGAGTAATCGGATCAAACACCCCGCTGCACAAGGATTAATTTTTCAGAATCTATTTCGAGAAATGAACTGACAGAATGGAACGATTTTCCCACCTCTATCCCCAAGTGAAACTTCTACAAGGAATATCAGGTTTAGGTTTCTCTAATATGTATATCACACGTAGCCAAACTTTCATTCACGTTTATTCATGAGACATAAGGGAATTCATACATGTGCGCAGCTCTGCTGCTCTCTCACGTATGTCAGTTGCTGCTATCACTCTTTTAGCTTGAGAGTCCAGAACGAAAGCTATACAACCTGTGGAAGTATATAATAGGTTTCAGTGTTAGTATGTAACAAGATGTAGTAGATATCTACCTAATGAGTATCCCTGTTCTTATTGGTGCCTTTCCTGGTATAAAGCTTCTCTCTTCTCTCACATGGACTCCTCGTTGAATATAATCATCAAGGGCAAATTGAAACATAGAGCCTCAAAGCTGTTGGATGCCTGATGTACCTATTAACATCGACGTTGTTGCTTTTGACCAGGGTGGATAAACCACATAAACCGGCTCTACTTAGGAAAGGAGTCATTACGATAGTTCTTTGATATTTCTCATATTTCTCATTCAGATAGGTGAAACATTACATCAGATTAGCGTTATTACCTCACTCTGTTTTCATCGTGATTCACAGAAAGCAAAAAGTCCTCTTTATAAGACCTTTCCATTTACTCCTGTGAACCTACGGTTTCACTCTTGACACCCAACACTTAATACTATGTACTTAATTTCCCTTTCCAGATTTCCTGTATATTGAACGTCAACCTGTTCTGACAAACATTGATTTCCTAAGTTCCATGAATTGCGAGGACTGAATCATGCCACATATGAGCATTCATGGGATCTTTTCGGACTGAACCGATATATTGCAATGCAAACTACTACTGGGAGGAAAATAAAGTTGGACTCCAGCATCATCAACAATGGAACTTCTGGATCACTCCCAAGAAGATGGAAAAATTTAGACTGAACTGAGCTGAGCTGTACATTCGTGAAAAGAAAATCTAGACCCTAGGAAACAGAGCTTCTGGTCACGAAAACGTCTTGGAAACTCAGTTGCCAAATCTGCACCAGTTGTCTTGATCAATTCTAACCTTCTATCTGGTGGTAGAAAATGCCAACACTTCACGTATTGGACAGTACCGCCAAGGGGTGAAGGGAAATTCTCTAGTGCTCTTCGGTCAAGTGGACTGTAGAGCAAGCACTTTGATAATAGGTTCTTTAAAGAGCATTCTCACACCTTGATTTCATTTCTACGAAAATCACAACAAACAACACCTTCATCAACGAGACAACATCAAGGTTATCGTCAGAAATACGTGATTACTGGTAGTGCTAGGACGTACCTGTAACAGTACCACGACTGGAATTTTCTCTCTTGCTGATGTCAACTCCTTCCACCTTGCAGAACTGGAAACTTCCATTCGATAAATGGCAATTGCTTCTAAAGACACAGCTGTTTTGTATCTCAACGTGATCAGCAGCACCTCAGAATCTAGTATGGACTTGTAGAATAGCGTCTTATGGACACTAGACTTCAGCAACTACATTGTGTTAAGTGACGATCTTGCGACTAATTTATCACAACTGTACACCTTCATACGATCTATTGAAGACATACAATAAGAACGAAACTTCAAAGCAGACAGTTGAACCAGGTCATCCCACATTCTTCCCCTGCGTTGTTAAGAGCCTAAGACATATACTCCAGTCTGCCTGTAAGTGTATCAAATGGAAGAACTTCTTCCGAGGTTTCCTGAGGAAAGGGTTCCAACATAATGCCATGAATAAGATTCTAAATCACTTCAACTTAGGGGCACAAAAATCTATCATCCAGAGCAAATCAGCAACTATCTACAGCGGGTCGCACAAGTTGAACACGATACATCGGTGAGTTATTTCACTCAAATCCGTGCATCCATCAGGAGATCACGCATTCCGAGTATAATATTGGCGTAAGCAAGAGCAAAGGGCTAAAAAGCACAGTTGTAACCACAACAACAACGACACGTTATAATTTATGGCTCTGAAAAAGAAGTACATAGAATGCCGGTCTAGTCTAAATCTAGTGTCTGAGGTTCAAAACTTTCCCCAACACACAAGGTGCAAAGAAGAAATGTAATGGTAACACTGTACTTTTCTCCATCGTTGTATCGTACTCACAGTCCTGAAGATAATTGAGAGCGGAAGTCTCACTGGTCGTTTTCTCACACTAACTACGTGGAACTCTTTCCCGTGTCTCTTCCTGTGTTCAAGACAATAAAACTTTCAAATTTCCCTAGCTAGGTTCTAGCGGTTGTTTGAGGGTTTCTTCCCCCCACTGTTTGTTCGCCGCCTTCGTGCTGTTTGCAGATGAATGGGTGGCTGGCATTATCATCTTCATCATGGTCTGTTCGGACCATCTCTCCACTCATCCTGCTCCTAATTTCCTGTTCGTTTCTAGCCGCATGCACTTTCAGAACCTACCATCTCCCAACTCTCAAACTCTTGTGTACCCTATGTCCATTCTCTCCAGAACTCATCAATGACCGCCGATGTACTTACACTCTTGGCTGAGATTGCTCATTGCACTCATCTTTCCTCAACCAGTAAAAATTTCTCCCGGAAACGCCTCTGCGCATCCCCCAGGACCCATCGAATGACCATAAGCGGCACTATGCAAAATTGACAGAGAGAGCCAATCTCCACCGAATTGACTCCAGCACTGTATCCAAAAATTCCCCCGGATCAGTCCACCCTCCTTGTGAGTAGTAGTCTGAGTCCGAGTTCTCTTCATAACTCAGACCGTCTCCTCTCCTCTTCATGAACCTCTTTCCCAACACACACACACCATATTCGCCTCCAGATTTAGGGGTAACCCAAATTGGCCCACAGCCAACTTAACACAGCCTCTCTCGCCTGGTACCCTGCCTGCCTGACTCAATTCTTCTTCGCTCGACGTTGTCTATTTGTTCCAGATGCACTACCGCTAGAGTAGTGTCGATTCCTTGTCTCTTCAATCGTCGCTCACCATCTCTATTCGTTTCCATCCTCTTAGCTGAGCCGCTTGCTCTCTCAGGTACCATGACTCCATTTTCGGGCCTCCACCCTTCCCGTCGTAACTAACCATGGCCGAGTCACCATCTCTTCCAACTCCAGTACTATACCGCACGCCTTTAGCTCGACCTACAACACTCAGGGGCAGCTAACTAAACTTGGCTAAGCCTTCTCTGAACCCTGACTCCAATTCGACCGTCCTCCAAACTTAGACGCACCCAAATTCGGTCGAGCCATGCTGAATCATGCTCCACATGACATTGTGATTCTTCTCTAGTACCGGAGCGTTGTAATGCTCCTCCTCCAACTTAGGTTCTCCTCCATCTTTCCACTCTTCCGGTTTATAAACAGAGCCTCAAGTAAATCTATACAGTAACTATATACTTAGCGGAGCCCTATTCTTGTCAGCCTTCCAACTGCACACCACGTTACAAAGATAATCCCTCTCTCCCAGCAAGCCAATCTTAGCCGGGCTCCTTCTTCACAGTTCCTGGCCAACTTTAGAGGGATACTCCTCCAGTTTAATGCGCCAAAACAAATGGATACAGAAACTACTAAAGTGCACATTGATCCTCGGCTGCGTTGAAGTCTACTACATTATTTCCAGCTCACCAGACCGGTTTGATTCCACTGAACTCCTTCCTTATTCGAAGGTCTAAAGTCTTCCCTCTTTTAGCTGGACTAACCTCCGGCTAAATTTAGAGGTTCCAGATCCTCCGACTCAATGAAGCACTTGTCGATGAAAATCGAGTGTTCTCGTCGACCCTCCAGCTCTTGCTTAGTCGATCGATGGAATCCTGTGATTTTTCTGACCATATGCATCGAATCCAGTCGAGAAAGGGAGGGACTCAAATATCTTACGTCTTACTGTCTAAAGTTAAGCGTCCTCCTGAGTGTGATGTGGACGCAAATGAAAGGGCTGCTTCCAAATAGCAGTGGATCTCGAAGCTTTACGCGTAGAGGTTTAGAGAAACGAAGTAGAGGACCATCAGGAGGACGCTGAGCGTATTGGATTGCTAGAGATATACAGGAAAGCTCCAAATCGAACGATTTTTCTATAGACATAACTCTGTCGTTCTTCTCCCAGGTCGTCGTCATCTTATCGTCGAGTAAGAGTGCCACTCGATGAACAGACTCAGCCACCGCCGCCATCGAGAGAGCGTCGCAGTCAATGACGAGACATGTCCGTGCTCTGGAAGCTGGTGAGCTGCGTGCTGATGACCATTTGGAGAAGTGAGAAAATAGCCGAGAGACGAGTCAAGACTTCGTAGCAGGCAGTAATGTTCAACATGATGGCAGATGCACGCGGAGCCTGGAGAGAAGCTGTCGAAACCAGACCGAGATGTCGATGAATGAGCTATAACAGGTGCGTAGAGGGTAAAGTATCAGGGGACAGTTGAGCTGCACGGAAAAGATATTGTGCGCTCTAAAATTTTCTCTTGGTTCTAGGGACTTGTATGAACACAAGGGGAGGGGTTCTGAGACGTAGTGTCAACAGAAATCGTTCGAATGATGCTAAGCAGTTGTGACGATAGTACAAAGAGCCAACCGATCCGAAGAAAGACGAAAGAGTCCTGAGTATAAAAATGAGTACGGGTCTGGCAAAAGCTTCACAGTCGAAGCCAAGACTTCGTCCTCGGAATCTTTCCGGGCACAAAGCGAATCGTGGCGAGAATTAAGTTCGATGATTAGGTGATTGGAAATATTCACTTTCCTGCATCGAGGGATATCTGATTGGAGTTTCCAATACACCATGCGAGCGGAAGGAACTCGGCCGGGCTCACTGTACTTCTTTTTAACTTTGAGTGAAACAGACCACGAGAAGTGTGTTTCACATGCAAGCTTCCCCCAACTTGATGGTCGTCCTTTACTCCGAGTGCTTCCATCTTAGACTGGCTCAATGATACGTCAACGGGACGCTGCAAAAATGTCACGTCTTCTTCACTTTGTAAATGATTGCAGAGAGCAACAGTGTGTTCGGTTGACGACTGTTGACCACACATCTTATCGAGTATTTCGCTTTCCTTTACATTAATCCATTTGACTAGTAGATAGAAATCCTTACAAATATTTAAGCAAATATCCAATCATTCCTCTAGCGGCAGCATCCACAGTTGCATACAGCCTAGGAAGTTAAGCAGAGCACGAGTTTGGATTGGTACATACGTGCTTGAATTCTCCAAACTATGTTATTTAACTAGAAACCAACAATAATGATAATGATTCTTTTAGAGCAAGGTGCATGAATCGTCTCAGTGGAGAGCATCTGTTTCCCTAGAACTCGTAATTTTCAACTCACTTCTTCCACGCAGGAGGTTGCGCTATATCCTTGAAAGGATTTGTGGATAGCACCACGCAGTCCGTCCACCGCAGTAAGGTTTCCCAGGGTAGTATTATTACCCTATATGGATCTACTTTATTATAGTACACAGAAGCACATGTTTGGATTTAAGCACATGGATTGAATGTTTGTCAAGAAAATGAACCGCGCAAGATTGATAACTTCTAGGCATCCAAACCTCATCCGAGGTCGATAACGCAAAGCGCCGCAAACTCCCAATTATACGTCTTGAACGTCCGCGTGCCTTGAATTCCTACTGAGTACATCCAGGGCCTGGTTGCTTAGCTAATCAGCCTCTCGGCTTCACCGGCAGTCCCACGAACTTTATCTTAACTGCGCATGGGCCAAAGCGTTTTGAAGTCAGCATGCACGCATGTATCTGATCAAGATTAGGCTTAAACTCAGCTGCATGAGTTACTCCATGTGTTGTCATAACATGACTCTTCGGCTGACCGTTCTACGGTTGTCAAAGGCCAGATTTTTCTTTGTCCTCTCATGGAACCACATTATTAGGAGTGATTGCTGTTAATGTGCTAAATACTCCAGGAGGAGGAGACTACAATTAGCTTCAACGGAATGCCTCCCAGCAGAGTAGGTGCTTACACAGGAATTGTGATGGTTACGGAGGTACGATACCGTACAAAAACACCGAAGTGAGCTTCGGGGAAATCTACGGTAACTCGCAGATCTTGCGCATAAATCGCCACTTGGAACAGCAGCAGAATAGAATGTGAGATAGTGAGTGGATAGACTAATTCCAGAACATCGTGAGTGGGAAGACTAAATAGAGTGAAGGCGACCGCGTAGTAAAAACGAAGGATGCGAATACCCCCTCAAGCAGTACAAGGGAGAGACGAAAAAGTTAAAAGAGAGCTAAGCCCTAATAGAATCTATAAGAGAAATCTGCCTTTCAACACCTAAGATATTTTAGCTATACAAGTCATACACTCTATAAACAATTGGAGAATCCATATAATCTACAAACAATTGAAACATCCTAAAGGACATCACCTAATGTGATTGCTCTCCTATGGATTGCACCAGCCATTGTCCTCTGTAGAAGAATGGACATTAGTTGTCTAGAATATGTTACAAAGTATGAGAGTGAGAGTGGTTCCCCTTGCGCTTAACATGATAAGTTCTTGCGCACTCTTTGACAAATTCGTCGAACGCCATGTCCATTGCTCCATATAACTCCAAGGCTAGAGGAAAAAAGAGATGACCTCGCTGCATGCTCCTATACTTGGAGACCTTGCAACCGGCTGCTACACTCGCCGCCCATCTAGGGGTGGGTAATCACTCCCTCCGAAACTGTATCCCGCATGGGGTTTGTAACCAAGACATCCGCTACTATCACTTGATCATCTTGGACTAAGTATAAGTTTACCCTGACACGTGTCGTATGCAAAACATACAAACACTCCCTCCAAACCGAGTATCCACCCTCTCGTGGTATAGCAAACACTATATCCCTAATAGCATCATGGGTAGCTCTACTCTATCTTCCAAAAAGACACCATGTCATATGGACCGCTGGTACATCTAATGTAGAACCACACTTACAAGTGAGTAATGAAGATGCAGATGGGTGAACCAAACCTAAGCGAAACCTCATCTCTATAGAGAAAGTAGCTGGTACAAATCAGAGTGCCCTAATGTTGATCGAGCTAGGATCCAAGAGCTTGCACCTTTGCCGGAGCAAGAGCTCTAGTAACCTGAAGAATGGACGAGTCAGCTAAGAGAAAATGTAGCGTATACTCACATTGTCGCTCTATCAAGGAAAACTATAAACCTTTAGTCCAATCGGACGATAATGAAACAAAAGATGGAAATTCTTTTCGTGCCCGTGGGGATAGACTATCTCTCATATGCCGCAATAACATATGGAGAGAAAAAGATTACTAAATTAGGGTTTAGGAAATGTAATCTCGTAATATTAGAGCTTATACATGTTTACTTCATAGAATCGCAAGACAAAGATCTGAATTTGAATTCCGGAAGCGTAAGATTTAAATTGGAGACTATACAGTTATAATTCATATCATCGTGAGACAAAGAAATTAAGATAGGGAAATGTAAACTTGTAATAATAGAGCTTACTTAGGTTATCTTCATAGCAACGTCAGAGAAAGAATCTGAATTAGACTTCCGGAAGCTTAAATTCTTATACTAGACATCATACAGTCAGTTCCTATTTCGCGTACTAATGATGAGGTCGGATGAGCAGTATATGTGATGGTTCTCGTAGGTTTTGTAGTGAAGACGCTTTATCGATTCCGGCTGGATGTTGATTCGTGCGATGAATGAACATTGTAATACAAAAGTTTCGTTTCGAAGAAACTTTATCGATGTCAATGACATGTGATTCTTCAGACTCGATGTTCAAGCAGGCGCTTAATGCAGGAAGGTTATGTCCTACTAACACTTCCCCAGTTTGGACGACACTACGTCGTATCTAGTCTATTCATGCAACCTCGAAAATCACGGCGCCACAGAGCCTATAGTGAGGTGGGGCAAGTGTGTTCTTTGCTCAACCTCCCCTGGAATACAGTCGTGAATCTTCGGGGATTGTAATCTGTACTCAGTTTACACACGATCATCTGTAGCAGTAGTTGTGCGTTTGCTACCTTAGTGCGCTAGTAAAAGCATCCACATCAAGCACCTTGTTTGTTTTTTTCTATCGTCCAATCTTCTTATGCGGACACTTATATTCTCACGGAGACTTGCACGGAAAGAGAAGATCGATTGAAGATCGGCATAGACAGCTCTGGCTAGCGTGATAGCGTAGTGTCTTCCTAAGAGTCTGTCCAATTGACGGGAGGACGTCGATAGTGTTAAGAGACTGCCTAGTGGAGGTCTTGTTTTCCTCAAAATTTGCAAGTTGTTGCTGATCTTCGATGCAAAATGTATCCCTAGAAAATTATCGTTAGAGGAAATAGAAAGTTAAACTCTTAAACTCTTGCACAGTGCAAGAGGCTGATCGAAGTTGACGAGCTTATGGTTTTAAACAAGGGCAGATGAATCGAAGCATATAGAAGCATGCTGATCAAGACATATAAGAAACTGTGAAGCTAACAACAACCCTTCACGACGTCACGGACTACCACCAGAGGTCTTAGATTATCAGCCTGAGCAGCCTTTATGTCTTGATAGGTCGTTATTTGCACAAGCATTGTGCATTGCCCCTCGCCTTTCCTTAGGAGGTTTGTCAGGGATGGTTTATGAGCACCTTAGAAATTGCTTCCAAGCAGATGATCTTTCTAGTGGTTTTACCGAGTTATTTCAGGTGGCTGCAACAGTAGCGAGAGGAGACATTCCTATGTCTGTTAGTCGAGTGTTAGGTGCTAGTCAACTTCTCGCTGTGGAAGAGGACACGGGAGGCATTAGACCGATTGCTATTGGAGAGATCTTTTTGCGTTTGGTCAATCGTACCATTGTCCTTCAGCATCGTTCTCACTTTTGACAACACCTTAGTCCACATCAGTTTGGAGTAGCTACACGTGGAGGATGTGAGGCTATATCTCTAGGCATTAGAGCACTCCTAGATATCCATCCGGAGTGGGTCGTCCTACATGTGGATGTTGAGAATGCTTTTAATAGTGTCTCACGTGCATCCATCTTTAGAGAGCTTAGGGAGGTTGGTGGATCCTTGGCGAGTCTCATTCCTTTTGTGCGATCTTTTTATGGCTCTCCGGCTTCCCTTTACTACCAGCATGGTGGTTCATAGGAGGGAGTCACCGTCTTGGAGTCAGCTGTTGGTACACGTCAGGGAGATCCTTTGGGGGGGCCCTTATTTGCCATGGCTCACTTTAGAGCTCTCCTATCTACTACTTTGACCATGCCAAGTTTTGTATTTCCCTCCTTGGCAGATGATACATACATCGAAGGCCATGTAGATCAGATTAGGCAGGCCTTTGACTACTTAACTACTAAGCTACATCAAGTAGGCTTGAGAGTCAAGGTGTCAAAGTGTAGGGTATGGTCCCCTTTAGGTATCCCTCCCCACCTTGAGCTTCCAAAAAGTTGTATCACATCCACAGAGACATAGAGACATAGTGTTTGCTATGGCCCAAGAGAGTGGATACTTGGCTTGGAGGGAGCGTTTGTATGCTTTGCAGACGACACGTGTTAAGGCAGACTTATACTTGGTCTGAGATGATCAGGTGATAGTAGCGGATGTTGTGGTTACGGACCCTACGCGGGATACAATTTTGGAGGGAGTGATTACCCATCTCCCTGGATGGGCGGCAAGTGCAGTAGCAGGTCGCAATGTCTCCAAGTATAGGGGCATGCAGCGAGGCCACCTCTTTGTTCCTCTAGCCTTGGAGTTATATGGAGCAATGGACACGACATTTGACACATTTGTCAGGGAGTGCACGAGAGCTTATCATGTTAGGTGTTAGGGGGTACCACTCTCACTCTCATACTTTGTAGCATATTTTAGACAGTGTGTGTCTATTGCTCTACAGAGGGTAGTGGCTGGTGCAATCCATAGGAGAGCAATCACATTAGGTGATGTTTCTTTGGATGCTCTAGTTGTGTGTAGACCATACAACTTGCATAGCTTGGATATCTTAGGTGCAGTAGGGCAGATTTCTCATATAGAATATGTTGGGGCTTAGCCCCATGTTACCTTTTTTGTCTCTCCCTTGTATGGCTTGATGTGGTCTTCCCATCCTTCATTTTTCCTATGCGGTTGCCTTTCTCCTTCACAACGGTGCTTTGAATTCTTCTTTGCACTCGTTAGTAAGAATTGGTTTAGGCACAAAACTCTGTCAACGCTCTGTAAAAGAGGAGTACAAAATGTTTCCAAGAAGGTGGGCTATGCGGCACAACTATGACACTTTTAGAGTTGCAAAACTGTTCAGTTGGATATCTAGATGGAAAAAGTAGTCAAGTTTTAACTGTTGTGAGGCCTACAAAGAAAATTGAATGTAATGTATGTGCTTTTCTAACTCAAAGATGGCATTCATCTGGCTTCAGGCCCAGGTCCTCCAGTCCTAGGCACCCTTTAACAACGTTCCATCCCAATAGTAAATCAACATAAGGGGGTTTTAGAAATAGTTGTACAAAGCTCTGTTTATTTTAACAGAGATTATTACAAAGTGTTTGACTAAATCAGTACAGGGTGTAGGCGGGGGACAAAAAGATACTACTACCGAGTTCCTTATTATTAGCAAAATCCATATGAGGTGGTTTGTAGGAAATAAGGAATGTGGAGTTTTCCCTTATCACTTTGTAATGCATTAATTACACATTAGGGTTAATCATTTAGGTTAGGGTCAATGGGGTTGTGCGGTGAAACTAGTGGCAATCAAAAAGGGTGTGATGAACATAGGTGATGAATTGTGCAAGGAGGAGTAGCGGGATAAGACCAAGAAAATTGATGAAAATAGGTGAAAATAGGTGATGTAGAGGGACAAGAATGCATTGCACGAGGAGGATGAGTGAGACAAGAACAAGAAAGTTGAGCAGGACAAGAGTGCATTGCATGAGGAGGAAAAGCAGGATGAGAACAAGAAAATTGACCGTGTTGTATGAAGATTAGGGTGGACTATGTAAAAATTTCATTTTCAACTAGTACCAGTTACAAAATGAATTTCTCATCTTGCACGCTTGTTTATTGCATAGAGTACAAAGCATTGAAGAGAGAAGAGTAGAGCATGTTGACCAAGTGTTATTTTTTAGGTGATTCATGAATCAAGCAAGGAGAATAGAGCGAGGAGGACCGAGTCAAATATAACATGTTAGGAGAATAGAGTGAGGAGGAGATAACATGACCAGAGAGAGCACTTGTGGAGAATTAACTAGAAAATATTAGGAAATGCATACAATGGATTATAAAGTTTTGGAGATCTTGGATGAAGTATTGTAATACTCCGAGGACAAGAGAAGAGAGAAAACATAGATTTCACACTCAAACATTTGATGCCCCAAAGGAGCACCTTCTCTTTATTATATAGACAAAGAGGATCTCCTCCAAGGAAGCTCCACCATAGGATTAGAGACACAAATAGGTGACATGTCAGCAAGCTCCACCCTTGGATTACTTACTTGGATGGGTGACATATCGGTCTAGGTCCTATCTGGTTGGTCAAACAAGCTTTGACCAGAGGGAATCTTTTAGGGAATCTTCTTGTAGGAATCTCAAAATCATGTGGGTAAGGTACCATTAGAAAGCTCTCAATGAGAAAAATCAGGGAGGGAAGGGAAGGCCAGCCTCTCTTCTAGTTTGGGGGGGGGGATGCATGTATTTTCAAGGCCTAATTCATCCGTTTAGGCCTTCAAAATTGCCTTCAAAGATTTCAAGCATATTTTGGTTCCTACTCTATTAGTAGAAGTCCACTTTTGGTGATACTTCTTTCTAATTTGTTTAGTTCATCATGTGTAACATCCTTCTAGATGTTACCAAACCAATTCTCACCTTTAAATCATATATCTAGCTATTGGTTCTAAGGTTTTTAAGTCTATTTTGGTTTCTGCCCTATCAGTAGAAGTACTCTTTTGGTGATACTTCTATTTGATCTATTTTGACTATCATGTGTAACATCATTCTAGATGTTACCAAACCAAATTTCACATCTAGATCATATGGCTAGCTCTTGGTATTACAGACCTCCCTCTTTTTAAGATGCAACATCCTCGTTGTGCAATTGTTGCTCAAACACTTGCACCAACATCGGTGCAGGTGTCAAGTTGGCAGCAGACTCTTAGGTTGCTTCATAGAGGGGGTAACCTTTCCACTATACTAGATAGTACACCTACAGATGGCAAGTGCCAATCATGCATTTTTGGAGAATACGATCCACTTCATATTCGTCTATGCCATCAATTAGTGTCGGACAAGGTTGAATGCCTTGTGTGGAATGACCCTGGCTTGATCGGGGAGAAAATCTGTGTAGTAGGGAAACATGGAACACTGGATGGATCTTCATGTGTGGTGGTAGCTCAAGGTGATAGGCCACAGCGCCAACTTGATAAAGAATCAAGAAAGGCCCAATAAAACAAGGTCTGAGCTTACAAGGTCTGAGCTTACAAGGTCTGAGCTTACAAGGTCCAACTAATGTGAGGTTGGTTTTCAATAGCTACACTTGATTCCCAAAATTGAACTCCATGTGCCTATGGTGTGCATCAACATACTACTTCTGTCAATTTTGCACAATCTATAATCTATGCTTGGCGCTCTCTACACCTTGTTGGATTCTAGAAACAAATGTGTTGACTGCATCGACCTTTGTAGTCACTGGATGGATCTTCATCAAGCTAGAAGGTGTGAAGGGATGCTCACCATGCATGAGGAAGAACGGTGTGACCTTGGTGGATGCATTCACTAAATTGTTGTAAGAAAATTCCACCAACGAGATTACGGTGTCCTACCTCTCTTGCTCTTCTAAGGTGAAGCCGCATAACATGTCTTCAATCATGCGATTAGCCCACTATGTTTGTCCATCTGTTTGTGGATGGTAAGCTATGGACATGGCCAACTTGGTTTTGAAGAAACCAAAGAGTGTTTGCCAAAACAAATTGATGAATTGAGTGCCTCTATCAATGATGAGTACTCTAGACAAGCCATGGTGAGAGAAGATTGCATCTAAGTATAATTGAGCTAGTTGTGGACTGGTCACATCCTTGGTGGTAGGGTGTGCATGAATCATTTTGTTGAGCCGGTCCACAAAGACCACAATGGAGTCAAACCTTGAGGTGGTCTTGTGTAATTCATAGACGAGATCCATACTCACTTATTCCCAATGTTGGGTAGGAGTAGGGAGAGGTTGAAAGAGCCCTACAGGAGCTTGATTAAAAGCTTTGTTTTGTTGACAAAGTAGGCAGCTGGGCACATAGTCCATCACGTTGTTGCTCATCTTGGGTCAATAGTAATGGCGTTGGACTGCATCCAAGGTCTTGTCCACTCCGACATGACCTGCAATGGCCAAATCATGACATTCCGCTAGAATGGTGGTACGTTATTCTAGGATATTTAGGATCCATCATATGCCATCACAAAAGTTGAGTCATTGGGTTCTGGTGACGCCTTTGGATGATTGCACTTCTACAATCTGTGGATCAGTTTTTGTAGCAGCCAGAATCTTTGGCCAGAATTTAGGGTTAATCTTAACCTCTACCACCAAGTTGTTGGCCATTGGCATGCCGGTGAATGCATCTGCAAGTTGCTTCTTACCTTTTATGTAGGTGATTGTCATGTTGAAGCATTGTCGCTACTCTGCCTACCAAATCTGGCAATGAGATAGATCCTTTTGCATCTAGAGGTAGACTAGAGGTTTGTGGTCTATCTCTACTACAAATGCCTTCTTGCAAAATAGTGCTTCTAATGCTTAGTTGCCAAAATGATGGCCAACTCTTCTCATTCTGTGGTGTGGTAGTTGCGCTCTGCCGGTAACAACTTTCAAGAGAAATATGCAATTGGATGTCATCTGTCATGCCACTCTTGTTGTAGGACTGCTCCTATTGCTACGCCTAATGCATCTATAGCCAACTTGATTGAACGTTTTGGGTCATACCACTTCAAGATGGGTGCATGTAGCAAGGCAACTTTCAATTCTTGAAAGGCCAACTCTTGTGCAATTCTCCATGTCCACTTCTTCCCCTTGCCAAGTAGTGCAGTTGGAGAAGTCCTTGATAAATCTACGATAGAATCCCGTTAATCCCAAGAAGCTCTTGAGTTGAGTATGATCTTCAAGGGCACTCCATTTTTGAATGACCTCTATTTTATCCATCAATATTTGAATGCCCTCTGCACTTACTCTATGCTCCAAGTAGTCTACTTCAGACTTGCCAAACTCGCACTTTGAGATTTTGATGTACAATCGATTTTGTCTTAGAATCTGGAGGACCTCTTATTGTCATACTTTTCTGTTCTCTCTCTAGGAACACATAGGGTGCCTAGCTGTGGAGACTATAGATCAGAGGCTAGAGGTAAACTTGCAATGAATTGACTAAACACGCATGTGACCTTATCGCCAGAACCCTCCTTTCTCGTAACTAATATTCTTGCTATCGGGAAGGGTAGTACCGGACAACCTAACCTGTCATCACAACACACACTCCTGGTCTGCTGGTCATCACTTCCAGCATAACCAAGGAGAAATAAAAAGCAATCCTAGAAGGAAATAATCTAAGCGCAAAGCCCGCACACCAATCCAAGCCAACTGGGCGTACAAACAAGCATACAAGCACAGAGAGGATCCAATCACAAGAATAAGGCAACAACTCTCTAGACATTTTTTCAGAAAAGAGGTTCAGAGCCTTCTTGCTATTTCATCAAACTCATTTCAACCTGTATTCCAAGCCTCCTCCTATCTGTACTTCAAATCTCAACAAATTTCTTCTCCATGTGGGGATTTTCTCTATCTTTTTGATGAGGAAATCTCTGTGCATCTCATATAAAAATAACTATATCTGTATATGGATGAAAGTGTTCTAGAATTCAATAGAAAGCCTGTGAGATAAGCTTTCCAATGATATAAAAGACACTTCAATCAGATCACTACAACTCGCCTGACAAGCTCTCAAAGTTGGCTAGGGTTTTGCAACTTTCACCCTAATTTCGAAATCCCTTTTTTAGGGTTGCTCCTGGTTCTTGGCAAATTTTCCCCAGATTTCTGATTCAAAAATCCACTTGATCCTCAAAAACACTCTAGCAACTTGAAACCCTCAATCATAGTCACAAGATAGGAGAATTGATATCCAATCAAGATGAAAGATAAAATTGCTAGTATCTTTAGCAGAATGTTTTGCATCAGATCTCACTCTTCACAGATCTAGAACCAACCAAATTTTCCACAATAGCTGGTTGTGTTCTTGTCTAAGCTTTTGCAAATTAAGGTAGTCTAATCCAAACCCAATCCCTAGATGTGGATCAATTCCTGGGCTGGGCTAACTTGTAAGCTCTACAAACCCATGTATACTTTATCCAAGACCTTGATTTCTCTCTTTGAATAATTCACATGAAACCTTCACATAGAGGTGCAAAACCTATCCACCAACAACTTTGGAAATTTTCATAAGGAAATTTGAACCACAACTTGGGGAGTGACCAAAACTCCAAACCTGGTCATTAGCTCTTCTCCAACACCTCACACCTCAAGAGCTTCAACTTCAATCAATCAGATCTGATTTGAGATTAACCCAAAAATGAAATATTTTGTGCTCAATATTGTGAACACTTTTTCTACTCTCCAATCCCACTAACAAATAGTGAAAATGTTTCAAGAAGCTTTCTCCATAGCCTACTTTGTGCTCATGGGTATGAATTTTACCCCCCTATTCAATCAATCATATCCCTCCCAAAATTGGCTCAAATTGTGTTATTTCTGTCTTTAGATTGTAGCATGTCATCTTCTCTTTCCAACTATGATCTCCTCTCCTCAAATGGCCTCGTTGAACTCCCTCAATGGTCAAAAAGCTCCCAACTTCTCCCTTGGGACCCCAATCTCTTGCACATTTGTCCTTTAGTCTTTTTACTTTTTGACAAATGGACCCCACAACTCCACCTTAAAGCTTATGAGCAAAAATTAGGCATTCCCCAACTATAGAAGCACATATATGGTCAAGTCCCAGACATGCTCATAAGTAAGCACTGGAAGGACAATATGATCCGGATTTTCCATCACCGACTCCATGAATACTACTCCAAAATATATCATTATCCAGTCCCATAAGTCGTCATGGTGTAAAATCTGAAGCCTAATGAGAAAAGATTTGGGAGTGGTAGATTATGAGCATGGGACATCTCATGCTCAAATGCTTCCTCCAATGCTCCAACACTTGCACTCTGCTACAATTCTCACTCCCAACGTCCTTCTCCCCTCAAAAGTCTCCACCACTGGGTTTCTCAGCGCCTTGTATCATTAATCTAGTCCCTATGGGAGCCTGGCGCTACGCGAACAAAAACAAATATTTTTTTTGCTTTGCATGTTTTTAGCACTCCCTCGGCAGGGCCCAAACTAAAACACACCCGTCTCTCCACTCGCCCTCATCTTTATTCATCAGAGCCTTCAAACATGATAAGATTGTAACCCATGTGGCCAATCACATACATGTACATAGATGGCTCACATGGCAACATCTCATCCGTTGGATCTAGCATACAATCCACCCAACTAACATGGAGATAAACTATGATAAGTCACTTTTTGACGGCCTACGCAAACCACAACATGACATTGTAGATGTTGTTTGTGTTCCATCATCGTGCTATTATATACTAAGATGTCATCCAAGAAGACCATAACAGACTTATCCAAGTATGGACAAAATATATCATTCATTAGACTCATGAAAGTGGCAGGTGCATTGGTGAGGCCAAAAGGCATCACAAGATACTCGAAGTGGCCATACTTGGTTTGAAAGGCCATTTTGCACACATCCTCCTCTGTAATTTGGATTTGATTGTAATTGTTCTGCAAGTCCAATTTAGTGAAGTATCTTGCTCCATGGAGTTGATCAAACAGGTCATCCATGCAAGGTAATGGGTATTTGTTCTTCATTATTTGCTGATTGAATCCCCAATAATCAATGCACATGCGCATTGTATCATCCTTCTTCTTCACAAACAAGACAGAAGCCTCATATGGTGATATGCTAGGTTGGATGAACCCTTTTTGCAAAATCTCCTCAATTTGAGTCTTACACTCCTCCAACTCATGAGGTGATAGGCGATATGGGATGGGACCTTACAAGGAGGTGTCTCCCTTGGGAGTGTCTCAATTTTATGATCTACTCTCCTTTTTGGTGGTAATCCTGAGGGTAGATCATTGGGAAAGAAATCTTGAAACTCATCCACTACATCCTTCAATTTCTCAAGAATTTGTCCATCAAGTTGTGCACTTAGGAATTCTCTTATTAGACCTATGAAATATCTATTGGTCTTACAGACAATTGCCGTCCCTATGATATATAGAGGTAGTTCCTGCTTGTGTGATTTTTCTTTAATCCCAATGATTGACCATTGGTGGGTTCTCACTACTTTCTTCCTCCAATCTACCATAGGGTTGTAATGCTCCATCCATGGCATGCCTAAGATTGCATCATAACAAGCTAATTGTATCACTTGCCACTCAATCACTTCTTGATATTCTCCTACAAATTGTGTTACCCGTCTAGATAATGATTCAATCCTCTCTATTTGCCTGTTAGGTAACTCTACTTCTTCACTCCCATCTCTCTTTAGATCCATTTCTAATCTTATTGCAACACAGTGAGACAAGAAATTCACTATTGCTCCCAAATCTATTAATACTCTCACTTGATTGCCTTCTAGGACTCCATTCACAACAATCAATTGTGAGGTTGCCTTTTGGGACCTTTGTGCATTCTTCTTCTTCCCTTCCTTGCTTCTCTGCTTCCTTATTGAGCTAGTAAGGCCACAAGGTACATTTACTAGCAATCTTTGTTTTCCAAAGTGATTTCTACCTCCTTCTCTTTAATGTGCCTCTCCATATTGTTCAAAGATCACCTATATAAAGGCCGAGTGCCTCTAGGAAAAAAAGTGCAACAGTTGGTAGATATGTGCCCAATACGGCCACAATTGTAACAACAACGTTGTTCTCCTTGAGTTCCTTTTCCTTGTGGGACTCCATCTCTTCATTCTTCTACACGTCTATGCTCCCCTTGAAGCGGTTGTGCTCCTCAATCTCAAAATCAAAGGTTGCCCAATTCAATTGGTACTGGTCCACCCATGCATGGCATTTCTGCCCGATAATGCTGAGGTGGAACTACTCCTTCACCTCCACCCAATGCTTTTGCTATTCTCTGCTCACAAGCAATGGCTTCAAATACCGTGCGAGGATTTTGCACCATGATTTCTTGGCAAATCTGCTCCTTCAACCCTCATTTGAAACTGTTGAGAGCCTCTACTAGACTCACGTCTGTTATTGCAACTTGTAGATCCAGAAATACCTATACATACTCTTGTATGTTGTTCTTTTGTCTCAATCCCCATAGTCCGGTTCAGGCTATCTGCACTTAATTCACCAATTGGAAATTCTTTAGCAATCCTTCTTGCATTGCTGTCCACATGACCTCCCTTCTCTCTACCAACATGGATCATTCCCAAGCATCATACCATATGAGGGCTTTATTGGTCAAGTACCCACATGCAAACATGCCTGCAGCATGCTCTATGATCTCTGTTAAGAACAATCAGAAATATTGATTCATTCTCAAGATCCAATTTTCTGCTACTCCCATTGTATGCTACTCCTTGTAAGGCTTGATGTTACAGGTCTTCTTCATCCGGAGTAGTAATGTGGCTTCATCGTTGATAGGGTTCATAGGCACGGGTACTTCCAAGTACTTCCATTGTAGGTATTGGGTTTTGAGACGGCTCTTCTTCTTGCATTGCTTGATCGTTCTTGAGGATCTGCACTTGACTTTGTAATGTCTCCATGTTCATCTTAATCTCTCAAAATTTATTCAACATTCCTTGCATTCCTTGCACCAGCTCTTGCAATTGCGGATCCATGGTTCTTGCAATACTCAATTGCTAATGTCTACTTCAATACAGAGTCAATATGATCACTCTAGAAGGTACACAAACTATCGGAATACCATTTGGACCCCAAAAGCTATCACTTGTTGATAATACTCCTCACCAAAATTCCTAACCACAAAATCTCTAAATATCACTTTTGGTCTCACTACATAACAGATTTCTACTTGAGTGTTGAAAGGGAGAGGATTTGGGACATTCACATCCATATCATCATAATAGAATGTAGATTGTCATATATCACCAAAGGTAGAATCACCGGGTTTGGTGAGTTCATCACCTTGTCCATGAATTCTACACCAAAGTGATAAACTAGCAATACCCTCATTTGCTCATGTTGGATGTACATAACCTTGATATGGAATTGATTCAAGAATGGAAAGTAGGTGCAAGAAATTGTCCTCTCGGTGCATGCATCCCATCCACTCTCTGAAGTCCTTCATAAGTCTAGTAATTACTCTATGTTCTCCATCTCAAATTACTCAATTTCAATAGTTTGTGCTCTTCCAAGAGTGTTGATCCACTCTCTTGGACTAAAACACTTACTCTGATACAATTGTAATACTCCAGAGTGTTGATCCACTCTCTTGGACTAAAACACTTACTCTGATACCATTGTAATACTCCAAGGACAAGAGAACAGAGAAAACATAGATTTCACACTCAAAAATTTGATGCCCCAAAGGAGCACCTTCTCTTTATTTTATAGACAAAGAGGATCTCCTCCAAGGAAGCTCCACCATAGGATTAGGCACACAAATAGGTGACATTTCAGCAAGCTCCACCCTTGGATTACTTACTTGGATGGGTGACATGTCGGTCTAGGTCCTATCTGGTTGGTCAAACAAGCTTTGACCAGAGGGAATCTTCTTGTAGGAATCTCAAAATCATGTGGGTAACGTACCGTTGGAAAGCTCTCGACAAGACAAAGCCGGGGGAAGGGAAGGTCAGCCTCTCCTTTGGTAGGGGGGAGGAATCTACACATTTTTGAGGCCTAATTCATCCGTTTAGGCCTCCAAAATTACCTTCAAAGATTTCAAGCATATTTTGATTCCTACTCTATTAGTAGAAGTCTCCTTTTGGTGATACCTCTTTCTGATCTGTTCAATCCATGATGTGTAACATCCTTCCAGATGTTACCAAACCAAATTTCACATCTAGATCATATGGCTAGCTCTTTGTATTACAAGTATGAATATGAAAGATGAATATGGAGAAGTAGATTTAGATATGCTAGAATTATTGATTAGCGGATGGGATTATGCACATATGCATAAATACTTGGAACCTCAAGTTACTTATCCTTGAAGTCGAGAAATCATGATAAAGTTGTTAAAAAATCTAGATGGGAAGGCCTTTTGCAAACTTACTAGAATGGATGTTCATTCCTTTTCAACATTAGTAGATTAGATAAAAACACACAATGTTTTAAAAAATAGCTACCAATGAGAGCAAACACCCGTGTGGGTCCAAGTAGCTCTAGCTTTGAATAGATTTGGGCATCATGGTAATAGAGCATGTGTTGCAAGGGGGTTAAAAGTTTGGGGCATTAGTGCAAGTTCAACAATTGCCTTTACAAATCAAGTTATGACCACAATATTAGATTTGATGAGGAGTCAAGTTGCATGGCCTAAGCACAAGGAGAGGAGAAGGATATCCGCTATTTTTGCCCAAAAAGCTTTCCTTGGTTGTGTTGGTTTTGTAGATAGAACATTGTTTCCACTTTAGCTCAACCCACCTTGGATGGAGAAATCTATTTCAATTGCAAGGGTTCTTATTCCATAAATTGCCAAGTGATTTTTGATGATAAAGGGAGGATTAAACATTTTATAGGCGGTAAGTGTTCACTATTATGTTTTGGTCTTTCATTCAGTTTTGGTGGTACTCTTTGTACATTTGCATGATTTTATTAAGGGGTAGATTTAATTTTTTAATTTGCCGGAATGCCAAGGTCATGTCACGACATGACTTGTTTGAAAAAATATCTATTATGGAATGATTTGAACGAGAGAGAGAGGTGTTGCAAAGAGTACATTTAAGGGAATTCAGGTTATGTATCCATGCATTACCTAGTCTGTGCTTTCAAGCGGGTCTGAATTAAGGACAAGCAAGAGTGATAAATGTGCATTGTATAGGAGTATTGAAAGCTAGACAGTATTCTCTTTGTGAGCTTAGAGTGCAACTTAAAGACAATAGTAGAAATACATATTTGTTGAAGTGGGTTCCTGTTTGTATTATTTTGCATAAATTTTTAATCAATAGGTCCAACATTTGGCCAGAAGATGATGGAGGATTTATTGAAGAAAGTCAAATAGATTCAAAATTGTCTTTTATGGAATAGATCTAGGTCAAGAAGAAAGTAGGTCAAGGATGATGCAAGAATGCATTGGTAAGCATGTCAACAAAATGAGATTATGTTCCTTTATAATAAAAATATCATTTATCAAATTCTTCATATAAAAAATATGCAATATCTTGTTGTAAGTAATCTTGTATCTTGTTTACCTTGTTTACTCATAGCTTATCAAAAAATTTGCCTCGACACAAACACCACCAAGTTCAAAAATTGTAGAGAATGCATCCAATGACTATGGGTTACACAAAGAGTCACAATGGCATTGCGTGACATTGGCCAATGCTCACTTGAAGATGTTGAGTGACACAAAGAGTATGGATGGCACTGGGTGAAGCTGACGAACACCACCTGGAGATGATGGGTAATGCCAAGAGTTTGGATAAATTGGGTAACCTCGGCCAACGCTTGCCTGTAGACATTGGGTGATACAAAGAATCCAAATAGCACTAGGTGACATTGGCTGATGCTCACCCGTAGATGCCAATAGGCATTGGGAGCCGCCAACCATAGGGTTACATTTGGGTTTAGGGTTGGTGCCCCACGGTGTTGGTCTCCACTCGATGACACTCGTCTTATTGCCACGTGATGGCATTGGGAGGCACAGATTTTGTAAATAATGGTTGGGTGTGAGTGGGTGTGCCAATTGGTGACATGGAGTGCCACATGTTGCTATCAGTTAACGCTCATGATTCTATAATTTTCTTGTTGAATTTAGGTTAAGTCTTCTTGAAATTCAAATAAAGGGAGTACATTTTATAGATATATTTTTTCATGTAGAACCTATATAAATCCCCATTTTGTTAATACATTTTACATTTCTCAAATTGACCAGAAGTTAAGGGAGGTTTTGGGGAGGAAATTTTTTGCACATCAAATTTTTGCACATGAGTGGTTTTGCAGTTCTCAAAGTTTCCGAAGGGTGTACCCGTTCATAGGCAGTTTTTGGTACAAATGTTGCAGGTTTAAGAGTGGTGGGGGTTCAATATAGATTTATATTTCAAGACATCATGACCAAAATAGAGCAAAAATTGATGAAAACTGATCAAAATTGAGCATATTTTGAAATTAAGCAAAAGGAGAAGAGAGGGTTTGAGACAAAGTAGAAGAGTGTTTACAAACCGTTTCAAGAGGATGAGTAGTTTCTGAACAAAGAGCAAAGAGCCCAACAATCATAGGTAGTCAAATTCATTTGAATTTCACTCATTCTCCATGGTAGAGATTTGGGGTAACGAGAAGATTGTTGACGGTGAAGACATGAGGAATATGCAAGAAGGAGATTGGTTGATTGGATTCCACACCATTCATCAAATGGTGCTGGATCAATAAGCATCAAATTCAAACTGCAGTGGCTAGAATCAAGGGAGGCTGATCTTGGTGTACTCAGCCTCAAAATCACATTTGGCCTGCATTACCCACATCTTGAAATATTTCCAATGCTTTCCACATTTCATTTTTGTATTTTTTCTCAAATTTTGTAAGTGGATTTCACTTTCTTAGTCTCAATGTTTAGCACCTACGAGCATCACCCAATGCCACTTGGGTCTATCCTTCAGCACCTTCTTGTGCCACCCTATGCTGCCTTGCATAGATGAGTGCCAATGCACCAAAACTTAAACTCCATGGTACCAATGAGTGTCACTCGGTGCTGCCTCCACATTTTTGTAATCTAGTGCACATGTACAATCTTGGGCCAAATAGTTGGTGCTACAAGTGCACCCATCAGTAGCACAAATTTAGTACAAAAATGAGGAACATAATCTCATTTCATTCTAGGATATTGTTGACATGGTGAGCAAGGCGTTGTTGCATCATCCTTGACCTACTTTCTTCTCGACCTATATCTATTCCATTAAAAGACAATTTTGAATCTATTTGACTTTCTTCAGTAAATCCTCCATCATCTTATACCCATGTACAATCTTGGGCCAAATAGTTGGTGCCACAAGTGCACCCATCAATTGGAAGAAAGCACTTAAAGTAGGATATACACATTGCCTTGCCAAATACCTCTTTGCAACCCTATCTCTTTGAGGAAACCAACCTGAAGTTGTTGTGTAAGGAGCTGTTCTCCTCCTTGGTGTCCTCTCCCTTGACATTGCAAGTGCTTTTCTAACTACATCCACATTCAATTGAAATTGCCTCCTCTTGACCAAACCTGTGCATGAATTCTTGTCCCAAGAACTCATAAACTCAATATATAGATGAACCTACAATATATCCATCCACATGGGGCATATTCCACTAAGCATGTGATCTTATCTTGACCCAACCACTAAGTCAAGGATTCCTTTACATGTGCTATCCTTAGACTATAGAAGAATCCAAAACAAAAAGGCTTGCGGGGCCAAGAGTTCTCAACTCTTTCCTCAAAGCCAAACACCTAGGAATAATACCAAGTAAACACATTGGAATCCAAAATAGTGGTGCTCATCTTTTCCACTTCCTCTAAAGTAAGGTCCCCACTATCTTAACTATGACTAACTTTAGCTAATCATGACTAATGTAGAACCATCCTTTATCTCTATATAAATAATCTCTCTCAAGTATTTTTAATACTAAGCTAATATCATAATACCACACATGCACAAATGGGTGTTACAAATCATCACTTTGTGATAAGAAAAAAAAAGGTTAAATTGCAGCGCGGCAACACTCATTGTAATACTCCAAGGATAAGAGAACTCTCCAAGAGAGATACAAGAGAGAAAACACAAGTTTCACATTCAATCCTTTGATGCCCCATAGGAGCACATTCTCTTTATTATACAACAAAGAGGATCCACTCAAAGGAAGCTCCACCCTTGGATCAAATACATGGATTGGTGACTTGTTAGCAAGCTCCATCCTTGGATTAGTTGTTGGATGGGTGACATGTCAGTCCTTGTCCTATCTAGTTGGTCAAACGGGTATGAACAAAGGGAATTTTTAGGAATATTCTTGTATGGAGCTCAGAATCATGTGGGTGAGGTACCATTAGAAAGCTCTTGACAAGATAAATCATAGGGTGGGAGGAGGAGGGGGAGGGTTTTTCCTTTTTCCTTGAGGGGTTGGAAGAATATTTCCATTTTTGAGGCCTAATTCATCCTTAGGTCTCCAAAATTGACTCTAAAGTTTTTAGGCTATTTTCAACTTGTGCCCTATTAGTAAAAGTACTCTTTTGGTGACACCTTTGTCTGATCTACCTAGCCTATTTTACACAACATCCTTCTAGATGTTACCAAGCCAATTTTCACCTCTAGATAATATGTCTAGCTACTTGTATTACACCCGCTGGCATTGGCGGACAAGTGCTATGATACGAAGGGATGTAAGGTAGGGTAACACGGGGCACAAGGTGATGCCAAGTGCTGCAAGTTGGCATTGTGGGATAGGTGCAACCGTGTTGGGCACCGTTGCTGGACATCAAAACATACAAAAATGTGGAGGCGGTGCCGAGTAACACTCAATGGCACCACGGGGTTTAAGGTGTTGGTGCTCATCAATGCAAGGTGGCACAAGGTGGCTGTAATACTCCAAGGACAAGAGAAGAGAGAAAACATAAATTTCACACTCAATCATCCGATGCCCCAAAGGAGCACCTTCTCTTTATTATATAGCAAAGAGGATCTCCTCCAAGGAAGCTCCACCCTTGGATTACTTACTTGGATGGGTGACGTGTTGGTCATGGTCCTATCTGGTTGGTCAAACAAGCTTTGACTAGAGGAAATCTTTTAGGGAATCTTCTTGTAGGAATCTCAAAATCATGTGAGTGAGGTGCCATTGGAAAGTCTTGATTAGGCAAACTACTAGGTAGGGAATGCTAGCCATTTGTGCACATTTTCAAGGCCTAATTCATCCGTTTAGGCCTCCAAAATTGCCTTCAAAGATTTCAAGCATATTTTGATTCCTACTCTATTAGTAGAAGTCCCCTTTTGGTGATACCTCTTTCTAAACTGTTTAGTCCATCATGTGTACATGCTTCCAGATGTTACCAAACCAATTCACACCTTTAAATCATATGTCTAGCTATTGGTTCTACATTTTTCAAGTTTATTTTGGTTTCTACCCTATTAGTAGAAGTACTCTTTTGGTGATACTTCTATCTGATCTATTTTGACGATCATGTATAATATCATTCCAGATGTTACCAAGCCAAATTTCACATGTAGATCATATGACTAACTCTTAGTATCATTATGGCACAAGGAGATGCTGCAAGATAGACCCAAGCAACACTGGGTTATGCTCGTAGGCACTAAACATTGAAACTAGGAAAGTGAAATCCACTTACAAAACTTGAGAAAATTGGAGACACTTGAGAAAAAATGCAAAAAAGAAATAGGGAAAGCATTGGAAATATCTCAAGATGTGGGTAATGTAGGCCAAATGTGATTTTGAGGCCGAGTACATCAAGATCAACTTCCCCTGATTCTAGCCATTGCAGTTTGAATTTGATGCTTATCAATCCAACACCATTTGCTGAATGGTGTGGAATCCAATCAGCCAATCTCCTTCTTGCATATTCGTCATATCTTCACCGTTAACAATCTTCTCATAACCCCAGATCTCTACCATGGAGAATGAGTGAAATTCAAATGAATTTGACTACTTATGATTGCTAAGCTCTTTGCTCTTTTTTCAAAAACTACTCATCTTTTTGAAACAATTCCTAAACACTCTTTTACTTTGTCTCAAACCCTCTCTTCTCCTTTTTCTTAGTTTTTGCTCAGTTTTGATCAACTTTTGCTCTCATTCTGGTCCTCATGTCTTGAAATGTAAATCTATCTTGAACCCCACCACTCTCAAACCTACAACACAACACTTGGAGGAAGCCATGCGGTTGGCTTAATGCTTTGATTCCTTGGTTGCAACAACTTGGTCTTGGCCTCAACCTTCACAAAACCTACCAATACACTACACACAGGTGGAGGAGGCGGCACCAATGGAGATTGATGCCATTCAATAGAGACCACTTGGCACTATAGATAGAGAAAAATTGTGATAAAATGGTGGTTTTTTCTATTGTTGCTAGATTGGATATTGCATTGCTGAATGATTGCTGAAGAATTTGTGACCTCAACAAGTCACCCAAATGGAGTTTGTGAGCAAAATGATCACAAGAATGAGGAATCCCATTAGGAGATTTTGAACCATCTACTGGGAACTTGATTAGTTCCAATGGGATTGAAGGCTTGACCTATGCAAGTTTGTTTCACTTGCAAGATATAATATCTGATTGTGATTGTAGAATTTTGGTTGATTCTAGAAGTTTAGAAAATTGCTTGTCCATAACAATTAGCAAAAGAATTACGTATTCCTATCAAACCAATAATTGGGAGTAGATTGATGATGGTGGATGGTAGAAAGGGTTTTGCATTCCATACCTTGCATATCTTTATCTTCAAGATTGGAAAAAAGTATTTGGAGTGTATAAGGTTTGTAGTGGCACCTCTACACTATGATATCATTCTAGGTCTACCTTGGGTTGAACATCATAAGGTTCAATTTGATTGGAACCAATGACAAATTCAAGTACAACACCAAGGTAGAAATTTCAGGTTAGGTTGTTTAGCACCTCTAGGTAAGACACCTAATAATAGTCAATCCTAGG
This sequence comes from Lunularia cruciata, assembly GCA_948567375.1. Lineage (NCBI taxonomy): Eukaryota > Viridiplantae > Streptophyta > Marchantiopsida > Lunulariales > Lunulariaceae > Lunularia > Lunularia cruciata. The sequence goes on from OX419757.1 coordinate 35,980,958, forward strand.
ATGGAAATTTTTTCAAGAAGGCAACCATAGAGCAAGTTTTGGAGGAAGATGAGTCCCAAGATGGGAAATTTATCAATGAAGCAGCCATAGAGTAAGCTTTGGAGGAAGATGATTCCCAAGATGGGAAATTTTTCAGTGAAGCAGCCATAGAGCAAGCTTTGGAGGAAGATAAATCTATTTTTGTGGTGTGGATCAAGCCAATGCACACAGAATATCTAAGGAGGATCAAAAACCTCACCAAGCAATGGTTGATCAAATAGTCCAAGAGTTTTCAAATGTGGTTTGGATGATATGCAAAAGGGATTATCATCCAATTGTGGTATGCCCTTCAAGATTGAGTTATTACCAAGGAGTACTCCAATGATTAGACCAATCTATTGGCTCTCACCAAAGGATTTAGAGGAGTTGCAAACATCCTTATGGAGTTGTTGGAGAAGGGTTTCAAAAAACATAATACATCTCCTTGGAGAGCACTGATACTATTCGTTCCAAAGAAGGATGGAAGACTTTGTTTGTATTGATTATCATGGGCCCAATAAACAAATAGTGAATAATGCATATCCCTTGCCTCAAATTGATGACTTACTTGATCAATTGAGTGGAGAAAGATACTTCTCCAAGTTGGATCTTTGTAGTGGCTATTGGCAAATCCCCATTGATAGGGAGGATGTGCAAAAGACTACCTTTCACATAAGGTATGAGCATTTTGAATGGAGAGTTTTACCTTTTGGGCTCACTAATGCTCCAACAATCTTCATGGATCAAATGCATAGGGTGTTGGATTGAAATATGATGGTGTCTATGGATGAAATTTTAATCTATAGTAAGATAAAGGCAAAACACACAAATCATGTGCAAGAAGTCCTAAGACAACTATGACAATGGAAGTTTTATTGCAAGAAGTTGAAGTGTACCTTTTGGTAGAAAGAAGTTACCTTCTTGGGTCACAAGATCTCATTGGAGGAGATCAAGATGGAAGAGGAGAAAATCAAGGCAATCACTGATTGGCCTACACCAAAGGATGCTACAAAAGTATAGGAATTTAATGAATTGGCTAGTTTTTATTGACCATTCATCCACTACTATGCTCATGGAGCCGCACCATTGACCGATCTCTTGGGAGAAGAACTCAAGATTTAGTGGACCAACAAGCACAAAGAAGCATTCCAAAAGTTGAAACATATGGTGTCTTCAAGACCCATTCTTCAATCATATGATCCTCAACTACCTTGCGTGGTTGATTTTGATGCTTCTAACTTTGCAATTGGAGCCGTGTTGCAACAAGAATTCTTAGATGGGTTACATCCCATTACCTTTGTGTCTTGTAGACTAAATACAACAGAAAGGAATTTTTCTACTCAAGATTGGGAACAACTAGCAACGGTATATACAACCAAGGTACGGAGGCATTATCTCTTGGGGAAACAAGTGATCATGCAAATTGATCACAAACCTTTATTGTAGACATTACACTTAGAACACATGAAGAGTCAACATCATCGATGGGAGGAACAACTACAATTGTTTGACATGAAACTTGAGTACAAACCCGATTGGTTCCATATCATTCTTGATGACCTATCATGATGACCTGATTTGAAGTCTCTTCCGCTCATCACCACGGAAATTACAACAATATCACTTGACTCCAAAGTCCAAATTGAGTTTTAGACCACTTTACAATAAGATCATTTCTTTTAGATGGTACAAGGTCATCTTGTAGCAAACAACAAGGAGTACAAAATCTTCTCCTTCAAGTAAGGCCTTCTATTTTGTGAGAAGTGGATTTATGTTCCAACCTAGGTTGATCTCTAACTTGTGGGCCTCCAAGAAGCCCATGACTTACCGATCGTTGGTCTGTCACACCATTTGTAGCATCACACCTAGATTGCTTGGACTCTAGAGTAGTGATGTTGGTATTCAGGAATATTTTGGTAGTTACTCATAGACTACTTGTTGAAAATCAAATTTTGTGTTCAGGGTATTGACTATATGGTGGGATCCATCGTGTAAAAGACCAAATCCGAGGAGAGAAATAGTAGAATGGAAACTCACATTGGGACACTTGAATGAGAGAAAAATCCGAATGCCTCACATGAGCTTTGGCTTTGGTATTTATAGGTAGCATACAAGGCCCTTGAGAAGCTTCTCAAGAAGCTTCCTCAAGCCGCTTTCTTAGAGTGCAAGCCAAGTTAACTAGGAAGCTTCTTAAGAAGCTTCCTTCTAGAAGCTGCCTACTTGGTATGCAAGCTAAGCTAGTTAGAAGCTTCTAGAAGCTTCCTTCTAGAAGCTACTTACTTGAGGTGCAAGCTAAACTAGCCATGAAGCTTCCCAAGAAGCTTCCTAGATACTTTTGGAATATTCTAGACTAATTTGTCTTATGTGCTACTTCGTGAGCCAGACTAACTTCATCACTAAACTCCATATTGTTACACACCCTCACTTAGCACCGTTCACATTGTTGGATGTGCCGGTAGTAGAACCATTAGGGTTAGAGACCAAGAGGTATACTTTTGAAGTGCAGTTCCAAAGAGCTCACTTCTCTTATGTTGAACCTTTGAGTTCCTACCTATGGTGAAAAAAGGCCAATGAGCATCATATGGATTCTCTTAGCTAGAGTGGATGTAGCTTGACTATGATCAATGCCCAATTGTTGGAAGATTATGGAGTTGCAAGTCAAGTATTAATATAATTGAGTGTGATTTGAGTTGTGTAAACAAACTGATTACATCAGAGAAGTGAAGTCAGGGGGAAATGGGGTGCAAGAATTAAGAATGTTGGTGGTATCTCCAAGACTTGCTGATCATTGGTAGCTCAATCGGAGTTCAAATTTTCCCTAGTGTGCAGAAGCTCATTTGATTGATGTAGATTTGGCATTGAGGTAGATAGTGTACGGAAGTGGTAGGCAAATTTTGAGCAAAAAGAATCAATTTTCAAGTGGTAGTTTTCATTTTGAGCTCAAAATGACAACTATTGCTTGAAAATTGCTCAAGAGGTGAAAGCAAGACAAATTTGATGTGAGTTGAGCTCAGAAAGTGAAATTGAAGTTGGGAAACCCATCCTTGTGAATTTGTGACTTGGAGAACCTCATCTTTTCAATTTGGCTCAAGTGGGAGAGTTAGCAAAGGATTTGGTGATCAGCCAACTTTAGGGATTTATGTTAGATTCTTGCTGGAGTTAATGTCAAATTTTGGCCAAATTTAGAGGAGTTTTGGTAGATTTGGAGAGGATTCAAAGTGGTAGATTTTGACTCAAGTTAGGGGAGCTTGGCTAGATTTGGAGAGGGTTTGAAGTGGCAAGGAGAAAGGACCTACTTGGCTGAATTTTGGTATTTAGAGGCTTCAAGGCATAAGGTTTTGGGCTAGGGGAGACTACAAAGGCCTAGAAGTGCCAACTTGCTGGCAGAGGCTAGCTAGTTTAGAGTGGATTTTGGTTATTGTTTGGCAAAATCTGCTCACCCTGCTAGATTGTGTGCAATAAGGTTTGACCCCTAGATCTTTGGTTTCTAGACTAGTGCCCTAGCCAATTGGTCCACACTCATTTGTTGTCCTAGTGGCTATTCCATTATTATCTATACACTTGTAACTTTGGCTAGGAGAGATAGTTTGATCCCATTCTTGGTGATCTTGGTAGGGAAATAGATAATTCATATTTTGTCAAATGCCAAATGGTGGTAAAGTCAATCCAATGTTGATTTATGAGATGGAGGGTTTTTGTTTATATTTCTTGTGATTGGACCTCCTCCATTCTCTACTTCTTGTTTGTACACCAAGTTTGTGTGAGGTGCCCTAATTTTTGAGCATTGGTGCTCTGGTGTGCTCTTGGTAGTGGGGCTAGAGTGATGACCAGTCAAACTACCTATATTTCTCTCCGATGAGAGAAGAAGTGATGATTTGCAGATCATGAGAGTGTGTGTTGTGATAGTAGGTTACAAGTTGCCCTTTCCCCTCATGTAGTTGTTGTAGTTAGAGCTACATTAGTGGGTGACGTGTGGTTAGTATGTTGGCACTTGGTGGTTGGCATTTGGTGGCATTGGCACTTGGTGGGGTACTTATGGTGGTTACAGTTGCGGGTTGCAATTTCTAGTTACTTTGTCAAAAGAGGAGAAGAGATAGAGTGTAGTACGCAATGGGTTTACTCGGAGTGGCACTCGATATAAGCTTGTATCTCAAGTCCCAATGAGGGAGGAGATTGACTCTGAGTTGGAGTTTGACACAAGAGCTGATTTAGTTGAGAGTGCAATTGGTATGTCTACATTTTTGTTGTGGGATATGGATGAGATTTATGGGGCCTCCAAAGGCCCCAAGCATTTCTGGTATAGTGGATACCATTGAGTTGAATGACTTCATCCAAGAGTTTGATAATTGGTGTGATCTGTAGCAAATGTGGAACTTGACTTTGTTCAAATCCTTCATGGCATGGAAGAGGTTGTTTTAGCTCTTAGAGGGTCAATTGATGGACAACTACCGTGAGTTTAGGAGAGCTCACTTGGAAGAGATTGAGCTATGGAGACAATATTGGTCTACAAACTATGTCTCTATCACTTTGGACTTGGTTTCTAAGGGTAGATTGGCTATACCCACAACTTCTAGCTCTATAGTGTTGGTGGATCTCTTGGAGATGGTGCTACTATGAGTGGAGGTACTACTATAAGAGGTGGTGTAGTATCAAGGTTTAACCCTATGCCGGAGTTCTTCCAATGTTTGAGGCAAAAATACCAAGGAGTGCGGACTAACAAGCTAAGGAGCTTGAAGAAGTTCCAACGGAAAGACAGGAAGAGCCTATGTGAGGCATACACTTGCATGAGATGGCTGATCAATTTTACTCAAGGAGTTACTAAGGCCTAAGCAGTCCAATTTTGGTATGGGATACTGGACAAGGAGTTGCAATGTAGAGTCCGTGATGCTATGTTGTTATAGGCTACTTTGCTTACTTTGGCAGTGGTCTTTGGTTTGGTTGAGTGTCTTGAGCTCAATATTGTGGAGGGGAGAGTGGTGATATCTAGATTTGGTAGGGAGACCTCATCCACAACTTTTGTTACTTCACCCAAAGTGTAGTAGAGTACACCATGCCATGTAAGTTTGTGAGGATAGGGTGGACAACCCGGATCCTATGGAGCAAGTGGAGAGCCTATTATAGCTAAATCCTTACCTTCATTTTTGGGTCAATAGCAGCCAGTGAGTGGTGGTGTTGCTTGTTGGACTTGTGGTGGACCTCACCATAGAAGAGAGTGTACTGAAGGCAGCAGACCTAATACTTTTGGTGCATCACATCCAACATAGAGATAGTGTGAGCATTGCCATAGATTTGGTCACACTGGTGACCAATGCTTTAACCTACACTCAAAGTTATAGAGTGGTAGAGCTGCTATGGCAGGTGGTAGAGGAGCTCTAAGTCATGGAGGATGAGGTGGTAGAGGTAGTGGTAGAGGATCCACACCTAGTAGGGGTGTAGTACTTGCTCTTACTTTTGATACAACCATGGCTACTCAAATTGAGCAATTGGAGCAAAGATTGGCTAGCATAGCCATAGCTCAAGGATATCAGATTTGGGTGCTGAGGCTTCCACATCATATGTGGGTCATAGACACATCTTACACTTCATGTATGGAGCAACATAGGTGGATGCATCTGCCATAGTGACTAGGAGTGCAATACATGCTCTAGAGCCTAGAGGAGCATCAATGGAGTTGGATCCACAAAGAGGTGTGGTTGGTAGATAGGTCAGACTTCCCCAATCTTTTACACTCTTTAAGCCACTACAAACAACATCCGTGGCTCTTAGGCATCCTAGTGTAGGTATGGTAGGTGATGATGGGGTGCATGATAGATTACCTACTAGTCAACCACCTATACTAAGTTGAGTCTAGCAAGATATTGTTGGCGGCTCACTTGATTATGTGCTTTCCATTATTCTCAACTATTGACGTGTATACTGGAGTTGATCTAGCCCCAATCTTCAGGTTGGTTGCCATGCTTTGTGAGAGTCGGGATAATGTGGTCCCTACTACTAGAGCAGAGGTGGTTGATAGTGGAGCTGACTTGGTTGAGGAGCATGGGATCCGTTTAACAACCAGTGGTTTATGGCAGGCAATAGTGGCTAGAGTAGAGGAGTTACCAACCAAATACTAATCTGATTGAGTGTGATTCAAGTTGTGTAAAAAAATTGATTATTGTGGCACTTTAGAGTCCATGTACGACTTATGTGTGAGTTGTGCTTCTATAGTGTGTGATGTTGACAACAATGTATGTTGTGTAATGATGTAAATATACATGACATTTTCTACTCTATGGACAAGATCTAGATTTACATGCAACCATTCATTGAGATGCTACTATAGTTTTGGACTTGGATGATCCAAATATAGGGATGAGTGCATATTCTCAACATGAAGAGATCTTTTGGAGAGTGATGCCAATGGCCTTTGAGAACTTAGCAATTGCTCAACATAGGGATACCTTATGCTATGCTACCATTCAAGGAGGAAGTTATAGACCCTTGATCCATTGATTTCATCCATGTGACTATGTATATCTACAATAGACAATACCAACAACATTTGATGTTTCTACAAGCCGCACTATCTTGAGATTGCACAAGGTTTTGCCCTTTGGAATGCTTGTGTTGGAAGGACATGATGGTGTTGTTTGGAAGGATGATGTGTGAAATTGTATGCCATACCACCTCCCAAACATTGATATTACTATAGATCCAAGCTTGGCACTTGTACGTACAGGCTTGAGGTGTGTGTTATACGGCTCTTTTGGTAGAGCTACTACTATGCTAGTGGGTGAAATGGTTTTTTGAGAGGATGGCATATGGCATGTATGCCTCCTCCCCTTATGGCATTTCTTCAAAGATAGTGGTTATAACCTAGATGAACTTGATCTATAATTAGTTCATCCTCTACATGGTATAGATTGCAAACAAGCAACTAACAATGGGGTTCAATAGCACCCGGCCTCTTGATCTTTTGCCCACCATAAGAATACCATGTACTTGGAATAGATGGCTATCTAGTGTAAGAGGGACCTAACCACCAACTAGGGAGGCAATTGTGGCACTTTAGAGTCCATGTATGACTTAAGTGTGAGTTGTGCTTCTATAGTGTGTGATATTGACAACAATGTATATTGTATAGTGATATGTATATGCACAACAACTATCATACCATTTGTAGCATATGCTCAGACTTTGAAGTAGTAGTGTTGGTAGTCAAGAGTATTTTGGTAATTACTCATAGACTACTTGTTGAGAGTCAAATTTCATGTTCAAGGTCTTGATTACATGGTGAGGCACATTGTCATTTAGCACAATTTGCATTGTTGGATGTGCTGTCAATGAGACCATTAGGGTTGGAGACCAAGGGGTATACCTTTGAAGTGCAACTTGAGAGAGCTCACTCTTTTGATATTTGAGCCTTTGAGTTCTTGGCTATGGTGGATAGAGGCCGATGAGCATCACCTAAATTCTCTTAGCTAGAGTGGGTGTGGCTTGACTATAATAAATGCCCAATTGTTAGTAGATTATGGAGTGATAGATCAAGTAATGATTTGATTGAGTGTGATTTGAGTTGTGTAAATTAATTATTGTGGCACTTTAGAGTCCATGTATGACTTATGTGTGAGTTGTGCTTCTATAGTGTGTGATATTGACATTGATATATTTTGTGTAGCAATATATATATGCATGACATGTCACATGGATGTAGACCAGACCTTGTGTACTCTCCAACACTAATGGTGGTGGCCCAACATGACACAAGATGTTTGAGAGTTTATTTGATTATGTGAGAGCTGCCAATGCAACAAGGCCAACAACCAAAACCTGAGTGGACTCCTTTAACCACTCTCCATTCCATCTACTTAGTGGGAATATGTGAGCTTGGATCTCATCGTGTCCTTGCCCAAGACAAAGCAAGGTCACACAATGATCATGGTGTTTGTGGATAAGCTTAGTAAGCAAAGTAGGTACCAACCTTTGATGTTGTGGATGCTCCAACATTGGGCGTAGATCTACTTTGACATTGTCTTCAAGCATCATGTGATGCCTCATGTACTCATCTCCAACTGTGATCCTTGATTCATTGGGAAATTTTGGCAAGCACTCTTCTAGATACTCGGCACCAAGCTTGCTTTGTCCATGGCTTATCATCCTCAAATTGATGGACAAATTGAATGTGCAAATTGCACCTTGGACTATATCCTTTTATGCCTTTGTCAACATCCACCATACCAAATGGGATGAATGTCTTGTAGCTACGGAGTTTGCGTACAATAATTCCAAATAGGCAACCATTGGATTCTCTCCTTTCTTCCTCAATTTTGGCCAAGATTCACTTGTTCTAGCTTCCTTTTTTGCTCCTCTTCCATCTCATATCCCTCATACTTCTACTTTCTTGACCACCATATCCCAATCCCTCTAACAAGCCAAATTTCATCTCTTTGTTGCTCAAAATTGGCAAAAACAATATGCACACCACCATTGTCGTGATCTCACCTTTCAAGTTGATGATAAGGTCATGCTCTCTTTTAGTAACCTACCCCTCCCACTTGATACCCAAGTTTGCAAACTTGCCCCTAATTGGTTAGGACACTTTGATGTCACTCAAATCATCTCTCTTGTTGCCTATCAACTTCCCTTGCCTTGTCATATGCGCATCCACCTTGTCTTTCACATTTCCAAGTTGAAACATTTTGTTCCTAACCCATCTTCTTTTTCCTCTTGTGTCTAACTTCCATCTCCTCCCATCCCTATCAATGATCACAAGGAGTACAAAGTTGATTGTATCCTTGCATGTCGCCATATTCAACAAGGCCACCAATAACATACGGAGTACAAGGTCCTTTGGAAAAGGTATCCCCTTCATGATACCACATGGGAACCTCTTTCTCATCTCCAAAATGCACAAATGACCATCTAAGATTTTGAAGCTTCAATGGCAATGAGGACATCACAAACTGTAATACCAAGGGTTAGCCATATGATCTAAATGTGAAATTTGGTTTGGTAACATCTAGAATGATGTTATACATGATGGTCAAAATAGATCAGATAGAAGTATCACCAAAAGAGTACTTCTACTAATAGGGCAGAAACCAAAATAGACTTGAGAACCTTAGAACCAATAGCTAGACATATGATTTAAAGGTGAGAATTGGTTTGGTAACATCTGGAAGGATGTTACACATGATGGGATTAACAGATCAGAAAGAGGTATCACCAAAAGGGGACTTCTACTAATAGAGTAGGAACCGAAATATGCCTGAAATCTTTGAAGGCAATTTTGGAGGCCTAAACGGATGAATTAGGCCTCAAAAATGTTCAAAGTCCTCCCCCTAATGGAGGAAGGGCCGGCCTTCCCTCCCCCTGCTTTGTCTCGTCGAGAGCTTTCCAACGGTACCTTGCTCACGTGATTTTGAGATTCCTACAGGAAGATTCCCTAAAAGATTCCCTCCAATCAAAGCTTGTTTGACCAACCAGATAGGACCTAGACCTGACAGGTCACCCATCCAAGTAAGTAATCCAAGGGTGGAGCTTGCTGACATGTCACCTATCTGTGTCCCTAATCCTATGGTGGAGCTTCCTTGGAGGAGATCCTCTTTGTCTATATAATAAAGAGAAGGTGTTCCCTTGGGGTATCGAATGTTTGAGTGTGCAATCTGTGTTTTCTCTCTTCTCTTGTCCTCGGAGTATTACACCAACTAGCAATGGGAGAATATGTAACAATATGGAGTTTAGCAACAAAGTTAGTTAGGGTTAATGAAGTAGTGAATAGGCCAAATTAGCCTAGAGTATTCCAAAAGTATATAGGAAGCTTTGTGGGAAGCTTCTTTGCTAGCTTAGCTTGGACCCCAAGTAGGTAGCTTCTAGAAGCTTCCAACTAGCTTAGGTTGCATGCCAAGTAGGTGGCTTCTTCAAGAAGCCACCTACTTTAACTTGGCTTGCACTCCAAGAAAGTGGCTCAAGGTAACCTCTCAAGAGCCTTGTATGTTCCTTATAAATACCAAAGCCAAAGCTCATGCTAGGCATTTGGAGTTTCCCACACTCAAGTGTCCCAATGTGATCATCTATTCTCATATTTTTTTCTCCTCGGTCTCAATCTTTTATAGGTGCAAGAGTGCACATGCTCAGGTAGAGAAGAGTGAGAGTATTCTAGCTCTAGTGAGGGCTTGTGTGGCTTATCTTGAACCAAGACTTCATACTATTGCTCGCTAGAATACCCATAGTGAGATACAGACCCAAACCAATGCTACCCTTGTGATAGATGAGACCCATGTGTTACCCTGCAATGTTATGACTCAAGACACTCTCCCATTCCTTACCTCATAGTGTAGAGACTCAAGGGACTCAAAGTGAGTTTAGAGAGAGGCTTTGTCTATCAAGAGAGTATATTCTATGCATTCTCTTCCCAAGCTTCTTGCGGTAGAAGATTATTGTTATGGATGTTATTTGTTTGGCATCATTATGGCTTTGTGGTGCTATCAGTTTCTATGTATGGGATAGTGGGATGACCAAGCATGGTTGGTGTGCTCATACACAATTGGGGCCTATAGGGTGGGTAACACATCTTGGTGTTAGTCATTTCATCCATTCTATTTGCTACACTTTGAGGTTATCTTGTAGATAGATCTACTCCGGATGGAGTGGAGTGGTTGCTATAGAGCATGTAGTAATGGTTGGAACTCCTCAAGGGAGTTCACATCGGGTCTTGCCTCATGGCCTGCTTGTTTTCTATAAATATCCAATGAGATTTTGAGTTAAGAGGAATTCATTAGGTTTATCTCTTCAAGATCTTTTGATCCTAGATAGTTATGCACTCTCTTATTACAAGAACCATCCACATGATGCTATCCACCTTCCTGCTTCCGTCCCTATAGGATAGAGAGAGCATCATAAAATTGCTCATTTGACCCTTTGATGAGGGCTTTGGACAGATTTGTCCATGATTATAGGCCTACTATTAGTTGGGCAAAAGAAGAGTGGACATTATGCAGACTAAGTGCTTATAGTAGTGAACCATATTCTCTTCTTGCTAGTGGTATCAGGCAAAGAGACTTGGGTGAGAGTGAGTGACCCCTTTGGTGGTCATTGAGTCCATTTAGGATTCAACGCCACATATACAATCGTAGACTTGAGGATGCAATAAGAGCACTTAGACACCATGTTGCATCTCCCTCTTCTTCTTCACTCCTTCTCCTCTACTATGTAATAGGCTTTATTGGCTCCATATTTATATACATATGGTGTACATTTATACTCAATAATACACATCTTATGTCCATCTCATTTTCTCATTTGGGTTTTTCATTTCTCCTTGTCTAACCCTCTCATATTTATTTTCTTGTGTTTTGTATCACTTATACCTTGTGCATCAAACTGGGTGTCACTTGGCACCTATGTGTGCCACCCCATTGCACGTCACCCTTAACAAAATTCTTCAAACTTGGTGGACCTTAGCTGCTTTAGGCACCTATGTGCGCCATCGAGCATCTACCCTATTATCGATCTGCATCTTTGAGTGCCTATGCGTGCCATTGGGCATTAACCCTATCAATAATCTATGTCACCTAGTGCCTACATGTGCCATCAAGTGTTGCCCAAAACCCAACCTGTGCCATTTGCCATTGGTGCAAACTTGACAAAGTGCAGCAACAAGCGGCAACTAGCACCAACGAGCAACAATCAACCAATTAGAGACATAGAAATAGAGTCTTAATCAAGTTTCTTAAACTCATCTTTATTATAATCATACTAAGGTTACATTTTGGTTTCCTATTCACTATCACTAGAGTATGATTGATTTGGAGTAGGATGCTTAACTTGAGTGAGCACTTTGAAATATTTTTTTATTTCATGGGGAGATTTTCTTGCCTAAAGGAGAATCATTTTGATTTCATGAGTGCGCTTTAACTCTAAACTCTTCTCCTTGAATTGGTGTTTGTTTGCCCTAGCTTTCCTTTTATCTGCACTCAATTTATTCTCAATTTCAACTTTCATCTTCTCTATCTCTAAACTAACATGCTTGGTCTCCATTTTCATCATTTTTTTCTCTCTATTGCTCATGTTGATGGCTTCTAGTTCAGCTAGTTGTAACCTATCCTTGGATTCTATAGTATCTGCATTGTCGTGCGTATATACATTGCTACATAACATACATTGTTATCAACATCATACACTATAGAAGCACAACTCACACATAAGTCATACATAAACTCTAAAGTGCCACAATTGCCTTCCTAGCTAGCAGTTAGGTCCCTCTTACTCCAAATAGCCATCTACTCCAAGTATATGGTCTATCCTATGATGGGCAAAGATCAAGAGGCCGGGTGCTATGGAGCCCCATTGTTAGTCACCTATCTGCAATCTATACAATATAAATAATGAACTAGCTATAGGTCAAGTAATCTAGGACATAACCATTGTTTGTGAGGAACCACAGTGAGTGGAGGAGTCATTCATACCATATGCCATCCTTTCAAACAACTATCACACACTAATATAGTAGCAGCTTCACCAGAAGAGCCACATAACATACACCTCAAGCCTACATGTACAAGTGCCAAGCTTGGGTCCATAATACCATCAATGTTTGGGAGATGGCATGGCCCACAATTGCGCACATGATCCTTCCAAACAACACCATCATGTTTTTCTAACATAAGGACTCGAGATGGCAAAACCTCATGCACTCTCAAGATAGTGCGGCCTGTCGAAACATCAAGTGTCATTGGTGATGTTTGCTGTAGATATACATAGTCACCTAGATGAAATTGACGGATCAAGGGTCTATAATCTCCTCCTCAAATAGTAGCATAATGTAAGGTATCCCTAAGTTGAGAAATTGCCAAGTTCTCAAAGGCCATTGGCATCACTCTCTGAAAGATCTCTACCCGTTGAGAACATGTGCTCACCCATATATCTAGATCATCCAAGTCCAAGACTATAGTAGCATCTTGACAAATGGCTGCAAGTAAATCTGGATCTTGTCCATAGAGTAGAAAATAAGGAGAGAAGGATGCCAAGGAGGCTTGCCAGCTGAATCGATAGCCCATGGCCAACCAAGGTAATTGGAGATCCCAATCTCCCAAGTGGCCTCTCTACAAACCATAATTTCGTAATCCTCTCTTCATTGTTTGAACCACTCTCTCTGCTAAGCAATCTGCATCAAGGTAATCTTGGGATGTAGTATGATGATCAACCAAAGCCTTGTCAAACAAGACTTGAAAATCCCCCAAGAACTCTATACCTTGATCAGTCAAAACCTCAACTGGTGCACCAAAATGACTAAGAACTTGATCTAAGAATGAGTAAGTTGTCCCTTCACTAGACTTGTCAGGAAGTGCCACCAACTCAATCCACTTGGAGAAGTGTTCCACCATCACCAAAACATATTGATGATGTCTCACAATCAGCGGTAAAGGTCCAACAAAGTCCAAACTCCAACAGTAACCCAATCCCATGATAGGTATTGGGTGTTACTGTGGCGTAGGAGCATTGAATGATGCTCTAACGCGGTCAAAAACCACACATTTGGCAACAAACTGTTGTACCTTGGTCTGCATACCACGCCACCAATAATGACTCTGGAGTAAGCTATATGTATGCTTGACTCAAAAATGTCCTAACTCCTCATGAGCATGACGGACCCTATAGTCTCTAAGATGGAAGTGGTACCACTCTCACTCTACTATCCTCTCGTACACACAAAAGGTGTCTACCCTCCAATTTGAACCGCTTGGCTTGCTGAAGGACATGGGCTCTCTCCTTGGCCCCAATTGTGCCACCCACAACACTAGTGCAAAGATATTCCAGCACTAAGACATCACCATGAATGTCCCGTTGAACTATACCAATATCTTCACTCTCTAGATCTGTGACCTCAATAACTCCTCCTGTATGCACTGAGAGAGATACCACCAAAGCCTTAGAAAATATACACAAAAAGGCCAATGCATGCCAACCTGGCACCATCTCCTCATCTATCTCACCATGCCAACATGCTCCGGTCTGATCTTGTTGGCTGGGACATGGGTTTCTACTCAACCCATTTGCATCACGGTTCACCACTCCAAGTCTATAAACAACTATGAAATTGAACTCATGTAAAATTGGAGCCCATCATGCAAGCTTCCTTGAAAGCTTGTTGGACTCCATCAACCACTTCAGTGGTTGATGATCAATGATGAGAGTGAAGAGGTTACCAAATAGGTAACATTGAAAATGTGCTACTGCCCAAACCGCTGCCAAGCGATCTCCCTCATATGAACTATACTTCACATCTGATGAATTGTTGGAGCAACTAGCATAGGGCACCACAAACTCTTTCCCCTCATCATTATGCTGGATGAGCACCGCTCCAAGCCCCAACATACTCCAATTAGTATGAATCTGAAATGGTTGTCCTCTGATCGGTCTCCTCAAAATAGGAGCTGATGTCAACCTCTCCTTGAGCTCTACAAAAGCTCTCTCTTGCTCATCTCCCCAACACCACTCATGTGTAAGCTTGGTCAGCTTTATCAAGGCCTTGGCAATGGCACTAAATCTCCTAATATAGTGGTGATAGAAGTTTGCCAACCCAAGGAATGCTTGCACTCTGCTCACATCCGTAGGCCAAGGAATACATGCAATAGCCTCCACCTTGGTATGCTGAACACCAAGTCCTCCAGGGTAGATAGTGTGACCCAAATACTCAACCTACTTATGGAAGAACCTACACTTCCCAAGATGTAATTTGAGTCCATGAGATCTTAACCTCTCAAACACCTCCAACAATTGTCTTTCATGCTCCTCCACACTAGTGTTATAGACCAAAATGTCATCAATATAGCACTGAGCAAAATCCAACCCAGCTAGGATCCTATCCATACCCTTTAGAACTCAACAAGAGCATTCTTTAACCCAAATGGTAAGAACTTCCACTAATATAACACATCCTTACCGTGAGGATCAATAGCCCAAAATGATGTTTTGGACTTATCCTCTTCCCTGATTGGCAATTGATGATATCGCACTCAAAGATCTAAAGTACTGAAGACCTTTGCATGCCCAATTTCATCAAGAATCTCCTCCAATGTAGGCATGACATACCGATCAGCCTTGGTCTGTTGGTTAATAGGACGGTAATCTGTACACATCCGCCTATTTGTGTAGTTGCCATGCATATCCTTCTTGGCTAGCATCATTGCCGCTGATGCATACTCTCCATGTGAAATCTCCACCAAACCAGCCTCAAAAAGGTCACTACTCTAGCTCAATGTCCTCTCCATATCATTATATCAATAAGGACATTGGAAAACTAGTGTATCACTAGTCAACTTAATCCGTATACCAGGTCCCTTTAAAGCACCCAAATCCTTCATACTAAAGGCAAAACAACTCGATAGCTCCTCAAGAACCTCCAAACCATGCGTCTTTCCTCTCCAGTAAGCTTGGGTCCAAGATCTAGTTCCCAGGTATCCTCTATAATTGTCATAGGAGTGGAAGACATACTAACTTGCTGCTACACTGGGCCCTTGGGAGCAATAGTGTCATGCCCCCAACCACTAGAGGTCCCAACCTCTATTTGAAAAACTCCCTCCACTTTGGCTGCAAGCTCCACACGTCCTCAAGATGCATCTCAAGTGGACCAAGAGTGTGATCCAAGTAGCCCACGCTCACCTGGATGGACTTTAAGTAGGCCACTCTCCCTAGTAGCTATTGGTTGTGTCCCAAGAATACCATGTCCACTAGGTCCATCATCCCTAATATGTGCCTGAATCGTCTTGATTGGCACAGGACTACCAATTGTCTGAGTGGTGATGCCTATCAAGCGCATCCTACATAGCTCTGCCAAGCCAAGGCTCATAATCCAAGTCAAATAGTTTAGATCCATAACATGACCTAACAATTGACGCCTAGATACCTCTAACATTGCTGGAACAAAGGTAATGTTGGTGCAAAAACTCATCATCCGCTCTCTCTCATCGGTGTTGGGCTCCACCAACTGCTATAACTATGAGTCCCAAACAAGTCCAGTTCCTCCCTCTCAAATACATGAGAGCCAGGGAAACTCATGAGTGTGGGGAATGCAACTCTAGGCTGTCCAACTAGGTTCACCACTGCCATAGGTGACCTATAAGCCACTATCATTATCTAAGATTGACGCCCAACATCCAAGATATCATCAACCAAGATGTGGTCAAGTTGCTAAATCCCATCATAAGCATGTTGTAAAACCTCTCTAGGTAAGAGGTTCATCCACCAAAGACAAAGACAATGAGCCTGTGATCCCATTTTGGCTGCATCTAACAATACAGTACGTTCCATCCAAGAATGGACCTTATGTGTACTTGCCACCACTTTGGTGCAAGAATCACCCATCAAAGGAACTTTCTCCAGGTAAGCTGGAGAAACGGACTAATGAACAAAGAGATGTCATAATATCCATAACATCTCCCAAAATACATTAGAACAAGGATCTTGAAGATCCAAACCTCGGCCAGCACGTGTATGTCCCTAACATGGCCATCTAAAAATCACCAAGTGAATAAGCCCATGTCTCTCCAAATCATGCGCACCCAGTAAGGAAGTGTCTACTAGTAGGACCTTCTGGTAACCTCTGACTGTTGCCATTGGTAATTACTCCGGATACTAATAGGCCAAGTGTGCCACATGATGTAGAGAGACTCACCTAGCAATCTCATCTCTCTCTACATACAAGTACCTTTGTACTCGTATACTCATCTATAATACCGCAACTAGTTTGGTGTTAATCCCACCAAATAACTCCAATAGACATATCCCCTCTACTAGATGCTGCCAAGCAATGAGTGTGGTATCCAGAGGTGTCAAAGTAATTGACTCTAGAGGCTCATCCTCACACTCATCTCCTGATGGCACGAAGGCTCCTCTCCAAGCCTATTGCATCAGCTGATCTACATGTTGCTGCAATGCTTCCTCTGAACTCCACAGTGGAACATCCAAGGTGGATGGAACAATCCCACTTGTACTCCAAATCCAAGTGATCTCCTCTGGTACTAGAGTATCCTTTGCATGGGTATTCCCTTCCAACAAGTCACCAAGCCAAGTAACTACACCATTGAAAGCTAAAACTGATGTTGTTATGGTCTCAAAACGTAGTGAGCCAAGACTGCCAGTACTGAAGCAAATTGGTAGGTGACGTACTTGTCCCTCACTAGACTGCCAACCTGGTCTATAGGAGGTTGTCTCCTCCCAATAGTCAATGCTAAAACCCATGGAGTATAACACCGCTCCCCCAACTAGCACATCATATGACTCAACTATTGTTGCAATAGCTTGAGCTCTCATCACCGAGCTATAAGTTGGATGACCAGGCTGAACTTGGACAACAAGCTCCCCACGTATGATGTACTGTGTCAAACCACCACCTAGAGATGTCTAGATCTGAAATGGACACCTTTCCACATCAGTCTTCCATAACTCTAGACCGACTACTGCAGTCTTTCCCAACATAAAGGGCTACGCACCAGAGTCTAACAAGACTCTCTGTGGTGTATAGACCTTCCTTGAAGGTCCCACCAAACAGAAAATCCCCTTTTGGTTATCCAATAGGACAACATTAGGTGTGAATCGTGCTATCTCAAAGGCCGGTCTAGTTGGCAACTCCTCCAGTCTAGCTGCTACTGCCTGCCATAAACCACTGGTTGCTGAATGGATCCCATGTTCCTCAACCAAGTCAGCTCCACTACCAACCACCTCTACTCTAGTAGTAGGAACCACATCATCCTTACTCTCATAAAGCGTGGCAGACAACCAAAACATTGGGGTTGGGTCAACTCCCAATGTAAACATATCATTGGTTGAAAACAAAGAGCACTGCATGATGTTGGGAGCAGCTGCCCCCAACATCGTGTTGGACTCCATCTGTGTAGTAGCAAGTGGTTGACTAGTAGGTAGTCCATCATGCACTCCATCACCACCTACCACACTTGCACTAGGACGTCTAGGAGCCATGGATATCATCTGCAATGCCTCAAATAGCATGAAAGAATGGGGAAGGCTGATCTATCTTCCAACCTCTCCTCTCTGTGGGTCCAACTCCATGGATGCTCCTCTATGCTTTGGAGCATGTACTGCACTCCTAGTCATTTTTGCAGATGCATCTACCTATGCTGCTCCACACATGGAGTCCAAAGCATCTCTATCACCAACATATGAGGTGGAAGCCTCAACACCCAAATCTGACCTCCTCTGAGCAATAGCCATACTAGCCAATCTTTGCTCCAACTGCTCAATCTGAGTACCCATAGTTGTATCAAAAGTAAGGGCAGGTATTGCACCTCTACTAGGTGTAGATCCTCTACCACCACCTCTATCACCTTGTCCTCCATGAATTTGAGCTCCTCTACTATCTGCCATAGTAGGCCTACCACTCCGTAACTCCGAGTGTAGGTCAAAACATCGGTCACTAGTGTGACCAAATCTATGGCAATGCTCACACTGCCTTTATGCTAGCTGTGATGCACCAGAGGTATCAAGTCCGTTACCCTTAGTACACTCTCTCCTATGATGAGGTCCACCATAAGTCCAACAAGCAACACTACCACTCACTGGTTGCTGCTGACCCAAAAATGAAGGTGAGGGTCTAATGCTAGTAGGCCTTCCACTCGCTCCATAGGATCTGAGCTGTCCACCTTGTCCTCAAAAACCAATTGGGCATGATGCACTCTGCTACACTCTAGAAGAAGTAACAACTATGGATGAGGTCTCCCTACCAAATTCAGATGTCAACACACTCTCCTCCACCATATTGAGCTCAATATGCTCAACCAAACCAAAGACCATTGCCAAAGTGGGTGAAGTAGCCTGTAATAACATAGCATCACAAACTCTCTATTGTAACTCCTTGTCCAATATCCCATACCAAAATTGGATTGCTTGGGCCTCAATAACTCCTTGAGTGAAACTGACCAGCCACCTCATGTGAGTGTATGCCTCGCGTAGGCTTTTTCCAGCCTTTTGTTGGAACTCTTGCAAGCTCTTCAACTTGTCAGTCCCTACTCCCTGGTAGTTTTGCCTCAAACACTTGAAGAACTCCACCATGGGGTTAAACCCCGGTACCGCACCACCTCCTACATCAGTACCTCCACCCGTGGTAGCACTATCTCCATTTAGTGCACCTCCCTTAGCTCCATTAACACTACTCGAGCTAGAACTCATGGGTACAGCCAATCTACTCTTGGCAATGGAGCCTAAAGTGATAGAGATATAGTTCGGAGACCAATATTGTCTCCATAACTCAATCTCCTCCAAATGAGCTCTCCAAAACTCATGATAGTCATCCATCAATGGACCCTCCAAGTGCTAAAACAACCCCTTCCATGCCATGAAGGGCGTAAACAAAGTCAAGTTAGACATCTGTTGCAGATCATACCAACTATCAAACTCTTGGATAAAGTCATCCAACTCAATGGTACGCACTATACCAGAGTAACGCCTAGGGCCTTTGGAGGTCCCATAAATCTTTTCCATGTCCTACAACAAAGGTGCAGACATGCCAAGTACACTCTCAATTGAATCAGCTCTTGTGTTGAACTCCAACTTAGAGTCAATCTCCTCCCTCATTGGGACCTGAGATACAAGTTGATACCGAGCACCACTTTGAGTAAACCCACTACATACTGCAGGATTAATTCCTTTGGAATCTCCAAAGAACTTTGTTGCGACAAAGTAACCGCAATTATAACTGCCAATCAAAACCACAAAATCTGACCGCAAACTGCAACCGCAACCGCAAGTACCCCACTAAGTGCCAACACCAACCAAGCACAACCAAGTGCCAACACCAACCAAGCACCACCAAGTGCCAAAACTAACGGAACACTACCCACTAATGTAACTCTAACTGACACAACTACACTAGGGGCATGGGCGACTTGTAAGTTGCCATCACAACATGTATTCTCACGATCTGCAAGTCATCACTTCTTGCCTCACCAAAGAGAAACAAAGATAGTCTGATTGGTCATCACTCCAGTCACACTAACAAGAGCACACCAAAGCACCAACGCTCAAAATTCAGGGCACCTCATACAAACACGGTGCACAAATAGGAAGCAGAGAATGGAGGGGGTCCAATCACAAGAATGCTAAACAAAAACCTTCATTCTCATAAATTCACATGGGACTGACTCTGCCACCATTTGACATTTGACATAATTGGAGTACCTATCTACTTCTTGAGCTACAAGGATCACCAAGGATAGGATCAATGTTCTTCTCGCCAAAATTTGATATAAATCCCTAAAAATGGCTGACCGCTAAATCCCTTACTAACTCTTCACTCAAACCAAATTGGAAAATGGGTTTCATTCAATCTTTAATTCATGAGGATTTGCTCCCAACTCCACCTTCAATTTCAATTTTTGAGCTCAACTTGCAACAAATTGGTTCTAAGCTCAAAATCATAGCTATAGCTTGAAAAATGTCTCTCCTTGGCTCCAAATTTTGCCAATGCTTCAGCACACACTCTCTCTTAGGGAAATCTGAACTACTTGATTGAGACACCACAATCCACCGAGCTTGGAGATACAACCAACACTCGTAGTTCATGCACCCAATTTCCCCTTAACTCACTTGTTTGATGTAATCAAATCGTTTACAACTCAAATCAGTCAAACTCAGATCAATACTTGATCTGATCCTCAACAACTTGCCAACAATAGGGCACTGATTACAATCAAGCCACACCCACTCTAGCTAAGAGATTTCAGGTGAAGCTCGCCATCTTTCTGTCAACTCTAGCCAGGAACTCAAAGGCTAAACATCAAAGAAGTGAGCTCTCTGGAGCTGCACTTCCAAGGTATACTCTTGATTTTGACCTAGGTCACATACCAATGGTCCCATTGACGGCACACCTAACAGTGTGGATGGTGCAAGTGATAGTGGGCCCCACCATGAAGTCAGTACCCTAAACTCAAAATTTGACCATCAGAAAGTAGTCTATGAGAAGCTACCAAAATGCTTCTAACTACTATCATTGGAACTCCATTGTCCAAGCAATCTAGATGCGACACTACAAATGGCGTGACAACATTCAACATGGTAATTTTGGCTAAATCATGAGATAATAACATACTAGGTGACAACCTTAATACCTTACTTCCTAATATTCCACCTTTTCTCCTCTTTGGGTCACGTTCCCCTTCTTGGTCAAGGAAAGCATACTCGAATCTATCATGTGTAGAAGTTAAAGGAGGTGGTGTAACAAAAGTGGAGTCCTCCATTGGTGCAACAAATAGTGACTCATCCTTGGGTGATAGGATTCCATTGTCCATGCCTACACTATTTGCCCCTTGGATGTTTGGGACAAATTGGAAGCCCAAGTCTGGGAGCACCACCCCCAGAGGAGATGGGAATTAAGAGCACTCCTCTTCACTTTCATGGACCTCTTTCACGACAACCTTGCTCAAATAGGAATTTAAATCTCCTAAACTTACCATAGGAGGTGGACTAATGTTTGATTTTCTCCTAAACATAGCTTCCATTCTTGCAAAATGTGTGCTCATTCCATTCAATTTATCTTCTGTAGTTCTCCACGCTTTACCATATTCTTTCTTTGTGAGACCTTCTCTCATAGACTTGTTCTTAAGCTCCCAAGTTTCTTTGCACTATTTCATGTACCTCAACCATTTCTTGTAAAGCCTATCACCTATTATAGACGTAGGAAATCCTTGCCCCTCCTTGACAAAAAATGTTGCCATGAAACTAAAAGTGGTCAATTTTTTAATGGGCTTTTTGCAATTCCCACCATGAATCTTTGAAAAATGCTTGTGGTCGTCCAAATAATCTAGTATTTGGCTGTAATGGTGCATCGCCATGCAAAACCATTCAACCTCATTTGTTTTGTCAAGCAAAAGAAGCCATCCTCAACAATTCTCCAAATTTCCCTAAAGGTTGTTTAGATTGCAAATCCAAAGGAGAGTCTACAGGTCTTGGATTTGCATCCAAAAGTGAGTCTCTTGCCCTACAACAAGGTACTTGATCTCCAATTGCTAAATTTTTGTTGCCCTTTTGGAGTAAATTCCTTGACCCCCAATCAATTTCTTGGTTGCCACAGTGCGGTGTAGATCATTACCCACACCAATGAAAAACTACAAAACCCCCATTTAGTTGACTGACAAAAGAAGCATTTGCACTTGGGATGGTGAATTTGAGTTTTAAGTTTTGAGCTTAGAATTTGAAAAGTTGAGAGCGTGCATTTTGGACTTTGGATCCGCCAAAAGTTCATAAATCAAGACCAATTCATGCAACCATGTGGCTGAACTCTCAAGAAACCACTTCACTTCTTCTGACCATAATTTATTAAAAAACTGCATTCCTAAACCTCCATAACATGGTGCCTGATTTTTATAAATGAATGCAACTTGGAAAAAATACCCTATAACTGAATTTATAAAGCATTCATTTATTGCAATCTTGTCTCGCTATAAGGTTCACTAAAAATAATTACAAAGTTTTTTATTTATTTCATATATATCCATCAAATCTATTTCTATTTCTAAATCCCCTATTGTGCATGTTGCTATTCAGCTACTGGCAACTTGACCTTGAGGACTTCATATTTATTGATTATCAATATTTGCACAAGCATTTCACCACATTCTAACTAGTCAAAATTCTAAACATGGATGTTTTCTAAGCTGTAAGACATTGATTTCCTTGCACTTTGTTGACATCCTTTGTTCCTCCAAAAAGGTGCTTATTGATCCAAGGTAGCCAAACAGCCTCTTTCTATCGTACCCAAACCATTACCCAAGTTTGTTTATTTCAATATCATAAACCTTAACATGGACATAATGTAAATTGTTCTATTAGTACAATGTTTTTTCTACTAGTAAAGCATTGATTCCCCTAATTCTTCTTCAGCATTCCTTTGACCATCCAAAAGGTGCTCATTGATCATGACCAAGGTGTTATGTTTTGCTTGTTCTCAATGACTTGACTGATTACTGAAGATAATGACAATCAAGAGCAAACGTGAATGATTAAACAGCGGGATGTGGGACAGGCCTTAGGGGGTGAGCCGGTTTCAGCCCTGGAGGTAGCATTCAGGACAGGAATTGAACCACATTATTTCCTATTGTCCTTACATTATTTGCGTAATGGGTTTCTAATGTGCTATTGCAAGAGGCACTCAAGATTGTGTTTTTTAAACAATTTGTATTAGAGGTTATTTGGTCTTGTAACACCCGTTTGTGCATGTGTGTG
Organism: Lunularia cruciata; assembly: GCA_948567375.1. Classification (NCBI taxonomy): domain Eukaryota; kingdom Viridiplantae; phylum Streptophyta; class Marchantiopsida; order Lunulariales; family Lunulariaceae; genus Lunularia; species Lunularia cruciata. The sequence goes on from OX419757.1 coordinate 36,004,190, forward strand.
GTATTATGATATTTAGCTTAGTATAATAAGTACTTGAGAGATATTATTTAGATGGATAAAGGATAGTTTTACATTAGTCATAATTAGCTAAAGTTAGTCATAGCTAAGATAGAAGGGACCTTACTTTAGAGGAAGTGGAAAAGATGAGCACCACTATTTTGGATTCTAGTGTATTGACTTGGTATTATTCCTAGGTGCTTGGCTTTGAGGAAAGAGTTGAGAACTCTTGGGCCTGCAAACCTTTTGTTTTGGATTCTTCTATAGTCCAAGGATAGCCCATGTGAAAGAATCCTTGACTTAGTGGTTGGGTCAAGATAAGATCACATGCTTAGTGGGATATGCCCATGTGGATGAATATTCCTTTATACTTTTTGACTTTTCTTGACATTAGCCTAGTAACTTGAGTTACTCCAATAATAAGTAACTTTGGTGCATAACTATTTCACAAGTATATAAACTAGGAGTGAGGAGGTACTCATCATCCTTTCATTTGCAACTATCTCTCTCTCATTGAGTTCTCTAGTGAGTAATGTCTTGAGTCTTGGAGTGTTAGCCTTGGAGGAGTTTGATGGAGTTGGGGTTCTTTGCCTTCTTAGTCCATGGTGCGCTACCATAATAGCCATCAGAGGTTCATCCTGAGTGAAAGACAGGTCGGCTCACAGTCCTAAAGTGGGTCTTGAGATCTGAGGGTGCAATGAAGTGGGTCCAAAAGCAAGTCCACAGCAAAGCAATGGTAGTGGTGATATCCATAGCAAATACTAAATTTGCAATGGAGAAGTTTGACGGATAAAAACAATTTTGGAATTTTGCAACTGAAGATGAAGGACCTTCTTGTCCAATAAGGACTACATAGAGCACTAAGAAAAAGATATGAGGACAAAAGTGATAAGGATGGGGAGGCTAAAGATGCAAATCTTAGAGCTATTAGCACTATTTGGTTGTACCTTACTGATGAAGTGCTATATTTTATTATGAATAAGGAATCTGCATCAAAACTATAGGCCAAATTGGAGAATCTTTATATGACCAAATCATTGAAAAATAGATTTTATCCTAAAAAAAAGTTGTATATGTTGCGGATGAAGGAAGGCCAAAGTATTATGGAGCACTTCAATGCTTTCAACAATTGTGAGTTGATGAGCATAAAGGTTAAGTTAGAAGAGGAGGATAAGGCATTGTTGTTATTGACTTCACATTCTCCATCATATGAGCATCTAGTCACAATTCTCCTATATGGGAAGGATGATATAAACTTTGAGGAGGTCACTTCAGCATTGTTGTCCAATGAGATGCGAAAAAGACCCCACCACAAAAAGATAAATTCAGAAGCTCTAATTATCATAGAAGGACAAGAGAGAGAGGTCAAATCAAAGGTAAATCAAGATCTAAGTCTAGAACTGGAGGTTTCAAAAGCAAGAATTGGATTTGTAGGAAGGTTGTACATTTCAAGAAGGATTGTAACAACAAGAGGCTTGAGTCCAACAAGGATAAAGGTCAATTTTCAGATCAAGCAAGTATTGTTGAGTCATTTGGTTTTGTGGATGATGTTCTATGTTTAACCAAGATAAAGACCAATTTGAGGAGTCATGGATATTGGACTCAAGTTGCTCTTACCATATGTGTCCTAATAAGGAGTGGTTTCATGAGTACAAACCCGTCAATGGAGAATCTATAATAATGGGGAACAACATGGCTTGTAAAGGTATTGGCATTGGTACAATACACATTAAGATGTTTATTTGTGTTGTGAGGACTCTTGCTGATGTGAGGCATGTTCTTGAGTTAAGGAGGAATTTGATATCATTATGCACTTTGGACTCAAATGGTTGGAGGTGGGGAGCAGAAAATAGAACACTCAAGGTATCAAAAGTAGCATTGGTTGTAATGAAGAGCAAGAAGAAGATATGAAATCTTTATGAGCTTGTTGGAGATACAATTACCAGAGGAGAGGCAAGGACTATTTCTGAAAATGAAGATCCCAAAGATCTTACTTACTTATGGCACCTACATTAAGGTCATATGAGTGAAAGAGGTCTAACTGAATTGTCCAAGCAACAACTTTTGAAGGGCCTTAAAGTTGTAAGTTAAAATTCTATGAGCATTGTATAATAAGAAAGCAAAGGAGGGTAATCTTTTCCATAGGAGTTCATTGCACAAAGGGAATTTTATACTTTGTGCATTTTGATGTTTGTGGCCTTGCACCTGTAGCTTCAAAATCTAGAGCATTATATTTTATACATTTGATTGATAATTACTCTAGGAGAGTATGAATGAAGCAAAAATCAGAGGTCTTCTCTATCTTTAAACAATGGAAGGTGATGATGGAGAAACAAATTGGAAGGAAAGTGAAGTGTTTGAGATTTGATAATGGTAGAGAATACAAATTTGGAGAGTTTGATAGATATTGTAAGGGTGAAGTGATAATTCATCACTTTGCCATATAGGGTACCCGTCAACAAAATGGTCTAGCAGAGTGGATAAATCATACACTCTTGGAGAAAGCAAGAAGTATGTTACAAACACTAGATTGGAGAAGAGCTTTCGGGCAGAAGCTGTAAATATGAGTTGTCATTTTGTAAAAATTTCTCCCTCTATTGCTATTGAGTGTAAGAAAAATGGAAAAATGGATAGGTTGGCATGTTGATTACTCTTCACTTAGAGTTTTTGGATGCATAGCTTATGTTCATATTCAACAAAAACAAAAAACAAAGTACAAAGTTAGATACCAAATCTAGAAAAAGTATATTCTTGGGATATGAGAAGGGATATAGATTATGAGATCCAAAAAGGTGTTGCCTTGTTCTGAGTAGGGATGTAGTTTTTGATGAGACTAGTAAGATTGAGATGATTACTTTGGAAGGAGAAAAAAAAAACAAATTCAGTCAGATTTTGTTAAGATAGATATTGATCTTGGAAATAAAGACATCTCACCTCTTGAAGATCTACCAAGTGACCCATTAGAAGAGCAAAGTCCAGAAGTGATTCATGAATGTAGGTATCCAAATAGGGATATAAGGCCTCTAAAGAGATTTGATGATTCATTTGTAGCTTATGCTCTTCTTACAGAGAATGGTGAGCCTTCTTCTAGAGAATGGTGAGACTTCTTCTAAAGAATGGTGAGCCTTCTTCATATGAAGAGGCAATGCAAGATCAAGAGTGTCAAAATGGAATTGTGCAATGGAAGAGGAGATGAAGTCTTTGGCCAAAAACCAAACTTGGAGACTTGAAAAATTGACTATGGGAAAGAAGGCAATTGGTTGCAAATGGATATTCCAGAGGAAGGGCTTCCAAAATCAGGTGGAAGTCTATTCAAAGCAAGGCTTGTAGCAAAGAGTTATAGCCAAAAAGACTTCAATGAGATTTTTTCACTAGTGGTAAAAATCTCTTCAATTTCTGCATTGTTGGCAATAGTTGCATTGTATAACTTGGAGTTAGAGCAACCAGATGTTACAATTGCTTTTTTATATGGAGAATTGGAGGAGGAGATTTATATGCATCAACCTGAAGGTTTTGTGGTACCAAGGAACCAGAACCTAGTTTGCAAGTTATAATAGTCTTTATATGGGCTAAAGCAAAGTCCAAGACTTTGGTACATGAAATTTGATGCTTTCATGTTGAAGCATGAATATAATAGAAGTGAGTCAAATTGTTGTGTGTACCTCAAGAAGCTACATGGACCTAGAGTATTTGATTTAATCATCTTAGTACTATATGTGGATGATATGTTTATTGTTGTAGAGGATATGGTTGAAGTGGAGAAATTGAAAGCACAACTTGGTAAGGAGTTTGATATGAAGGAATGGTGTTCTTCAAAGAGTGTGCTTGGGATTGAAATCCCCTGGGATAAGAGCAAGGGGAAGTTATGGATAGCTTAAAGGATATATTTGGAAAAATTACTTGCTTGTTTTGGTATGGAGAATGCAAAACCAATTAGCACTCCAATGGCAAGTCATTTCAGGATATTATTGGAGCAATGTCTATCAAATGAGGATGAAAGAAAAGTAATTTCATATATTCCTTATGCTAGTGCTGTTGAGGGTGTAATGTATGCCATTGTCTTCACTAGACTAGATAGCTGTGAGTATGGTGAGTAGAGACATGGCAAAACTAGAGAAACAACATTGGGAATTTGTGAAGTGGATACTTTGTTACTTGAAAGGGACTATAAATATTGGCATTTTATTTGATGTGGAGAAGTACCAAGAAGGAGGAATTACAAGGTATGTAGATTCAGATTTTGCTGGAGACTTGGATTAGAGAAGGTCTACTACAGGATTTATTTTTACACTTGTTGGTGGTGAAATAAGTTGGAAGCTTACTCTCCAATCTATTGTTCTTCTTTCTACTATAGAGGTATAATATGTTGCAACAACTAAAGCCACCAAAGAGGAAATATGGCTACAAAGATGAGCCAAGGATGCAGGACTCCCTAACCTGAAGTCCACACTTTTTTTTGATAGCCAAAGCACTATTCACTTGATCAAGAATCAAGTATATCATTCAAAGACAAAGCATATTGATGTGAGACACGAATTTGTCAAGGAAGCTATGACAAATGGTGAGATAAATTTGCATAAGATTGGCACAGAGGTAAATGCAACTTATATGTTGACTAAACCTGTTTTTGTTGAGAAGTTCAAGTTATGCATGAACTTGCTCAACATTCAATGTTGCTCTTTGAGAAGATATAGTTGATACAAGCAAAAGGTGCAGATTGTTATGTTTGGCTTGTTATTAGTTACTTGATTGACTATTGAAGACTATGACAATCAAGAGCAAACATGAAACATGAAGCAACAAGGTGCGGGGATAGGCCTTTTCTAGATATATTCAGTCACTACTACGGTAGAGTATTAAAGTGACTAGATACCTTGAATTGTAATGTAGGGCATGGTTCCCTTTAGGTATCCCTCCCCACCTTGAGCTTCCAAAGGGGTGTGTCACATCCACAGATGGACTTTGTGTTCTTGGAGTGCTAGTAGGATTGGAGGATTTTGTTACACGCTTCTTAGACGCTCTCCAAGTAGAGATATGTTCTCCATGTGGATGACCTTCTATTACTAGGAGATCCGCAAGTGGCATTTGGTATACTCTCCTCTAGTATTACTCATCGATCATCCTACCTCATCCGTATAGTTCCCCCCTCATCGTCCTTCCTATCATGTCTGAGAGCTTTTGATAGGAGGATTATGGGAGTCTTTGGTGATATAATTGGACCAGGGACATTTGAGTGTGTGACAAGGGACTTGGCACATAGACAAACGGCTCTGCCAATCTCATATGGAGGGTTGGCTTGCTCTTTATGGAGGAGATGGCACCTATAGCATTTTTGGGTTGTTGAGTTCTCTTGGCACTCCTACTATCCTCTTGTTTTGTGGTTGTTGATAGGCCGGTTTTGGAGACTTATGTGATAGAGGTGGAGGGAGGATCCTTTTCTCTCTAGATGTTATTGTGGCAGACAAGAGATAGTCTATCCCCATGGGCATGAGAGGATTTTCCACCTTTTGCTTCACTATTGTCAGATTGGACTAGAGGTTACAATCTTCATTGATGGAGCAACAATGTGAGCATACTCAAAATTCTCTCTTAGTCAACTTGTCCATTCCTTATGCTACTAGAGCACATCTTTGCTCTTGCTCCGGCAAGAGTGCTAGCTCTTGGATCCTAGCTTGACCATGCATTAGGGTATTTCGACTCGCACCAACTACTCTATGTACAATGAGGTTTTGCTTAGGTTTGGTCCACCCATTTGCATCTTCATTACCCACTTGTGAGTGTGGTTCTACACTAGATGCAATAGTGGTCTACATGACACAATGTCCTTTTTGAGGACAAAGGATAGCTACCCATGATGCTATTAGGGACACAATGTTTGCTATGGCACAACCGAGTGGATACTTGGCTTGAAAGGAGTGTTCGTGTTCTTTGTAGACAACATGTGTCAAGGCAGATTTATACTTGGTCCAAGATGATCAGGTGATAGTAGCGGATGTTGTAGTTATGGACCCTATGCGAGATACAGTTTTGAAGGGAGTGATTACTCATCCCCCTATATGGGCAGCAAGTGCAGCAATAGGTTGCAAGGTCTCTAAGTATAGGGGCATGCAGCAAGGTCACCTCTTTGTTCCTCCAGCCTTGGAGTTATATGGAGCGATGGATACAACATTTGACACATTTTTCATGGAGTGCACCAGAACTTATCATGTTAGGCGCTAGGGTTTACCACTCTCACTCTCATACTTTGTAGCATATTTTAGATAATGTGTGCCTATTGCTCTACAGAGTGCAGTGGCTGGTGCAATCCATAGGAGAGAAATCACATTAGGTGATATTTCTTCCGATGCTCTTGTTGTGTGTAGACCGTACTACTTGCATAGCTTGGATATCTTTGGTGCGGTAGGGCAGATTCTCATATAGACTCTATTGGGGCTAAACCTCATTTTACCTTTTTTTTTTATCTCTCCCTTGTATGGCTTGATGGGGTCTTCCTATCCTTTTTTTTCTACGCAGTCGCTTTCTACCCTTTAGACACCTTGAATGGTCAATATTCAAGAAGTCCTACAAGTCCGTATTCAAGAGTTCAGCTCGAAATGACCGTGATGAGGAACTATCCCTGTTTGTTTGTTTTTTTGTTTATATATATATATATATATATATATATATATATATTCCTTGGCACTCATGAGTTTTTGAGCAGAAACTCGGAATGAGGGGTACTGGCAATTGCTCAGCTACTTCGGCACTGCGTGAGGCACTGATGAAGTCGCAAGTGTTTTCATGAAGGTTTACTATGGCAGACTTCTACTTCCCTTTATTGTTTAGCGTCTCAAGACTCAAGCGTCCACTGTCATTTTTTCAATATACTTTATATCTTGTCCTTTTTTGCTTCGCTCTAATTTCCTTGTTACACTTTGAAAGGTTTCTGCAGCCACACCATCCTTAGCTCTTGCATTGTTCCACTCCTCCATTCCCCAGGTAATTCCCTCCCTATTATTTTTCCTTTGCCCTTTGCTTGATTCATGGGACCTCTGGTGTATACAATGTTCCTACCAGACTCCAGCTCACGTTTTTTTATTGTTATCGTTCACGCACTGCTGACTGGCAGTCCTTTACATAGCGTTACCTATTTCTCGCAGTCGTTTGCATAGAGTTCTCAATTTCACAGTGGTTTACGAGTCTTTTAGCCATATGTTATTCTCAATTTGTTTCAATTATGCCTTTGCTTCAAGTTACATTCGATGCGTTCTACATTATGGATTGCTCACTATTCTAGCATTGTGAATCATGTATCAAGCATCATGCAATTCAATTCATGAGTTCCGGATAACACTATCCCAGAACTGCTTCTGTTCTCGTTTATGTTTATATATATATATATATATATATATATATATATATATATATATATATATATATATATATATATATATATATATATATATATATAGAGTAATCAATATAGGGGGTGATCAGCCCAGGAGATAGCTTCCGGGGACAGGAAGTGAACCACGTTATTTCCTGTTGTTTTTACATTATTTATTTAATGGGGTTTATGATATGCTATTGCGAGAGGTCCTCTCAAGACTATATTTTCTAACACACGGAAACCTTACTGACCTATGGAAGGTCAAGAGAAGTCTCTTTGACCCTCCAGAAATTCGAACTGGTCACGAGAACTTCGTGAAGTCAACACTGCTCTCCCTCCACATAGAGGATCTGCTGTCCTTCTCTGGGCATAATAGTTACGGACAAGCATTTGCAATCAAATTGTTTCCTCAATCAATTCCAGTGCCTGACAGTCCATGAGAAGGACAGCAGGTCTTTTAAACCTCAACCCTTCTACTTTGAGCTTGGAAGGACATCAGTTACCATCTCAGAAGGCATTGTGGGATGACTAGGTACTCAGCTTGTTGACAGTAAGTTCTCTGACATGCAAACTTTACGTAGTTACTGTCAGGTACTTTACCACGTTGTCTTATACGTAGTCCGCATACGGGGTCAAGTTATCGAACTATTTTCGTAAGATTGAGCGGAAGGAAAAATAGCAGGGAAGTTTTCAATGTTACAATTTAGTTTTTGATTTTCCATTGGATCAGTCAAAGTAGAAGGACAGAATCGACTGCGCAAACACTGTTCTTCCCCATAATTGCAATTTCTGTGCATTAGAAGCATGTTCATTATTGAAGATAAGTTGTGGCAACCGCGATCAATGTTGGCCCTGGGTGAACCTTACTTTGCCGGATGCTTACCATGTTTTCTTTCTTACACTTCACTACCAATATACTTACTCCTTTGAGTCTGGTGGTAAGAAAATTATGCATGAAGTTTCTGAAACCCGTGCATACACCTAGTCTATCTGCCGATTGATCTGCTAGCAAAAGGATTTCATCCCAGTATTCGAGAAAGCTTTGGAGGCGTGGATATCAGAAATTTTCAGAAGTGGTTCTAAGCGTTGCGGGTAGTGACTTGTCGATGATTTCTTGATGCCATACAGAGAGTACCGAAATTTAAGAGGTATATAAAAGAGCCTGAGGTTTTACAACGTAGAACTAAACCTGGTCCAAGTTCAAACCAGCAGCGGGTGCTTCCACCGGTCCTTCACTGCTTGCACTACCAATTCTTAAGTGGGTCATACTATGTCATTATATTCTGCAATGGTATGGTCAACCCATTACATATTATCTTCGGTTCTTGGATTACAAGAAATCCGTTTCCTATCTGATTGATAAGTACTTTAGTGTACCGATGTTTGGTGCCAATACTTTCAATCAGTACTTGTATTCATCTGAATGCCTGAAGGTTTCTGTGAGTAGACAGTTCCGAGTGAACCTGACCATTTGTAGTCTAGAGAAGCCAGAGGTTGCTCTACGTCTATCAGACATCGAGCTACGGTAAAATGTCTTCAACCGCTACCAGAATACCACTTGCGCTGGCCCAGCATCAATGCGCCTGTTGAGAAGCTCCAGAAAAAGTCATGCACCTTAGAATAAGGACCTGTATGTTCAGTATATAATAATGTACAAAATAATCGTTTATACAGATACGCGCCGCTTTAATAGAGCCCGACTGCTACAAATACATTACTTACAGAGATGTCAAGAGGGCAAGGTCCTATAACCCACATACTCCTCTAGAACAAGGCACTCCCTTTTGCCGATTCGATGGCGACCAGAAGGACAAAGCCAAGCATTGCTGCCTGCCCGTTCAAGCGCTCAGCTGTAGGGGTGAATAGTCCAAACGGATTGAAAGTTGAAGCTGAACCATCCTCTTTTGTGTATTTCTCGTGAAGTGCTAGAGACATCAACGCCACTGCTACAGCGACAACAGCAGAAGAGAGTTCACCCCTGTAGACGGCACACCCATATTTTTCAGGTTAGGAAAGAGCATGCAGTACGTCAGCGTAACATTGACGCATCAACGGCCATGACCAAGGCAACACATCGACGAAACTTCTCTAAGAGGCTATCCATTTACTTGTCGGTAAACACTCACCTGATTGTCAGCTGCTGTAAAACACTTTTGCCTGTCTCGAACTCGACTGTGGTTGCAGCGAAGAAACCAAGCATGGCGGTACGTCCAACCACCATACCTGGAGTTAAACCGGCAGCAACGAGCTGCTTTGCCCCCAACTTCAATGTTTCTGTCCACATCAACAGGTAATCTACATCTGCCTCTTTATCAACTGTTGCTTGTGAGACAGAGCTTCCCTTCAGTTTCTCACCTCTCATCAGATGTGCTTTCTGCAATCACAGGACTCATTTGAGCACATATTTCCCCTCAACTAGGGGGTGTAGATCCGTTGAACTGAGTAACAGCAAGATTGATATTGCTCTTGACAAGTCCACTGTTATCGTGGAATATGACTGAGTACATCTTCAGAGATACTATTCTTGTTTGGACTGCATTCTGTGCCTCAAAAAATCCAGTACGATAGCTATCCTGGTACTTGACCTTAGACCATTCAGAAGGTGAAAAATGAATAGCATCTTAAACGCACAGTCTGCTGGTGAAACAAGGAACACTTGGTAATAGAGCAGTAACCTGACCTGCCAATCTGGTTCCCGTAGCTGCCTGGCAGCATCTGACCACCAGACCTGTGCACATTCCGGTGGATACAGGCGTCAGTCTTACAGACAAAAAGGCCTACGGTCAAAGCTTATCAAGCACGATGAGGAATTAGGATGGGATAACGCGGAGAAGATCAGGTTTTACTGCATGTAAATTAGTTGAAGTCTATTCAGGACTACAATCCTCAGCAGGTCTAAAATTTTCCTCCATTGGATATACTCATGACTACTCTTCCGTCCTGGTCAGAACGAATTTCCTAATTTGCTACTTCAAAGGGAGTACAGCCACATCCACTGTACACGACAAGCGGTCCACAAATTATCAAAGCACTTGTGCCTGGCTAAGTGATCTACATATGTTGTGTTCCTTTATCATATGTTGTGTTCCTTTAACTAGCAGCAGAGTTCTCCTAAAGCAGAAGAGATAGTTGTAATCACAGACTTCAACTCGCACACTGTGAAAGAAGTGAAGGTACTAGTAGTCACATTCAACGTCGATGCCCAAGTCTACAGCACAAGTCTGTAGAGAACATGCTAATCGTATTGCATGTTACGAGCCAACCAATTGTTAGCAAACTGGGGCCTTTCAGAACTATATTGAGATCTCTTCAATTTTGGCACTCTTGATAACCAGAACATTGTTCTCAAAATGTTTGAGCCCTGGCAAACTGACTTGACCACCCCAACTCTATTAGAAATTCTGAACCTACTGGTGTAGAAACAGACATGTGCTCTGCGGGAAAGGCAGCAGATATTCTTGAAAAGACTTGAATCTTTCAGAAACACGAGAATATCCAAGTTGTTTCTAGTCGAGTGTTCCCCAGGGGCCACTGCTGAGTCCATATTCAAGGAATTTATTCAGCTTTCAGTCTAAATTTGGGAATTTTTTGGGGAATTAGGGAATAAACCGAGGGGACAGTTTCGCCTGATCTACATGTAAATTGTGAGATGAAGAGCACGAGAAACCGACGGAAAAATTAGCTTACCACTGCAACGCAGATAAGAGCTGGGGAGGAGGCAGGAGCCATACAGAGGCCCCTCCTTCCAATTACACGACGAACGCTGGAAAAGGCATTTCTCCCAAAGACAGCAGATCGAGCGAAGCTCGAATCTTTCGAAACTGACTGAATAGAAGAACCGTACAAACCACTCACTTCCGCCGAAGCTTGCAAGCACAATTCCAAAGCCATCTTGTCACCACCTCGTCGTTCTCCCCTCACGCACTCTCCACAAATCCCAACCTCTCGAAAACCTTAAAAATCAACCCCTTCAGGGTAAGTCTTCACAAACAAGCTGGCACAGAGAGCGCGCTCCGCAATATTTCTTCAATATGATTGTAAATTTCCAACTGCCAGTGATTTGTGCTTTGTGGACCTCCTGAATTCCGAGGAGCTCTGCGTTCCGCGATCACACCCCCACAGCCTCGCTCTCGGAGCTGCGGACCCCACCAGCGACGACTAACGGAAATGGCCCCTAACAGATCGAAACCATCCCCAGTTCCACCCGTTATGTTACCTTCACTCCCGGTTACCTACAGCGTCCACAGCTTCCGGACCAGTAAACCACGGCCATCGATCACGTGCCACACCACCCCGAAAATCCTACGTCTCATACCCCGCAAATATTTCTGGTCCAAGATCGGCATTTCTACTAGCAATTATTTTTTAGTTTAGCGTAGTCTTGTCGTCATGTTAATCAAATTTGGAGGTAGTTAAAAGGTAGTTAAAAGCTGAACGGGGCCCAGAGGTTGACCCGGCGCAGAGAGAAGAATATCAGAGCTAACGATATCGGGAAGTGGTGGGTAAGGTTAGGAGAGGGTTGAACTAACCGGAGGGTCTGAACCAGGGCTAAGTGGGGAGAACTTGAGGTATGGAGGGAAAAGAGGAGTGTCGCGAGAGGAGAGGGAGCGATCGATTTCTGCTGCTCCAAGTTTTCATTGAGTTCATCGAGTTCATCGAGTTTGAGAGGGAGGTGGAGGTCTTCGGTTTCTGTGGATTAGCTCGCGTGTGGATTTCGACCTCATCGGGAGCGTAGGAACTCATATTGGAGGAAAATGAGCGGCCTCACGGCCTGCGCGGTGGTGAATGGCGCCGGATTCGCGTCGCCATGTCGAGCCGGCTATGAGTTTGGGGGGCCTTGTGCATTGAAGGTATGGTACCTGCGCTTAGTTGAGGATGTAGAGTTGTTCTGGAATACTGAACCTTGGCGTTGAGGATTTGTGGAAGTGGAAGAAGGGAGGATGTGGAAGGTTTTAGGGTGGATCATTAGGGCTTTGGACGCATTTAGATAATTTTAGTGCTATTGTAGGCGTGGTTTGAATTGTCTGCGGTGTTGTTGTGATTGTCTGTTGCTAACTGAGATATTCGTTTGTTTGGAAAATTGATATAGGGAATCGGAGGCCTTAGTCAGGTGTCTTTTGGCAAGGAGCGAAGGAATTCCTGGAGCTCTCAAGTTAAGCACAAGTTTGAGGTCAATGAGGTTTGGGGGTCTTCTAGTGTCAGAAATTTTTTGTTTCAATGCCAAGCACTGGCCGATGATCAGCCGAGTGTATCTGATGATGACGCCTACGCAGCTCATGCGCGGGAACTATTAGGAGAAGATGAACCCCAGAATTTCTTGGACAGGCTAATTAGGGCGTGGAGTATTCTCTTTCCCAGCAGTAAGCGCAGGTTGACGACTTCCAATGCGGAAATTGCTAAACAACGACTGAAAATGATTCTTATCTCGGATCGATGCTCGGTGAACGACGAAGCGAAACGACGAATTGTGGATAATATCGTTGGAGCTCTTTCTGATTTTGTGGAGATAGAATCGGAGGATAAAGTACAGCTCACCGTTTCCTCTGATCCTGATTTGGGCACTGTCTACTCTGTCACGGTGCCGGTGAGAAGAGTCAAGCCAGATTATCAGGAGTACAGCCGAGACCTAAATGTAGTACTGTCTGAGGAATTCAGGACTGTGGACTTGAAACTGGAGTATCATCCCGACTCGCTTGAAGGCCAAATATGATGGGCAGACCACTTTCTGGAAGTTTTGATCCTTCGAGTAGGCGCTTAGTCGCTGTATCCCTTGGGATTTCTTCTCTGAAAAAGGGAAGGCTTGTTGTACATTTACATTCTTCACCATTCATGGGTCAACTGCACGTGTGCTTCATCAAGGTATCTGCAGCTGTTTGATAGATACCTAGTGCTTGTATGATGCTTGTTACCATCAGCGGTCCAAAAAAGTGAGCTGGGGTGGTGAGGACAATAGAACTTGCATGTACAAGCTATAGGAAGCTTTCTCCACATCATATAGAGAAGCTTTGTAGCTACAGTAAATGCAGATCCGTATCCACTGCTGGCTGTGACATCCCATCCTGGTTTCGAGAACTCAGACCAGGGATCTATGTTGGTGCTGAAAGACGCCTGTAAATATATATGTTTCCAACACCCAGTGGCTTTTCTTCTCATCCTATGTCTCTTCGCTTTAAATTGTTGAATTGCAAATGTGTTGTTTTGTGGGTTGTATCCTTGCAGTTCATCAGAGACTCATTTCTCCATGCATTTTGGGTTTGACGTCGGCCGTAGAGTCTCTGCCATGTACCTCTGCAATGTCATTTTCACGACTGGTCATGTTCGAGGACGGGTATGGAACTTACCGGTTCCATACCCGTCCTCGAACGGGTATTTTAACGGTTTCTGTATTCCATTACACAATGTGTACCTTCGGAAATACTCGTGAGAGTACTTCGTGGAAACTTTAAAAGTTTCGAATTCCAAGCATCTGACCAATGCGCTAGATGAAGAAGTCAGCTTCTGCTGTACTGCTAATCCATTTTACCGTCGCCAACACGTTAGTGATGCATACAGATGCTGCAGAAGTATTTTGTAGATTATACTTTGTCTTGAATAAGCTTTCACTTAGGGACCTTGTGGGAACCCCATGGTGTCCCTTGATTGAAAAGTTCATTAGTTTGGTGCTCGTCATACGTTGTACTTCTTATGAAGCAGAGAAGGTCACGCACTAATATTACTTTGGTAGTGAGATTCAATTTGGATTCCCCGCGAGTGTGATGACCCTGTTTATTATGCAGTTAGACTGCACTACTTCTGACTTGCAGCGGATGCAGCAATATATTGTCGCCCTCTTGTCATTGTATTTAGAAGGCTTTGGTGTGCACTTAGCTTGCACTCGTGCCATAGTTATAAGCATGTTTTATTCATTCACTGTACTTCTTATGCAGTCATATTGCTAGTGGTGGGTGCTCCCTGGTGGTCCTGGTATGCACTGGTCAAGCTTCTATCCCTTTATGAAGCACATGGGACTAGTCCTTTTGGTAATCTCAAAAGTCCAGTGCTGGTCCATTCCAAACATTTACTTCGTCTCTGAGTTGAATTGCCTGGTTGTTTTGCTGAATCTCCTAAGCAACTATATTTCCTTCTATCATTGGTCTCTTCATCTACGAGTTTGCTATCATTTCTCATTGGCATGGAAGTGGACTGCATACACTATGCGGCTTCTAGAACTTCGTAATATCTTGAATTCAGCATGATGCACATCACTTTCTACACTTACTATTACCAGCACCAAGCAAACATGGCTCACCAATCACCCTTCGTAGTTCTTGAGGAGTTTAGAACCCTTGAAAATTTGTAAACAGTTGGAAAGCCCTTCATCATAAGGATCTTCCTTTTGTGCTTATCTTTCCCTTCACCAGTCGAGACAATTTTAGTTCCGTGGGAATAAGTAATTTTCTCTCTCAGCTGGAGAAAACGCATGGAATGATTAAGGACGTCACGATGGACCAGGCGGCAGACGACTAATTTATCAATCATTCTCCAACAATTGAGCTCTTCTTTTCATTTTCTTTCACAGGTCGTAACATGTTCATCGTGGTTTCGTATGGCGAATGAAGAATTGTAGACCACATGTGTTCAGTCCTAATGAGGTTACTTGAGCCAACCAAAATAGTACCATATCTTGGAAATTTCCGCCATCGGTTTCTTGCCTAATTCAATTCCAATGCGTGTGGTCTATACGCGATGTCCAAAGTGTCCAGTGAACTTTTGCGGAATGACTTCACTCGCGGAAATTTTGCAAAATCTTCAATTTAAACTTCTGTCTGTTGAAACTTATGTCTATCAAAATATACCACCAAACTTTTCGGTAGTGACTCCACTCTCGCGGCAACGGTTTCACATCAGTTTCGAGTGCAGATCTTACGAGATAGAATGATAAGTATCTTGACCAATTGAACCAAAACTGAAACTAAACTAAATCTAACTGGTATTCAAGGGATGAATTGAAATGAAACTTGAGTTTGAAGAAAAAAACATATTGTTTTGAAATTCCAAGTAATTAGTTTAAATATATAGATAATTTTTAAGTCTTTTAATCCAATGAAATATATTGTATCAGATACGGACAGTTGAAATGATTCTTAATATATTTTCATTTCTCTAATAACCATGGGGGTTGATCTGTTTTCAATATTTCTTTCTATAACATAACTGGACCACGAGGTGATGTTTTACCTCTAGTAACAAAGATGAGAATTCCCCGAGTCAAAACCGAGTCTCTCGGGAATTAGTGATGCTACCAAGATCCGAGTTGATAAGCTCAATCTAATTAAATAAGTTTTAAGGTGAAATCTTGGAATATGAAGTGTTCAGTAATATTGATTTATGAATATAATTCACCAGTATGAGAATAAAATTTAAAATATTTAAATAAGGATAAATTCCTTCTAAAAACTATAAAGTTAATCCAAGAAGAGATAATTACTTCTAATTACAATAATCAATCTTGTATTACCTTTTAACTCTAGAAGAAATTGTTCTAATTACATCACTAGACTTGTAGATGCAAGCATTATTTAGATTCCCGAAGGGGTGTTTCAATGCACCTGCCCAATAGAACTAAAGCAATGTAGAACCAATTAACAATGATAGTGGTGTTAGGATGCAAAGCCTGGTCCGTACTTGCTTAATTTGCTTCATTGGTCTTATCTTAGATGTTTAGATCTATAGCTTAGATTGTCTAAAACACAGATTGTTCAAAGTTGGACTTAAAAATGTTCATTCGTGAACAACTAGTGTAGTCCTTCAACGTCTTGTAGCTTGTCTAGAGTGAATGGTTCAAGGTCGGAATTGTTTAGATTGTCTAAAACACAGATTATTCAAGGTCGGAATAAAAAAAATGTTCATTCTTGAACAACTAGGTGTAGTCCTTCAACATCTTGTAGCTTGTCTAGAGTGAATTGATCAAGTGAGACTCTGATAAACATCGACTTGCAAGGAGCTTGAACATGGACGCGCAAGGAGCTTGAAATATAGACGGGAGAGAGTGATCATGTTAGACTAAGGGAAGATTAATGTTCAAGATTGGATGTAGGAATTGAAAGAAATAGCTTACTTTCTTCCTAGAAATCTTTGTAACCAATATAGATAAAATACTAATAATCTGTTATTTGTGTGGTCACGGACGGAAGAATAAGGGACTTTGAACCTTATAAAAGCTTGTGTGTGATGATTTTCGTATTCTTTTCTCATTCTCCGTCCAGTTATTGCTTTTATTGTTGTGCAGGGTTGATCCCCAACACTTGGGGACTCTAGTAAGAGGTCAAGATAGATTAAAGAATCTTTAATAATTGGTACTAAAGCGATAAGTTTAAATGGAAGAGTATAAGCAATGGCAAGAAAAGAGGAAAGGTAGAGATAGACAAATTTTATTGCAAAGATTTTGGTTTCTAGAAGACGTATACAATAACCATTTGGTTAAGTATTTTTTGTAGATAAGTTTAAATTCTAAATAATAAAAGAAGAAGGAAAGGTAAAGATAGACAAATTGTATTGCAAAGATTTTAGTTTCTAGGAGATGTATACAATAACCATTTGGTTAAGTCTGCATTTTTTTAAGTATTTTTTGTAGATCATTTTACATTCTAAATATGAAAAAAAATTGATCAACATCACAAGACAATCCACTGATTTAAGAAAAAAAATTGATTTTACCATGATATTTGATTTTATGTATTAAGTTTGCAATAATTTTTTTTTCAAACTTCCACACTAAGTTTGCAACATTCAGATAAGTCAGCATTTTGTTGTAAATATCAAATTGTAGACTTAGAGATATGTGTATTATATTGATGATTATCTATATAAGAAGAAGCTTCATGTATCTCTTGAAGGTGTGAAACCAAGATTCATGTCACAAGAAGATTAAGATTTGATAGATCTACATGCTTTGTGAGTTGTATGCCTCACATTAGAAATGTTATGTTCAATGTTTTAGAGTGGAAGACAACAAGGTGTCTATTGGAAACCTTGTCAAATATGTATAAGAATACTCAACTTCCAATAAGGTGTATTTGTTGTTTTTTCAACCTAAAGATGAGCAAAGGTCACTCTATCATGGATCACATTAATAAGTTCGACCTGATTAGAAGCTAGTTAAGCTCAATAGAAATCAATTTTAAGGATGAAGTGTGGACACTCCAGAATTCTATTTGTTTGTTAGAAGGCGGGGGACTTGCTTTTGTTGGACATCACAAAACCAAATTTTATCTTTGCTTGAAAGCTAGAGTGCAACAATGACAATAGTAAACAATTCTTGTGGCTCAAACAAGGTCCAAAATCTGATACTCAATGAAGATATTAGAAGAGGAGAGTCCAACATAAACTTTGGATTGGCATTGAATACATTTGAAACTAAGGAAGGACCTGTTGCATAGCTACAATTGTAGGAGATCCAAGTCCAAGAGGAGAAGCAAGTCTAGATCAAAAGGTGTTGTGTGTTGGCATTGTGGCAAGAATGTGCACACAAGAAAGTTCTATTGGCTCATAAAGAAGAATGCAAGCAAGGGGAAAAATAATGATTCTATAAAGAAAACTATATACAAAGTCAATAATGTCTTGATCCTTAGTGCAGATAGCCCTATAAAGTCATGGATTCTTGGATTTGGGAGCTTCATTTCACTCTACCTCATGGAAGGAATATACGTTGACCTACTTTGCTTTGTGATTTTTTAAAAGTTTATCTTGTTGATGATGAGCCTTTGGACATTGTGGAGAGTGATGATGTTCATATTAAAATGCCAAATCAGTTGGTGTGGAACTTAAGAATATTAGGCATATTCTAGACTTGAAGAGAAATTTGTAATCTCAATTGTGCAATTTGACAACGAAGTGTATGTCACAACTTTTGTAGGTGATTATTGGAAAATCATCAGAGGAGTTATGCTGATTGCATGAGGAAACAAGTTTGAGATACTCTACATGACCAACAACTCCGAGGATATGGTTGCACTTGCGGATACAAGTTCATATGGTAATCTTTGACATTGCAAACTTGGGCATATGAGTAAAAAAGGTATGAAGATGATGATAAAGAAGTATAAGCTACCAGATCTAAAAACTATCAATTTAGGTCTTTGTGAAGATTGCATATTTATAAAACAGAAAAGTGTCAATTTCTCAAAGGGTAGAATAGCACCTAGTACAAGGAGGCTAGAGCTTGTACACACAAATGTGTGGGATCCTTTGCCAATTGCATCTCTTGGGAGTTCACAACATTATGTCACTTTTATAGATGACTATACCATAAGGTTTGGGTATATTTCTTGAAGCACAGATTAGAGGTGCCGGCAACTTTCAAGAAGTGGAAAAATCTAATAGAAACAAGTATGGTGCAAAGGTAAAATAACTAAGATTGGACAATGGTGGTGAATATAACAATAGTGAGTTGAAGGAATTTTGCACAATAAATGAAGAAGACCTTACCGAGCACACCGTAGAAAAACAGAGTGGTTGAGCACATGAATCAAACTCTAAAGGGAAGAGTTAATAGCATGAGGATCCATGCTTTTTTGGCCAAGGTATTATGGGCTAAAGCAATAAACATTACAACATACTTGGTAAACAAAGTTCCATTAGTTCCCTTTGACCATAAGTTGCACAAAGAGAAGTGGATAGAAAAAACAATGAATTTGTCACACTTGAGAGTCTTTAGGTGTGTCTCTTATGTGCATGTCAATGGAAAGAAAATGGACAAGTTAGATGTAAATTCTAGGAAGTGTTTCTTTATTGGATGTGGTGTAAATGACTTTAGGTACAAGTTTTGGGATGTAGAGAGCAAGAAAATCATCAAAAGCAAAGAATGTGAGATTCAATAAGCATCTATTTTACAAGAATGAAATTATTCTAGATTCAAATAGTGTAGATAAGCAAAGCAAAGAAAAAAATCAAGTTGAGTTGTAGGAGATAATAGAAGACGATGTTACCATAAGGGTTCAAGGAAACCCTTGAAACTCAAAAACTACTCTACCACAATCTCAACTATGTGCACCGCACTTAAAGAGATCTAAAGAATCACAAGACCACTAGAAAGGTATTCATTCTCATTGCATTTCTTGGTATTGATAAATGGAGGTGAAACTGAATCTTACAAGGAAGCCATGCAAGGCAAAAACTTGATGAAGTGTGCGCTTGCCATGAAGAACAAGATGAGGTCCTTGGATAAAAAACAAACCTAGGAGTTCAGTTTACTACGCACAAGGCAAGAAGGCTCTACAAAAAGAATGTGTTTACAAGGTAAGAGAGGAACACAATGTTAGCATAAGGTACAAGGTAAGGTTAGTTGTGAAAGGCTTCCAACAGAAGAAAAAGATAGATTAAATTGAGATTTTCTTGTCGGTATTCAAGCACTCAACAATAAGAGTGGTTCTCAATATAGTGGCAACAAAAGACCTTCATATGGAGCAGATGGATATCACTACTATGTTTTTTGTATGGTGAGATTGATGAAGCCATCTATATGTAATAACTCGTTAGTCTTAAAGTGCTTAGCAAGGAGAACTTGGTATAAAAGTTGAAGAAAAGATATCAAAAATATTATTATTTTTATCTCAAGACTCTTAATAGCAATTTTATCATTTTCTTCTGTATGTTGATGACATGTTGATAGTTGGACCAAATATACTAGAGGTTGAGAGATAGAAGAAAAATTATCAAGAGATTTTGCAATGAAAGACATAGGTGCAACAAATTATAAACTTGAAAATAGATAGAGTGGCTGGAATGTTGAAGCTCTTTCAAGGTAGCTTTATTGGAAAGGTGCTAAAAAGTTTCAACATGATAGATGCAAGTTCTTTGGAAAAAAAGTTTGCAAGTCACTTTAAACTATCAAAGGAATAATTGTACAAGGATGATAAAGAGCTGAAGGATATGTTAAAGGTACCATATGTTTCAATTGTAAATAGCATAATGTATACAATGACATGTACTAGACTAGACATTTTACATGTAGTGGGAGTTGTTAGCAATCACATAGCCAATGCAAAAAGAAAATATTGAGAAGCTATCAAATGGATTTTTAGATATCTAAAAGGTACCAAAGATGTGGGTTTGTGTAATAGAAGAGGTAATCAAACACTAAAAGATTTTGTAGATGTAGATCTGAGGTTATACAAACATCAAAAGATGCACCACATTGTATTTTTTACTATAGATGGGTTAATAGGGAGTTGGTTCTCACACTTGAAAAAGATTATTGCTCTATTGATAATTGAGGCCCAATATGTTACAATCACAAAAGCTAGCAAGGAGATGATTTAGCTACAAAACCTTTCTAAGGACCTATTTAGAGAGTAAAGTTATAATATTTTATTTTATGATAGTCAAAGCTCTATTTACTTAGCAAAGAATCCAATTTTCCATGCAAGAACAAAACACATATAGTTGGAATATTGCTTCATCAGAAAAGATCTTTTGTCATTTGAAAAGATTCAAGGTGCCAAGAATTCAATTGATATGTTAATAAAGATAATCATTGTAGAGAAGATAAGGTTACACATAGTCTCAATTGGATTCCAAAGATAGTTGAATGGAACTACCACACAAAGTATGTAGATCGGGGTTTGAAATTTTATTTCTTTTTATTGACAGACGTATAGTCAAAAGTATCAATCTCCAAATGGGAGAGTTGTTACAATGTAGAGCTTAATCTCTACTTGCTTAATTTGTTTGATTAATCTTATTTTTGATGCTTATATTTGTGGCTCAGATTGTTTACAACACCAATTGTCCAAGGATAGAATTAAAAAAAAATTATTCTTGAAAAACTAGTGTAGTCCTTTGACTTGCTGTAGTTTGTCATGAGTGAGTTGATCAAGTGGGACTTTGGGAGAATTTGACTTGTATGGAACTAGGAACACGGACCATAAAGAGCAAATATAAATTTGGAGAGAGTTGATCAATTGACCAGAGGAGAGTGATCATGTTAGACTATGGGAAGATTAATGTTCAAGATTGGATATATGAAATGGAAGAAATTTGTTACTTTCTTCCTAGAATCTTTATAACCTATATCAATCAAATAGTAAAAACCTATTATTCTTGTGGTCATTGACAAATGAGAAAGGAACTTTGAATCACACAAACGCTTGTACATCTATTTGTGTGTGATCATTTTCACATTCTTTTTTCTTTCTCCCATTATCACTCTTCTTGTTGTGTAGGGTTGATCTCAACACTTGAGACTAATGTCAGCTGTCAAGATAGATTACAAAGGATCTTTAACATGTGGGTGTGATCCAAGATATGTAAATCAGATATTGTTGATTGATTGGTACAAGAGAGACATTAGAGTGAAAGTTTAAGGTTTCTTGCTATCTATCACTAAGTGGTATATATTTTTTCATATCATGCAAAGTCAATGTGTAGAATTGCATAACTACATCATAACACTAATTTCTTTGCAATGAGATTTAGAACATTCTGTAAGACCACTATGTTGATCAATCATCAACCCATTCATTGAAATGTCTTATTAGATTCATTTGTTTCCTATATATCTCTATAGATCACTAATAGAAAAGAATGTTCTTCTCTTGTGACATGACAGTAATAACTTAACATGTGTATTGCATTTTTGCCAATGTGTGGAATCTATCTATGTTGTCCTAATTCTAGAAGAACTTGAAAGGCTTGTAACATGGAGATTCAAGTGCTAAAAGAACTCAATAAGTCTTTCATGATAGGTTTGATGGATTTCTTTGCATTGGCTCCTCATAAGAGAGAATGAAATGGTTAAATGCATGAAAATCTTGCTGGTTTCAAACAAGCCACGTCTTTGGCCAATAAGGCATCTCTCCTTAAACCCATACGTGAGGCATAAGGAACATCATCCAAATATTTTATAATCTAGGGTGTTTAGGAAAAATAGGCCAGAAGGATTGGATTGGATCTAAGGTAATGCAAGGTGGTTGAAAGATCTAGGTTTGTTCAAGGCAGCTAAGAGATTGTTTGTCTCTTGATTGTTTTCAAAGAGAGCAAGAGTTTTTGAAAGTGGATGGATCATTTTGCTTCTTGATTCTTTATCTTGATAAAGAGACATGGAGAGAGAATGAGGAAAGAGATTGAGTTGTTGTTAGTTGCCAATAGGCCCATAAAGAGACCTATGATATAATAGTTAATTACACATTGAATAGATGTATGTTTCAATTCAAGCAAGCTAAGCTATCTATTGATGGTCAATTTGGTGAGAAGAAGGCCCAGCAAGTGGTACTAGAGTGATAGGGGTATCAAAGTCTTAAGGTTTATGGGAAAGTCTTTTTGAGGTTTCTTTTTCACCATAATGGATAGATCTCACTTGGAGATGGAGAAGTTTGATAGTAGAAGGATTTTGAACTATGAAGTATCAAGATCCATGATATTCTTATTCAAAGAGGACAACATAAAGCTTTGCTTGGCAAAGAAGAATATGCATGTCCACATGGAAGTGAAAAGTGGGATGAGCTAGATGAGAAAATGATATTTACTATTCATTTCTGCCTTGTAGATGAAGTAATCTTCAATGTGAAGGGAGAGAAAAATGCAAAAATTTTATGGAAGAAGCTAGAGAGCTTGTACCGGAAAAAATCTCTCTTGAATTGAGTAATATTGAAGATATGTTGATATAGTTTGAAGATGAAAGAAGGTACCTATAATACCAATAGCTAGACATATGATCTAGAGGTGAAATTTGGTTTGGTAACATCTAGGAGGATCTTATACTTGATGAACTAAATAGATCACATAGAGGTATCATCAAAAGAATACTTTTATTAATAGCATAGAAACCAAAATAGACTTGAAAACCTTAGAACCAATAGCTAGACATATGATCTAGAGATAAAATTTGGTTTGGTAACATTTGGAATAATGTTACACATGATGGACCAAATAGATCAGAAAGAGGTATCACCAAAAGGGTACTTCTACTAATAGAGCAGAAACCAAAATATGCTTGAAATCTTTAGAGGCAATTTTGAGTAAGAAAATCTCTCATGTTTCCTACTAAAATTTTGTCACTTAATCAATGTGATGATTGTGTATTTGAGAAGTAACGTAGAGTTTTTCTTTGTAGTACATCCAAGCAAAGAAAATAAACTAGAGTTTGTACATTTTGATGTTTGTGGTCCTATGGAGGTAAAATCATTAAGAAGAAATAGATATTTTATTACATTCAATGATGATGCATCAAGAATACTTGGTTTTATCTATTACGGTCAAAGAATGAGGTATTCTTGCAATATCAAAAGCTTCATGCTATGGTTGAAAGGCAAACATGAAGACATCTAAATTGTCTACAAACTAACAATGATGGGGAATATATCACAAGAGAATTTAAAGATTAGTGTACTCTATATAGAATTTATCATGAGAGGACAAAACCAAGTACTCTATAACACAATTGTGTAGCACATAGAATGAGCCAAACCATTCTAGAGAAAGGAAGGTGCTTATTGAGAATGGCCAACTTGACCAAGTCATTATGAAGAGAAGTAGGCAACACCAATTGCTGATTGATAAACCAATCTCTGTTATTACTTCTAGAGTATGACTTCTTGGAGAGAGTGTGGATAGATAAGTATGTATCTTACCATAATTGGAAGGTTTTGGTTGTAATTTTTTTGTGTACATGCAAAAAGAACAAAGAACAAAGTTGGATGTTAAAGCCAAGGAGTGTATTTTTGTCAGACATGGAGATGAAGAGTATGGTTATAGATTATGGGATCTAGAAAAGAAGAAAGTGGTCAGAACGAGGGATGTAAGTTTTCATGAGCAAGAGACTATGAAAAACAGAAATTAATTACAAGCTCTGATTAGTGTTTTGACATAACTATTCTAGGAGAGGATAGAATCCCTTGTGAAGAAAAAAAATTAAGCAATACCAAGAAAAAATTAGCAAACTAGGATTGTAACTGATGTAGTTGAGTCAAATACCAAAAGCATCGAGCAAGGAGAGCCAACCCAAACATTGTTACTTCAAACAATGAAATTTGAGAAGGAGTGTTTAATCATTGATGATATGATCTAAATATGTTTTAATCATTGATGAAAGGCAATTGGAGGATTTTTATTATGTACAAGTGCACAAAGAAAAAACATTGGATTTGAGCAATGCAAAAAGAGATGAGCTCTCTCAAGAAGAATAACACTTATGATTTGGTGAAGCTCTCTGAAGGTAGGAAAGGGTATTGCAAAACAAATGTGTATTCAAGTTGAACAGGGATGGTGAAAATCTAGTGGAGTACAAGGCTCAATTAGTAGTTAAAGGCTTTGCACAAAAGCAAGGCATTGATTTTGATGAAATTTTCTCTCTAGTTGTGAAGATGATTTGAATCAAATTGTACTTGGTCTTGCAACTAGCTTAGACTTAAAGGTTGAATAGTTAGACATGAAGACTTCATTCTACATGGTAAATTGCATGAGAAGATCTACATGAAACAGCTAGAGGGATTTGAAGTGAAGGGGAAAGGAAACATGGTCTACATATTGAAGAAGAGCTTGTATGGATTAAAGCAAGCTCTCAGACAATGTTACAAGAAATTTGATTAACTTATGACCAAGCAAAGGTATAAATGAATAAAGGCAGATCCATGTATGTATCTTGAGCACTTTCAAGATGGTGATATTATTATTATTTTATTTTATGTATATGATATGTAGATTTTTGGACAAGATAGGATGAAAATTTGCAAATTGCAAGAAGAGTTGTTTAAATCATTTGATATGAATAATTTGAGTCTTGCAAAAAAGAATTTGGGCATGGAGATTTTCTGTGATAAGAAAGCTTGGAAGTTGTGGATATTGCAAGAGAAGCATGTGCAATGGATTCTAGAAAGGTTCAACATGAAGCATGCAAAGCTAATTGTCACACCCCTTGCTAATCATTTCAAGTTGAGTAGCAAATCTGGTTCAATTGCAAAGGAAAGAAAGGAGAATATGGTAGATACACCTTACTCCTCTACAATGGGTTCATTGATGTATGTTATGGTATGAATGTGACTAGATGTCACTCATGTAATTGGTGTAGTGAGCAAATATCTTTCAAATCCTAGAAAAATCCATGCAAAAGTAGTGAATTGGATTTTAGGTACTTAAGAGGCACTTCAAAATTATGCCTATGGCTTGGTAATGGGAAGCCATGTCTTGAAGGATTTGCTGATGTGGATATAGTAAGAGATCTTGATAGTAGGAAATCTATGTCAAGGTCCTTGTTTACCTTTGCAAGTGGAGTTATTTTTTTCAAATCAGATTTGCAAAAATGTGTTGCCTTATCCATGATAGAGGCTAAATATATTGCAACAAATGAAGTTGGTAACAAAATGCTTTAGATAAAAAGATTTTTTGAAGAGTTGAGTATGAAGTAGGATGAGTATGTTGTATTTTGTGATAGTCATAGTGCATTAGACTTGGGCAAAAGTACCATGTACCATGCCAAGAAAAAATGATGTGAGATAGGTTGAGAACATTAATAGAAGAGCATCATATGCAATTGAAGAAGATTCATACATATAGGAACACAATAGATATGCTTGCAAGATCATTATTAGAGAAAAGCTTGAGCTTTTCTCATAGCTTGCTTGGATGGAAACCAAGTGAGAGGTTAATTGAAAATCTCCTCTTTAGAGGCTAGAAGATAGAGATATTTTGCTACAAACAGGCCATATCATTAGCCCTAAGGCGTCTTTCCTTAAACCCATAAGTGAGGAAGAAGAAACATCACCCAAAATATAGTATAATCTAGGGTGTTCAGCAAAAATAGGAGGGAAGGATTGGATCTAGGGTTCCATAAGGCAACCCGAGAGATTTTTATCCTATTTTTTGCAAATAAAACCAGAGTATTCTGAAGGTGGATGGATCATTTTTCTTCTTTACTGTTTATCTAATAAAGAGACATGGAGTGAGAATGAGGCAAGAGATTGAGTTGTTGTTAGTTACAAACATGTCCACAAAGAGACTTATGATATAATAGTTGATTACACCTTGAATAGATCTCTTCTCAGTCTTATGTTTATATCTTCCTTGCTTGCTCCAAGAGTTTTTCACATTCTAGTGTCTTGTTTTTTTTTTTGGTTATTTCTTTCAGTTCAACCAAGCTGAGCTATCTGTCAGTAATTAGTCTAGTGAGAAGTGTATCGGGCACAACAAATCTTTTCTTGGGTTGTTTGTCACGCAACAATGGACAAAGTTATACATTTGGTTACTTCAAGCCTTGGTTAAGGAGACAATAACATGGTCAGCAAATTTTCAAGCGTTCATTGGCAAGTCCAACTTGACCTCCAAAAGCTTACTTGGATGTGAATGGTTTTATCATGAGATGCAAGTTTTTCCAAAGTACCTGATGAATATTGCACACATTAATATGATGAGTCACCTTTGCTTCAGCATGGAAGTAATCCAAATCTTGCCAATACTAATCTATGTAATCTAAATCTTGGAAGTATCAAAGTACTTCACAAGATTATAGAGCATCAATTGTAGATGAGTTACAAAACTACTATTTTTGCTAGCTACATGAATTCTATTAGAATAAAGGACTTAGAGAACAATACAAAACATCAATATAGGAGCAATGCAAGGATCAATCAGTCATCTATACACCTTTCTCTACACACCTTTGCACTTACACATAATGGTAAAGTTGTAGACAACATTTGGGACTTTGCTTTGGCTTACCTCGGATTCTAGCACAACCCAACACAAGATAAGTATCAATCTTGTTCCAATCCTAATCCAAATATATCTAATATAAACAGACCATTTTTATTGTTTGTTGACTTTTATCCATGTCGCATCTTGTTGATAGAGAAGAATGTCTACCTTGGACCCTGGTTGAATAGGAGTACTTTCTCTTTAAGCTACAAATAAGTTCACTATTTGTAGTTTTTTTTATTGATCATCAACGTGTGTGTATTCCATAGATCATGGTTTTCTTCCACTCATATTCATATCTTAGATATAAGGACATTTGGATAGGTTGTGTAAGAATCCATTACACATCCAAACTTGAGGTCAATATTTTTGAGGAGAATTAAGAATAAACATAGATTGATAAATAAATGAAAATAAAATCTGAATTTTAGTGGAGATTGATAGTCTTTTTATTAAGAATGGAAAATGTAGGATGTAATAGTCAAGTTGCACAAGAATTTCACTAGAGATTGAGCATTTTCTTATTTAGGATTGGCAATATAGATCTAATAATCAAGAGCATGAGATATTGAAATTTCAAAAATATGTTGATGTACTTGAAATAAAATAGGGATACAATATCATACCAAGACAAATTTCACATTGTCATAGAAATACATCTTTATATATATAATTATGGATATTTATAATTTATTCAATCTTGAAATTTATTTTATTATTATATATAATAAGAATCAATCAGATAAAAAAAAATTTAATAAAATTTATTTAGAGATTAATCTTAAATATTTTAAATAATTTTAGGATGTGGTATTATCTCTAATATCAAAATACATTCCATTAGCTTTTAGTAGTCTCTATTGGTTACTCTAAATTGCTATTTTTATATAAAACATATCCATAGCCTACTACATCTAAGTATAGATTAACATGAATTCTATATTTAAGTATCAATTAAATGTATATATATCATAATTAAGTATTTTTAAATTCATTTTTTTATTTTCACTATATTTTTTGATAATATTTTAAAAATATTTATTATTTTTAAGTATCCTTTATGATCCTAATGGATATATACATAACCATATATAGCTAATCTCATGTCTCTTTAAACAAGATGTGTTTTTGTCTATTTATATGACTATGAATTTTTACCCTAATCTACATTGTTGATCACCTAATCACAAAGAGAATCCAAAGCTCTCCTCCTTCCATCTCCTTCTCTTCTTTCATTTTTCATTAGGTTTCTTTCTCATTTTCCTCTCTTAGCTTCAGATTCCATGTGTTTTTTCTACTACTTATATCGATTTCATCTCCTTTCTTTGCTTTTGCTTTACTAATCTTGGTTTGCGTTTAGGTCTTCACAATGTATGTTTTGTTCTCTTCCAGATTTCTTCTTCTGCTCATCTGACATCACAGACTTTATTTCACTTTCAACAATCATTTCTTAGTTCTTCTCTCATATGATCAATGACGTTTGAGTGAAAATTTAGGATGCAACCAAGTTTGTCTTAGGCACTCGTGAGCTTTCGAACTGAAACTCAATTCAAGGAGTATTGACATTTTGCTTAGCTACTTAGGCACTATGTTTGGCATTGATGAAGTTGTATGTGCTTTTGGGGAGGCTTTCTTTGGCCGCCTTTTTCTTCCTTTTGCTATTTCAGCCTTTTAGGACTCATGTGTCCATAGCGCATGCAATTATATACTCTATCTAGTCCCCTAATGCCATACTCTACTTTACTTCCCCAAACAGGGAAGTAAAGCAAAGTGGAAATTGGTCAAAGACGGATTTCCATTCTACTTTTTCATACCAAAATCTCAAGTTTGCTTTCAATCAATCTATTCTCCATTCATTCAATTTGGCTTTCTATTGTTTACATCCGCTTATTCTAGATTTCTTTACTTGAGTTGACTCTTTGTTTCCTCAATACACATTGGTTCACAGATTTTCTACATGTTATATATGATCATTGCTTGACAATACATACCTTTTATGATTTAGATTTCATCTACTATATGCATGTTAGTCAGTTCTACTTTCATTTTATTCCCATTTTATTTTCATTCAATAAGTTTTAGATCACCCGTCCTTCAAATAGTTTTTATCCTCATAATTGCAATATCCATATGTCCATTAGAATTACAAAAATGAATTTAAAATTTGCTTAGTTTGATTTTTGGAATGATAATAACACCATAACAAAAAAATATTTATTTCAAAAACTCCAATAATTGATTGACTATCTCTTAATGATGCAACACATAGATAGCCAAACTTAACCAACAAACCAATAATAATTAATTAACTATCTCACTCTAATTATAGAAAAATGAAGATAGTCAAGAAGAACTAATATATTTGAAAGCGATTACTAAGACGATAATAGTAGTTACATCCATGGACCAAAATTATTTAATTGAAAGTTAAATGTTATTTTATGAAAATATAATTGAAATAATAATATAGAATGTTTTGCCTAATTTTTTCAGAATATTTTCATATAATAAATGTATAATATATTTATGATCTAATTTATTAACTGCAAATAAATTCAACTATATTGTAAATCTTGATTACCTCATTTAAATATTAATTTAAATCTCACAAAAATATAGAGATAATTTAAAATATATAATAAAGTCTAAAAGAAGTTGTGTAAATGATTAAAGATTTAATACTTTTCTTTCTTTTACCATTTGCTCTTCCATGATTTCATTAAGTCATAATTAAATTAAATCTATCAAATCCATAGGAATGGATGAATAATTCATTGGATAATATTCCAATGTAAACTATAAAATTAGTAGATAATTTACACTGCCAAAAGGAATTTATTTTATTATTAACTTTAAACATCAGATTTTCATATCATGTAATTAACACCATATAAACCAAAGAGGAAAATTGTAATGTACCATCCAATACGTGTTGAGATTAGTTGAGCAATAATAATCTTTCAGCTAAGCCAATGAGTATAACGCCGAATGACTACCAATCAGCTTATCTAGTTTCTTTTCCTATTGCGCTCTCAAATATACAATGAAAAACCTAATTTCCCTTTGTAACTCAAACTTAACTTTTTTGTTAATTGTATTAACATATTATGTGATAAATTATCAAATTACAGTTTTCCTCTTTGATAACAAGTCAATTATTGACTGGAGTGAGCTTAGCTTTTGTAAAGTGCTTTAGTCATTTATCTGAATTTGTGTTGTTGATGCAAGTTAAGATTAAGATTAAAATTTTATTATTTATTTATTTTTAAGAATTGATAAATTATTCCTTTAATTATTTTTATTAAATATTAAATATTTTAAATAGAATGAATTTAATTCAATAGACAATAATAAAAATATTTATTCTTTATTTGAATAGAAATTTATTATATCAAATCAATAGAACTAAATCCTTTCTCAAATATAATAGCTATAATGTTTTCATACCTAGAAATCTCTTACTCTTGCATATGGATCTGCAACTACTTTGAGCTTTAAGGACTAGAAAGAAACTTTTATTGGAACAAAGGAAGTAATTATACATATCTATTTATCTGCTACTCTACTATTTAGTTGCCTACTCCTCCAATATTTTCATGTTATCCATCTCACCTTTAACGTTTAGACATGTTATCCTTCCTTTCAGTCCAAAGCTCTAGTTTTGGGACCTCTCATGAATTTTCCTTTTGCGCCTTTTTGAGCCCATCTTTATCAGATACTTCCTACTATTCAGTTGCCTACTCTTCCAACTAAATTTGTATTACTCACACCTCATCCTTAATGTTAGAAAATTTATCCTTCCTTTCAATCAACAGCTCTAATTTCTAGTCTCAACCATACCAAGTCTATCCTTTCAAGCCTCACAAAGATAGTTACACCAAATACTTCTCTTTGAGCTTTGCTCCACAATCAACATTAATCTGCAATTACACCAATTATTTCTCTTCAAACTCCACTCCCCAATCAACATTGATTGGCTAGTTACTTCTCTTTGAGCCCTGCTCCAATATCAGCATTAATTTACTAGTTACACTAGAGCCATTTCTAGATCACTACTTAATATTCATTTTGAGTTCCACATTGACTCATCAAGGTCCACATCTGCTTCCTACTATCAGCCTTTTCATGTTCACGGCCACTATTCCATCTTCATTTCAAGATCCAAGCTGACTCACCTTTGTCCATGTCTGACTCTTCCTTTTCATGGTCATTGTTCACTTTTATCCATATCAAATTCTTCCTATTCATGGTCATTGTTCAAATTTCTGTTTGAGTTACATATTGACTCATCTCAATGCAAGTGAAGTTTGATTTCTTGCAATTCTTACTTATCTTTCTATTTATAGATTTACCCATCCCAAGATCCAAATCAACCTCTTCCTATTTTTAGTCATTGTTCCATTGTTATTTCAAGTTCCATGTTGACTCATCTTTGTCCAAGTCAAACTCTTCTTGTTCATGTTCATTAATTTATCCTTGTTTTGAGTTACACATTGACTCAACTTGTTACACCTCAAGCTTATTACTATTCCAAGTCCTACTTTCCCTTTTATTTATAGCTTTACCGATCTCTTTTTGTCTACATGGTACCTCTTCAATGCTCCATACATAAGGATTTCAAGCACAAAAAAACTTCTTTCAGATCAATCTCTATACTTAACTTCATACATACTTTCTCCTTCCCTCCAATCAGAATAGATTCACCCACCATTAGGATAGCTCTACATGCCAATTATTTTAACCCCATTTTGCAGCAATTAAGGGTATTGAGATTTTGCCATATAGGAAAATTTTGTTTTTCATCCTTAAATGACATTGGCAATATATATGTCATTTGTTCTTTGCACAATCAAATGTTATGTTATCTAATGTTATGTGGGCTAAATGGCAGGTTTAGCTTTTCAAAAATTTCTACAACAATGCCACTTGAAGGTAAGTCACACTATTCTTTGTTCTTTGGTTTCAAATTTACTCCCTTGTTGGTGACAATTTCCAAGTTTTGGTTCCATAAATTTTTACTATTCCTTATGGTCAAAAGTTCCTCCAAGTGCTCATTTTAGAGATTTTTCTAAGGTCAAGGAGCTCTTTTGGATCTATCTACTCAATTGTTGGGCTCCTCTAGGGTATAAAGTTCATGGACCAGTATCCCATCACTACCACCAGAGTCATCAAATTGAAAAATATATATTCCTTTCACCTATCACACCTTCCATTTCTTCTGCTTGGGATCATTCTGCTTTCTCCTTACTCTTGATGGATAAATTTCCAAATTCAAGAAGATATGCCTATAGAGATTACTTCCAGCAAGTTTCTTATCTCTTCAATATGCTTGATTTTGATACCCTCTCTAATTCCTTTCTTCCAGGTTTTAGAGTTTGTAACTGTAATACTCCAAGGGCAAGAGTACTCTTCAAGAGTGATACAAGAGAGAAAACATAGATTTCACACTCAATCCTTTAATGCCCCAAAGGAGCACCTTCTCTTTATTATATAGCCAAGGAGGATCTTCTCCAAAGAAGCTACACCATAGAATTGGGTGCATGGATAGGTGACCTGTCAACAAGCTCCACCCTTAGATTACTTGCTTGGATGGGTGACATGTCGGTCTTGGTCCTATCTAGTTGGTCAAATAGGCTTTGACTAGAGGTAAAATTTTAGAGAATATTCCTATTGGAATCTCATAATCACGTGGGTGAGGTACCATTGGAAAGCTCTTGATGAGACAAACCAGGGGGAGGGAAGACCACCCTTGCTCCATTGGGGGACAAATTTAAACATTTTTGAGGCCTAATTCATCCATTTAGGCCTCCAAAATTGCCTTTGAAGTTTTCAAGCCTATTTTGGTTTCTGCCCTATTAGTAGAAGTGCTCTTTTGGTAATATATCTATCTGATCTATGTTATCTATCATGTGTAATATCCTTCTAGATGTCACCACGCCAAGTTTCACCTCTAGATCATATGCTTAGCTATTGATTCTAAAGTTTCCAAGCACGTTTTGGTTTCTGGTCTATTAATAGAAGTACTCTTTTGGTAACGCCTCTTGCTTATCTACTTAGTCCATCATGTATAACATCCATCCAGATGTTACCAAACCAAATTTCATCTCTAGATCATCTATCTAGCTTTTGGTATTATAGTAACCTACTACAAATTTGTCCATCTCCTTAAAACCATTCCTTCATCTATTTTACTCAAGAATGAGTTGGACAGCAATACACTCATAAATTGTCTTTTGCTATTTCTCTCTATATATTTCTTGATTAACATATCCATTCAAGATGTTTGTCCCACCCTCAACATCTTCCTTTTTGCTTCTAAGGAGATGGACAAAGCTCAATTACAATCCTTGTTATGTCATCGAGAAGTTTAGTAGCTTTACTTTCAAGCATTTCATTTACCGTTTGTATTCTCACTTTCAAGTACAATAAAAAAATATTTCTATTACAATTTACCTTTGCCTCACTATCATGTAAGTCATCAAAATTTACTCTTCTTTCTTCTCCATGCAGTTGTCTTCACCGTCCTAGTTTCATTCACTCTTCACATGGACATGTCATGTGCTTCATACCTACCTTCCACATACATATCACTACTCTTCTCAAGAGGAAAAATTTCTATCTTTTGCCCATGTCTCTTCCTTCTACTTTTGTTGTTATATTAACTTGCATGTGCAACTTTGCTATTTCTCAAGAAGCTATATAGGCACCAAAGATATGTTTTACCAATGGATAGTCAACCTTCTATAAAAATTCAAGCTTTTACTCAATCTTTCTCCCATTTGGGATGATTTCAATACAATTTGATCCAATCTTCCTCTCTCATAATGATAAAAAAAACTTCTTTCTCATTCTTTCAAATCTCATTTCATTATTACTTATATGGACAAATGTCCAAACAATTCTGTTTTCATATGTAGACAATTTTACATTCAAACCTTACTAAACAAACTCCATTCTCCTTTAGCTACCTATAAATAGTCACTAATTCCACAGAACTTAGCCTTTAATTTCTCACCACATGTTCAATACTTCTCATAGATTTGAGAAACTCCTTGACTTCAGATGTGCTTGGAAATTCCTTAAGTCTCCCATTGTTCCTAGGTTCATTGCTATAGGGTTTTCTATGTCACTATTGGAAATTTCTTGGTGGCTAAGCTCCTCCTTCAAAGTGCTGCTACCTTCAGCTAATGACTTCTAGAGGAATGAATTCCTATGAATGGGACTTATTGTCAATGCTTGTTGGGTCTTGGACAACTCTTCTAGAGTTCCCATTCTACTTGAGAAGGTGTAAATATTCAGCTTTGCAATCTCAAAACAAAGCTATCCACTTTCATATGATCCATTTTCCATTATAGGTTCACTTTGCAAGAGAAATAGTGCTACTAGTCAAGACCTCATCACTTGACTCCAAATAAAGATGGCTCAAAAGCAAAAAAAAATCTAAAATCTAATCTCAATGTCTCTACTCAATGTCTCTGAATGTATTTGATGCATCCAAAAAGATCAACACAATGGATGGATTGTGCCTCTAGCTATGCCCAGATATGCAGAGCACAGTAACAGCCTTCCTTTTACATGGAATTCAGCAAATCAAATAGGCTTGATGTTTTTGACATTTCTTCCATGATAAGAACGAGCTTGGTGGATATTTTTTAATCAAAAATCCACCCATTTTGGCAAATAAAATTTTAACTACGCCCATTTATGAAAATTCCCCTTTAGAACAACACCTCATATTCATGGCTATTGATGAGGAATTTCTCATTTGATGGATGTTATTCCTTTTTGATAATCTCAACATCACTTTTGTGAATCAGCTCTTCCATCATGATATTGGGATTCCTATTATAAAAAACCAAGGAGTGAAATAAGAATGGAAGATAGGAATTGAATATTGGGACTCTCAAGTGAATGAAACTCCAAATGCGTAGCTTGAGCTTGGCTTAGGTATTTATAGGTAACATGGGTAAAAGACTCACAAGGAGCTTCCAAGGAATGTTTCTTCTAAGAGCCACCATACTTGGAGTGCAAGCTAAGCTAGTCGTTTACTTGTTGTACAAGCTAAGCTAGTCAGCAACTTGGCATACAAGTTACTTAACCCTTGGAAAGTTCCTAAAATTTTCTCACCAAGAAGCTTCTTAGGTGCTACTAGAATATTCTACCTACAAGTTTTCTTGATGCTTCTAGCACATTCTTAGGCCAGTTCTACTTCCTTTTGCTATATTTAGTTTAGATTACTAACTCATTAGTGTCTACTAACTCCATATTACTATTTATTCCTTTGCTTTTGGTTGATGACGTCCTGATTGCCATAGAATCTTTGAACTTCTATGGAGTTGTTTATTCATAGTGGAGATGAGAAAGAGGTTCCCATGTGGCATCATGAGGGGATGCTCTTTCCAAAGGACCTTATATTTAGTGTGTCATTAGTAGCCATGTTTGAGGTCATGACCAAGGTTACAATCAACTTCATATATGTCATGATTGTTGACAATGATGGGAAGAAGATGGAGTTGGACACAAGTAGAAAAGGAAGGTTAACTTAAAAAAAAGGTTTTAACTTTAAGACATGGAAAACAAGATGGATCCCCATATGACTAGGGAGAGCAAGTTGGTAGGCAAAGGAGAGAAATGATCTCAATAATGTCAAATGAATCTATCCAATTGGGAGCAAGTTTACAAACTTGGGTATCAAGTAGGAGATGAAGGTTACTAGCAGAAAGCATGACTATATCACCTAGTTGAAAATTGAGATTATGATGATGTTTATTAGCATATTGCTTTTGTTGATTTTGAGCAACAAGATATGAGACTTGGCTTGGTGTAGGGATTTAGATAACATTGATAAGAAGGTGGAATTATGCAAGACTTGAGATGGCAAAGGAGAAAAAAATTGGAACAAATGAATCTTGCCCATAATTAAGGAATAAGAGAGAAAATTTGGTACTTTTTGCTTTGAAATATTAAAATTAAACTAAAAAACTCCAATACAAGTATCCTAATCATTGTGGTGAATATTGATAAAGGCACATAGCATCTCCTCCAAAGTGCAATTGCTTGTTTTGTTTGACCATCAGTTTGAGGATGATAAGTTGTAGACAATGCAACCTTGGTACCAAGGAGTTTGAAAATTGCTTGCTAAAATTACCAATAAAGTAATGATCTTGATTAGAGATGAGAACACTTGGCATCTCTTGGTGCTTGGACAATGTCAAAATAGATATGAGTCAATGTTTGAGCATCAACTTTATCCATAGTATATGCCAAATGAATCTACTTGCTAAGCTTATCAACAAACATGATGATTATTGTATGGTCCTGATCCATCTTTGGCAAGAATGTAATGAGGTCTAAGCTTAGATGTTCCTAACAAGTAGATGGAATTATTAGTGGTTGAAGGAGTCCACTTGGCTTCTAGTTATTGGCTTTGTTGTGCTAATAGCTCTCACAAGATTGGATAAATTCTCAAACTTGTGCCATGTTAGGCCACCACCACTGATGTTGTATGGTACACAAAGTCTTGTCCACACCCATGTGACTAGTGATTGTTAAGTCATGGGACTCTTGAAGGTGTACAAGTTGTAAATCCTTGGCTGGAACATAAATCTAATTCTCATAGAATACAAGACCTTCCTTGAAGGAGAAAGTGTTATATTCCTTGTCATATGCTACAAGACAACTTTGTACCAATTGAAAGAAGGTGTCTTGTTGTAAATTGGTACTAAACTTGATTTGGATTTTAGAGTCAATTGATTATTATTATTATGAAAGATTCAAGAAGAGTCTTCAAATCAGGTCATCATAATAGGGTATTGGGTATGATATGGAACTTGTTGGGTTTGTACTCAAGCTTGATGTCAAGAAATTATAAATGCTCCTCTTGTCAATGATATCTACTCTTCTTGTGCTCACAATGTTAGGTTTGCAACAAAGATTTATGATTGGTTTGCATGATTACTTGTTTCCCCAAGAGATAATATCTCCATACCTTTTTGGCATATACCATTGCTAGTTGTTCTTGATCTTGAGTATAGCAATTCTTTTTTGCAGTTTTTTGACAATATGACACAAAGGTAATGGTATGTAATCCATTTGGAAATTCCTGTTGCAATATAGCTCCAATGGCCAAGTTAGAAGCATCAAAATCAACCACACAAGGTAGTTTGAAGCATCAAAATAAATCACACAAGGTAGTTGAAGATCATGGTTGGAGGATGGATCATGAAAACACTATATGCTACAATTTCTTAAATTTTTCTTTGTGCTTGATGTTTCACTAAAAACTTGATTTGTTCCCAAGAGATCAGTCAACGATGCGGACACATAAGCATAATAATGGATGAACCATTGATAAAAACTTGTCAATCCATTAAATATTTGCACTTATGTGGCATCCTTAAGAGTAGACCAATTGGTTATAACCTTGATTTTCTCCTTTTTCATTTTGATCTCCTCTAATGAGACCTTATGACCCAAGAAGGTAACTTCTTTCTACCAAATGCATACTTTGATTCTTGCAATAAAACTTCCATCAATAGTATTATCTTAGGACTTTTCATACATGATTCTTCTATTCTGCTGTTGTCTTACTATAGATTAAAATATCATCCAAGAACACTACCACATATTGATCCAATAGCACATCCAACACTCAATGCATTTGATCTATGAAAACTTTTGGACCATTTGTGAACCCAAAAGGTAAAACTCTCCATTAAAAATGATGATACCTTGTACAAAAGGCAATCTTTTGCACATCCTCTCTATTAATGAGAATTTACCAATAGCCACTTTGAAGATCCAACTTGGAGAAGTATTGCATTCTACTCAATTGATCCAACAAGCTACCAATTCAAGGTAATAGAGTCACATTCTTCACGATTTGTTTATTGAGGCCACAATAGTCAATATAGAATTGAAGTCCTCCATCTTTCTTTGGTACAAAGAGTAATTGTGCTCCCCAAGGAGATGTACTATGTTGTATGAAATACTTCTCCAACAACTTTGGTCAATGCTGTTCAAAGCTCTTCTAACTCATTTGGTGAGAGCCTATAGATTGGTCTACTTGTCAAAGTATTCCTTGGCAATAACCTGATCTTGAAGTGCATACCTCAATCAAAAGGTAACCCTTTTGGAAAATCATCCACAAACATATCTAAAAACTCTTGCACTATTTGATCAACCAGTACTTGTTGAGATTGCTTACCCTCATCAAATTCTCCTTGTGCAATTGGCTTAATCCACATAAGAAAAAGTAAGACTATCTTTCTCCAAAGCTTGATTTATAGCTACTATATTGACAAACTTCTCATTTTGAGATTAATTATTCTTTGTTATCTTATTCAAAGGTGCTGACCAACATAATATGTAACTCTTACCTTGGTGTTGTATTTGAATTTTTCAATCATTTGAACTTTATGATATTCAAGCCATGGTAGACCTAAAATGATATCATAGTGTAGGCAAGCTATTACAAACAGCATACACTCTGAATACTCTTTCCCAATTTTGAATGTAGCAAGATGTGAAGTTTGGAATGCAAAACTTTTTCTACCATATGCCATCATCCTCAAATATTAGCTTGTAGGAAAAAATAATTCTTTTTCTAATTGCATAGGTATAAAATTCTCAAAACTCCTCCAATCAACCAAAATCCTATAGCAACAATTAGATATAATATCTTACAAGTGTTTCAAACTTGCATAGGTTGAGCCTTCCTATTGGAGCAAATCAAATTCCCAATAAGTGGCTCGATATCTTATATTAGGATTCTTTATTTTTGTTAAACTCATGTTCCAAGAACTCCATTTGGGCAATGGGTTGAGGTCATCCATTCCTAGTTGGACATTTGGCAATGCAATGTCCTATTTGGCAATGATAGAAGCAACCATCCTTTTTTTGTAACCTTTCTCTATCTATAGTGCCAAGTGGTCTCCATTGGATGGCATCAATCTCTATTGGTATTGGCTCTTCTACTTGTGTGTGGTGTGTTTGTAGGTTTTTTGAAAGTGTAGGTCAAAACCAAGTTGTGACAACCAAGGAATCAAAGCATTCAACCAACTACATGACTTCTTCTAAGTGTCTAAGCTCCCACATGGTCACTTCCAATTTGGTGCATGGTTTCAAGCCCCTCATAAATTGATCTATAGCTTCACATTATAATATCTTAGAAATTTTCATTATGGTGTTTTGGAATTGATTGATGTAGCTCCTCACAAAACCAATCTGATTCAACTCTACTAATCTAACTTGTGTGGCTTGTACACTATTTATCATTTGGAATCTCCCAACTATTGCATTCTTGAATTTTTCCCATGTTGAGATTGGTGCAACAAATTGCCATTGAGCTTGCTCTTCCCAAATTTGGCACTATTTTTTTGCCACTCCATCTAACTGGCTTGAAGCCGAGAAAATCCATCTCCATTCATCTTGAAGATTTTTAACTTCAAAATAAAGTTCACAATCAAACACATGTTTCTCCATTGCACTTGGGAGATTCTTACCTTCAAATACCTTTAGCTTTGGAAATCAAATTCTCTCTTCTCCTTCTTGAAATGCTACTTTCTTTACGTGCTCTTGTTGTTGATCTTCTCTCTCTCTTTTGACAATAGAGTAAGATACTCAATTTTTTATTGCATAAAAATGATAACTTTGGGTATCACCGCCATTGTAAAAGACCCAAGACAGAGGAGAGAAATAAGAGAATGGAAGATCACATTGGGACACTTGAATGAGGGAAATTCTGCATACCTAGCATGAGCTTTGGCTTTGGTATTTACAAGGAGCATACAAGGCCTTGTGAAGCTTCTCAAGAAGCTTCCTTAAGCCACTTTCTTGGAGTGTAAGCCAAGTTAACGTGGAAGTTTCTCAAGAAACTTCCTTCTAGAAGTCATTTATTTGGCATGCAAACTAAGCTAGTTGGGAGCTTCTAGAAGCTACCTACTTGGGGTGCAAGCTAAGCTAGCCGGAAAGCATCCCAACAAGCTTCCTAGATAATTTTAGAATATTCTAGGCTAATTTTTCCTATTTGCTACTTCATTAGCCCTAACTAAATTTGTCACTAATATCCATATTGTTACATATTCCTCCACCACTAGTTGGTGATGTCCTCATTGCCATTGAAGCTTCAAACTCTTGGATGGCCATTTGTGCATTCTAGAGATGAGAAAGAGATTCCCATGTGGTATCATGAAGAGGATAGTCTTTCCAAAGGACCTTTTACTCCATGTGTTGTTGATGGCCTTATTGAATGTGGCAACGCGCAAGGATATGATCAACTTCATACTCCTCATGATCATTGATAGGGACACGAGGAAGAAGAGGTTGGACACAAGAGGAAAAAGAAGATGGGTTAGGAACAAAGGTTTCAACTTGTAAATGTGAAAGATAGGGTGGATACACATATGACAAGGCAAGGCAAGTTGATAAATAAGAAGAGAGATGATTCGGGTGACATCAAAGAGTCCAATCCAATTAGGGGCAAGTTTACAAACTTGGGTATCAAGTGGGAGGGGTAAGTTACTAAAGGATGGCATGAACTTACCACCAACTTGAAAGGTGAGGTCATGGTGATGGTGGCCTGCATATTTTTTTTGCTAATTCTGAGCAACAAGGAGATGAGATTTGGCTTGTTGGAGGGATTGGGATATGGTGGTCAAGAAGGTAGAAGTATGAGGGACATGAGATGGAGGAGGAGCAAGAAAGGCATCAAGAACAAATGGATCCTGGCCAAAATTGAGGAAGAAAGGAGAGAATCCTATGCTTGCTTGTTTGGAATTATTGTATGCATACTCCGCACCTTCAAGACATTCATCCCAATTGGTATGGTGGATGTTGACAAAGGCACAAATCATATCCCCAAGGTAAAATTTTCTTGTTCAGTTTTTCCATCAGTTTGAGGATGATATGCCATGGACAACACAAGCTTGGTGTTGAGTATCAAGAAGAGTGCTTGCCAAAATTTCCCAATGAATCAAGGATCAAAATCAGAAATGAGTACATGTGGCATCCCATGATGCTTGAATACAATGTCAAAGTAGATTTGTGCCAATGTTGGAGCATCCATGGTATCAAAGATTGGCACCAAATGGACTTGCTTACTAAGCTTATACACAAACACCACAATTGTTGTGTGACCTTGTTTCATCTTGGGCAAGGAAGTGATGAGATCCAAGCTCATGTGTTCCTATCAAGCATATGGAATAAGGAGTAGTTGAAGAAGTCCACTTGGTTTTTGGTTGCTAGCCTTGTTGCATTGGCAGCTCTCACATGATTGGAAAAACTCTCAAACATCTCATGTCATGTTGGGCTACCACTATTGGCATTGGAGAGTACCCAAGGTCTTGTCTACACCTATGTGACCAACAATTGGTAAGTCATGGGCTTCTTGGAGACGCACAAGTCAGAGATCACCCTTGGCTATAATATATATCCGGTCTTCATGGAATAGAAGGCCTTGAAGGAGAAGGTATTGAACTCCTTGTTGCATATTGCAAGATGACCATGTATTATCTAAAAGAAGGGGTCTTGTTGTCAAGCTGACCTAAACTCATTTTGAATCTTGGAGTCAATTGCCATTGTTGTAATGGCTACAGTGATGAGAGGAAGACACTTCAAATCACGTCATTGTGATAGGGCATCAAGGATGACATGGAACCAACCTGGTTTTTATTCAAGTTTGATGTCAAAAAATTAGAGTTGCTCCTCCCATCGATGATTCCGACTCTTCATGTGTTCCAAATGTAATGTGTGCAACAAGAGTTTGTGATTGGTTTGCATGATCACATATTTTCCCAAGAGATAATTCCTCCATAACTTGGTGGCATATACCATTGCTAGATAATCATGATCTTGTGCATAGTAATTCCTTTCTACAATGTTTAATTTATGAGACACAAAGGCAATGGGATGTAACCTATCTAGGAATTCTTGTTGCAACACAATTCCAATTGCAAAGTTAAAAGCATCAAAGTCAACCACACAAGGTAGTTGATGATTGTATGGTTGAGGAATTGGTCTTGAAGACACCACATGTTTCAACTTCTAGAATGCTTCTTCACGCTTGTCGGTCCATTGAAAGTTGAAGTTTTTCTCCAAGAGGTTTGTCAATTGGTCTTGCCACATGCGCATAATAGTGGATGAACCATTGGTTAAAACTTGCCAATCCATTAAATACTTGCATCTCTATGGCATCCTTTGGAGTAGGCCAATCAGTAATGGCCTTGATTTTCTCCTCTTCCATCTTGATTCCTTTTGATAAGATCTTGTGACCCAAGCAGGTGACTTCCTTCTGTTAGAAAAACACAATTCCTAGGACCTCCTACAATAGCACATCACAAACCATACTAAACAGAAATTAAAAGACAACAAGAGATAACGTGGTTCACTTCCTATCCCGAAAGCTACCTCCACTGCTAAAACGGGCTCTCACCAACCTTCAAGCATCTTATTTCTCATTTCATATATATATATATATATATATATATATATATATATAAACATGTCCATCATTGTCATCCACTTGAACTTTTAGACAAGTGACAAGCAACGGCCATCAGTTACATTTGCTTTTTCCCTTGACCAGTCATCATTAATAACAAGCCAACATAATAATCTCCACCTTTTGCATGTATCCACCATATCATCCCAAAGAGCAATATTGAACGTTGAGCAAGTTCGTCCATAACTTGAACTTCTCAACAAGAACAGGTTTAGTCAACATATCAGTTGCATTTACCTCTATGCCAATCTTTTGCAAATTGATCTCTCCATTTATCACAGCTTCCTTGATAAAATGATATCTCACATCAATATGCTTTGTCCTTGAATGATATACTTGATTTTTGGCTAAGTGAATGGCGCTTTGGCTATCACAAAAAAGTGTGGACTTCATGTTGGGGAGTCCTACATCATTGGCTAACCTTTGTAGCCATATTGCCTCTTTGGCAGCCTTAGTTGTTGCCATATATTCCACCTCTGTAGTAGAAAGAGCAATTGTAGATTGGAGAGTAGACTTCCAACTTATTGCACCATCAACAATGTAAAAACAAATCCTATTGTAGACCTTCTCTTATCCAAGTCTCTGGCCAAATCAGAATCTACATACCCTATAATTCCTCTTTCTTGGTCCTTCTCCACATCAAAGGTAATGCCAATATTTATAGTCCCTTTCAAGTAACGAAGTATCTACTTCAAAACTTCCAAATGTTGTTTCCTTGGATTTTCCATATATCTACTCACCATACTGACAGCATATGAGATGTCTGGTCTAGTGCAGACCATAGCATATATTAAACTCCCAACAGCACTAGCATAAGGAATATTTGACATTTCTTTTCTCTCCTCTTCATTTGATGGACATTGCTCCAATGATATCTTGAAATGACTTGCCATTGGAGTGCTCATTGGTTTTGCATTCTCCATGACAAACCGAGCAAGTAATTTTTCCAAATATCTCCTTTGAGATATCCATAACTTTCCCTTGCTCTTGTCCTGGTGGATTTCATCCCAAGCACCCTCTTTGGAGAACCAAAGTCCTTCATATCAAACTTCTTATCAAGTTGTGCTTTCAATTTCTCCACCTCAACCACATCCTCCGCAACAATCAACATATCATCCACATATAGTACCAAGATGATTAAATCAAATACTCTAGGCCCATGTAGCTTCTTGAGGTACACACAACAATCTGATTCACTTCTGTTATATCAATGCTTCAACATGAAAGCATCAAATTTCATGTACTAAAGCATCCAATTTCATGGACTTTGCTTTAGTCCATATAAAGAATTTTGTGACCTAAAAACCAGGTTCTGATTCCTTGGTACTACAAAACCTTTAGGTTGATGCATGTAAATCTCCTCCTCCAATTCTCCATGTAAAAAAGTAGCTGTAACATCTAGTTTCTCCAACTCCAAGTTGTGCAATGCAATTATTGCCAATAGTGCACAAATTGAAGAGATTTTTAGCACTGGTGAAAAATTCTCTATGAAGTCAGTACCTTCTTTTTGGCTATAAGCCTTTGCTACAAGCCTTGCTTTTTATCAATCTCCACCTGATTTTGGAAGTCCTTCCTTCTTCCGGAATATCCATCTGCAACCAATTGCCTTCTTTCCCATAGGCAATTTTTCAAGTCTCCAAGTTTGGTTTTTGGCCAAAGACTTCATCTTCTCTTCCATTGCACAATGTCACTTTTGACACTCTTGATCTTGTATTGCCTCTTCATATGAAGAAAGCTCACCATTCCCCATAAGAAGAGCATAAGCTATAAATGAATCATCAAATCTCTTTGCAGGCCTCCTATCCCTATTTGGATACCTATGTTCATTAATCACTTTTGGACTTTGCTCTTCTAATGGTTCACTTGGTAGATCTACAAGAGGTGAGATGTCTTCATTTCCAAGATCAACATCTATCTTAACAAAATTTGACTGAATTTGTTTTTGCTTTTCTTTTACTATAGTAATAGTCTTCATCATACTTTTCTCATCAAAAACTACATCCCTACTCACAACAAGACAACACCTTTCCGGATCCCCCATAATCTATATCCCTTTGTATCCTTCTCATATCCCAAGAATATACATTTTCTAGATTTGGGATCTAACTTTGTCTTTTCTTCTTGTTGAATATGAACATAAGCAATGCATCCAAACACTCTAAGTGAAGAGTAATCAACATGCCAACCTGTCCATTTTTCCATAGGTGTCTTACACTCAATAGCAGTAGAGGGAGAAATATTTACCAAATGACAAGTTGTATTTACTACTTCTGCCCAAAAACTCTTCTCCAATCCGGCATTGCTTAACACACTTCTTTCTTTCTCCAAGATTGAAATATTTATTTGCTCTGCCACACCATTTTTTGAGGGGTACC
This sequence comes from Lunularia cruciata, assembly GCA_948567375.1. Taxonomy (NCBI): domain Eukaryota; kingdom Viridiplantae; phylum Streptophyta; class Marchantiopsida; order Lunulariales; family Lunulariaceae; genus Lunularia; species Lunularia cruciata. Next base: position 36,049,095 of record OX419757.1, read on the forward strand.
CAGAACAGTAAAGTGATGAATTATCCCTTCACTCTTACAATATCTATCAAACTCTCCAGATTTGTATTCTCCACCATTATCAGATCTCAAATACTTCACTTTCCTTCCAATTTGTTTCTCCATCATCACCTTCCATTGTTTAAAGACAGAGAAGACCTCTGATTTTTGCTTCATGGTGTAGATTCATACTCTCCTAGAGTAATCATCAACCAAAAACACAAAATATAATGCTCCAGATTTTGAAGCGACAGGTGCAAGGCCCCAAACATCAAAATGCACATAGTCTAAAATTCCCTTTGTGAAATGAACTCTTGTGGAAAATCTCACCCTTTGTTGCTTTCCTCTTACACAATGCTCACAGAATTTTAACTTACAACTTTTAAGGCCCTTCAGAAGTTCTTGGACAATTCACTTAGACCTCTTTCACTCATATGACCCAAACGTAGGTGCCATAACTGAGTAAGATCTTTGGGATCTTCATTTTCTGAAATAGTACTTGCCACTCCTCCAGTACTGGTCTCTCCAACAAGCTCATAAAGATTTACTATCTTCTTTCTCTTCATTACAACCAATGCTCCTTTTGATTCCTTGAGTGTTCCATTTTCTGCTCCACACCTCCAACCATTTAAGTCCAAAGTGCCTAGTGATATCAAATTCTTCCTTAACTCAAGAACATGCCTCACATCAGCAAGAGTCCTCACAATACCATCAAAGATCTCAACACATATTTTACCAATGACAATAGCTTTGCAAGCCATGTTGTTCTCCATTATTACAAATCCTCCATTGAATGGTTTGTAATCATGAAACCACTCCTTATTTGGACACATATGGTACGAGCAACTTGAGTCCAATATCCATGACTCCTCAATTTATCTTTGTCTTGGGTAGCACATAGAACATCATCCATACTACCAGATGACTCAAAAATACTTGCTTGATCTGAATGTTGACCTTTATCCTTATTGGACTCAAGCTTGTTGTTGTTACAATCCTTCTTGAAATGTCCAACCTTCCCACAAATCCAGCACTTGCCTTTGAAACCTCCAGTTCTAGAATTGGATCTTGATTTACTCCTGATCAGATCTCTCTCTCTCTCTCTCTCTCTCTCTCTCTCTCTCTCTCTCTCTCTCTCTCTCTCTCTCTCTCTCTCTCTCTCTCTCTCTCTCTCTCTCTTGTCCCTCCTCTGATAAATAGAGCCTCTAGATTTGTCTTTTCTTGGTTGGGTCTTTTTTGCATCTCATTGGAAAATAATGCTGAAGGAACTTCCTCAAAGTTTACATCATCCTTCCCATCTACAAGAGTTGTGACCAGATGCTCATATGAAGGAGAAAGTGAAGTCAATAACAACAATGCCTTATCCTCCTCTTCTAACTTGATCTCAATGCTCATCAACTCACAAATGATTTTGTTAAAATCATTGAGTTGCTCCATAAATACTTTGGCCTTCCTTCATCCACAACATATACAAGTTCTGTTTAAGATACAGTCTATGTGTCAATGGTTTGGTCATATAAAGATTGGCCCATAGTTTTGGTGCAAATTCCTCATTCATAACATTTTATAGCACTTCATCAGCAAGGTTCAACCAAATAGTGCTAATAGCTTTGAGATCTGTATCTTCATCTTCCTCATCCTCATTACTTTTATCCTCTTGTTTTTTCTTCAGTGCTCTATGCAGTCCTTGTTGGACAAGAAGGTCCTTCATCTTCAGTTGCCAAAGTCCAAAATTATTTTTCCTATCAAACTTCTACATTGAAATTTAGCATTTGATATGGATATCACCCTTGTCATTGCTTTGCTGTGGACTTGCTTCTTGACCCTCTCCACTGCACCCTCAGATCTCAAGTCCCTCTTCAGGACCAGCTAAGCTTTGATACCAATTGTTAGAAAACACAATCCCTAGGACCTCTCACAATAGCACATCACAAACCACATTGAACAGAAATCAAAGGACAACATGAGATAATGTAGCTCACTTCCTATCTTGGAAGCTACCTCCACTGCTGAAACGGGCTCTCACTGGCCTTCAAGCACTTTATTTCTTATTGCACATACATACATACATACATACATACATACATACATACATACATATATATATATATATATATATATATATATATATATATATATATATATATATATATATATATATATATATATATATATATATATATATATATATGCATCCGTCACTATCATCCACTTGAACTTCTAGACAAGTGACAAGCAACTTACATCAGCTATGTTTGCTTTTGCCCTTGACCAATCATCCTTGATAACAAGCCAACATAACACCTTCTACCAAAAGGCACACTTTGACTTCTTGCAATAATACTTCCATTGACGTAGTTGCCTTAGGACTTCTTGCACATGATTTACATGTTCTACCTCCATCTTGCTATAGATGAAAATGTCATCCAAGAACACCACCATGTACCAATCCAATAGCCCATCCAACACCCGATGCATTTGATGCATGAAGACTGCTAGAGCATTTGTGAGCCCAAAGGTAGAACTCTCCATTCAAAATGCCTATTTTGATGTGCAAAAGGTAGTCTTTTGCA